>VWZP01006417.1:447643-528482 GCA_013396995.1 Dicaeum eximium
ATTGGTTCTGAAATGTCTTGTTTGTTTTTTTTTTTTTTTTTAAGCTAGGTGGGGATTTTTTTTAGTTAAAGGTATTCACAACTGCTTAGGATTCTGAAATGCCTCAATGATGATCAAGGTCTGCTGGTGAGGTCCAGTGAAGAGGACAGTCCTTTGTGCTGGAAAGCTGTAGACCTGTTCATATTGGCAGGACTGATTTTCTTTCCCACTTGTCTTGAGATTGACTTGAGTCTTGAGATTAGTTTCTCTGTCCCCTTCTCTCAGACTCCTCCAGCAACTGGAGCTTTTCCTTTATGAAAGTTAGAGGATTCTGGTTTTTTTGCAAAGTTTTTCAGGGAAAAAATACAATTTTTTTTTTTTTTGAGAAATCATTGTCAGTGTCATGTTTTTCCAGATCGGAAGNAATAGAATAGAATAGAATAGAATAGAATAGAATAGAATAGAATAGAATAGAATAGAATAGAATAGAATAGAATAGAATAGAATAGAATAGAATAGAATAGAATAGAATAGAATAGAATAGAATAGAATAGAATAGAATAGAATAGAATAGAATAGAATAGAATAGAATAGAATAGAATAGAATAGAATAGAATAGAATAGAATAGAATAGAATAGAATAGAATAGAATAGAATAGAATAGTCATGCACTTATACAGCACATTAGGAAGAAAACAGAAAGGTATAAGCAGATGCCCTAGGAAGAGTAAGAAGCACTGACACACAAGAATTTCCACCTACTCCTTTCACAGCTTCTACCTGTTTTCAGCTCTTGAACTGCATTTGCCTGATGGGTTTTCTGTGTGTTTAAACTTTCAGATTTCTCTTCCATTAACTTGTTCAGTCACTCTTGAGCTCCTGTAAACTTTTACCATCTGCAACATCTTCTGAATATCCAATACATATTCATCCTCCTCCTTTTGCTAGTTTTGAACTTGGCCTCTAGTATCACTTCAATTCACTTACTAATAGCCATTCAGTATTTTTCAATTCCTCTTTCAAAATGCTTCATAAATTATTTTGGCCTTTACCTACTGTAAAAAGTAATACTGTAGAGATGAAACCCTCCATTTATAGGTTCTAGTTTAGAAAATGATTGATGAAAATGAGATTTATGCATGTATATAAAGATCAGTATATGCACTAGGACTGTCTTGAAGTAAGAATTTTAAATGTCTTAGTTTACTTTTACCTTGCACTGATGATACAGGCCTGGAGTTTTGTGCTAACCATTTAACATTTTATTTCAGCTTGGTTTAGAAAAGACATGGCAAATGAATATGTCCTGTGTGGTGGAGTGTCCTGTGAACTGTCAGCTCTCTGACTGGTCCACGTGGTCTGAGTGCTCTCAAACATGTGGCCTTACAGGTCAGTACATACTTCTGGCATATTTTAAAGACTGAGACTTCCTCTTTCAGTTTATATAAGTATTTGAAATAAAACCTGTGTCTCAGTCAAGCTGGGTAGCATAGCACTCCCAGTTGAAGAGGAGATAATAGTTGGATAAGCCTATTGTATTTTAGTTTTCTTTAAGCCTGAGTGAAGAATCCTCCATATTCTGCAAAATCTGTATGTAATGTTTTCCACACAGACAGTGACAGAAAGTTGCAAGTTCTTATTTGCTGGAATCAGACAATTATGGGACACATATTTCTGTGTTAACTTAGGAAGAGCACAGCATGCTGGCCTCTTCCAGCAGCAAGCTCCAGATAAGGAACAGGAGTCTCCACTGAAATGGACAAACGTTGTCACATTGATAAAGAATATCTTTTCTTCAGGCTTCTGAACTAGGAGATTACTGCTTTTGTTTGCTTTTACAGGAGCAATCCTTATCAGACATCCTCCTGCACTTCTTTCACTACAAACAAATGACAGAATATAAAGTGTCTGATTTGGAAAATATGAATCCACAAAACAGACAAGAGCCAACAGATCAGCTTTATAATTCAATTTGTCAAATCTGGAAAAAACTGGTTTATTCAAATACAATACTTCTCAGCAAAATAGAACCATCTTGAGGAATAAATCAGTCTAACCACTTTGTTTTTAGTTATATTGCTGTTTTTGTTACAGGAAAAATGATCAGAAGAAGGACCATAAATCAGCCATTTCAGGGTGATGGGAGGCCTTGTCCTTCTCAGATGGAGCAGTTCAAACCCTGTCCAGTAAAACCTTGTTATCGATGGCAATATGGTCAATGGTCTACATGCAAAGTAGAGGTAAAAGCCATATGGGACTTAGAAGTTATGGAACATGTGGATCCAGGCATATTTGTGATATGCCCAAATACCTCCTTATCTGTAAAAAATTTTGCTTCCACCTCTCTTATACAAAAACGAAAGTTTTTTTTTTTTCCTTAGATTTCATATTTATCAATGGATGCAACAGTGTCCTACAGATATTCAAAGTATAAATGTAAACTTTGGTACCTGAGCAGCATCTTTGCTAATAATTTAAATACTTGTATTGTAAAAGAATATCAGCAGAAATATATTCACATGTTAGAAGATATCTTCACTTGACACACTGCTCTGGTTTCAATTCAAAGGCATAATTAACTCTGTAATTTAAGGAACAAGTAACAGTGACCAGAAATTTTAGGTTGGGTTTTTTTTTTGTTTCAGAAGTAGTGAACCATGTGTTCTCTTTTTTGTCTTCTTTTTCTCCTTATTGGAATGAATAAGCAGTTAAGCAAAAATAATAGGAGCTATAAAGTGACATGTAAGTCAGATCTAATCATTTGGCATCTGTTCAATATCAATCAATATATGTTCTCCTTCTGTAGGATGCTCAATGTGGAGAGGGAACACGAGTGAGGAATATCTCCTGTGTGGTTTATGATGGATCCATTGAAGATGTTGGCAAAGTAGTAGATGAGGAATTCTGTGGAGAAATAGAGCCTATTATAGATGGTGATAAGAAGATAATTCTTGAGGAAACCTGCACTTTCCCTTGTCCAGGTAACAAAGCTGTTCAAATAAATGTTGCGTTTCAAGATTGGTTAGGTGTCATTACAGTAATTAGGGCCTAGCATTAGACACAGGCAATTAAATGTTTTTCATCTGCTTTACTGATTGTATTCATCCACCAATGACCATCAGAGTTACTTTTTAGGAGTGGCTTCATGACAATAAATCAATTAGAAAAAATACTATATTTTAGATTTATAAAAGACATGATCTCTCTGTCTCAGATTGTATCTAAGACGTATATATTTAAAAAAAAAAATCTATTGAAATAAAACCTGTATTTAACTCTATAAGAAAAGGTGTTGGTTTACAGCTAAATATTAGTGTTAAGTGTGTAGACTGTCTAACAACTTTATTAATACTTTTACCAGTGGCTAAAAGCTTGATGCCTTTTATGGGTGTCTAAAGAAGATAAGCTAAGGCATCTTATTTTTTTCTTTAAAGGTTCTATTCCAAATGAAACTAAAGTTTTGATATCTGAGAAACATGAGTGCCTCTAGTTGTTTAGCTCTCTGGATGTGATGTGCATTTTCATTGCCTTTGTGAACTGAATCTAAAGGAGCTGTTATGAATGATCAGGTCCATGATGCTCATACAGAGAAGGATTAAGAGCATATAAGAGCTGTTTAATTTCCAGTAAAAACCCTCCACTTGTAGAATTTGAAGTATTTTGCTGTTGTTTAGTAGCCATTAATGATGAATCTTGAGAAGAGGTGATAAACTCCTTCAGTTCTAATGTAGCCAGTACTCTATTTTCATTCTTTTGAAACTCTCCTCTTTCCCAGAGTTTTTTTTCCAGTTAATTTCATATTGGACTGAAGGTAAAGTTGTCTCAACAAATAGAAATTAAAATTAAAAATTGAGAGATTTCCATCACTGCTTTGTACATAGCATTCCAATTGCATCATTTTCATGTATTTTTACTTCTTAAATGGAAACTGGAAGAATACAAAGGCTGTAGTTATGTTTTCATATTAGTGAATTTTATTAAAAAATTATAGCTACTTACTGATTGCTTTAAAAATTTTGCTGAGCAGGGACCTGTTCTTCAACAATCTCACATTTAGCCAGCAAGAATAACTGCCCTGTGGGGATGTGCTAATGATACACTCCAGTTAATGTTTCCAAAAATCACTACTTGTTTTCCTATTATGTATACATCAGTTCGTCAATTATTCATTTCTTTGCATGCTTTCCTAAGGTTGGCAAATAAAATTCCTTCATTAATCAGGCATCTGGTCAACACTGTACTGATTATATCTGTCATCAGTATAATGCAAGGTAGCATGAATTTTTAATGGCTTTCTCACTGAAATAATGAGAACTAAGAGGTTTGTTTATGAGTTTGTGCACAGTCGAGTCCTATTTCAACTGCAGTTTTAACAAAATGGTTTCTTTCTGTTGTGCCTCAGATCTTCCTTAAATGTTCTTTAGCTGATCGTGCTAATTAATGTCATTAGTATAGTTTTATTTTTCTGTTTTACACTATAGAATTCTACAGGTCTATTATCCTAACATGAAATAGCAAGAACAGGCATTTTAATCATGTTTCCATTTTCCTTTCTTGCAAAGGATTTTCCATCAGTTGCTTCTATGTCTGTTTAGAGAAAGATAAACAATAATTAATCTTTTTAATACTAGACAATGTTTTCTAAGATCAAAGATGAATTGAAAAAAAAACCAAAAAGTACATTTAGCATAGGACATACAGTGCACAATATCTTAAAATGTACAAAAATCTAGACTTTGGGTAGAGCATTGCAAAGATTCATAATGAGGGTGATCTCATGGGAATGCTGCAAGAAACTAAAACTGCTTTAGAAAAAAATAGGCCCTTGTGTAATCTTTTCATAACATTTTCTACGACACAGACATTCAGATAGTGTCAAAATGTTATCTTTTCTACACTATTAGTCAAGTTTAAAAAGAGGAATGAAAGGAACAAAAAAGAAAGAAAATTAAGAAACTTTACTTGACATTTTTAAAGACATATTCAGTGCAAAAAGCTCTTCACATACAATGATAATTCATGTTATAAAACTGCTCTTTGACAGGAGACTGTTACTTGAGAGAGTGGTCAGAATGGAGCCTTTGCCAGCTAACCTGTTTTAATGGTGAGGATCTTGGTTTTGGAGGAATACAAGTCCGATCTAGAGCAGTGATTATTCAGGACTTAGAGAATCAACATCTCTGTCCAGAACAGGCTTTGGAAACAAGACCATGCAATGGTAAGCACCAAAGTATATGTAAGGCTGGTTCCTGTTAAAAAAAAAACCAAAACAACAGAACAACCATAAGTTTGTTTTCTTTCTTTCATGGTATCGATTTTAGGCAAATGAAAATTTGATAAACAGAAATGCACTTAAATTATCAACTGTAAAGAGAAAAACTTTCAAGTGGTAACTATCATGTTACCCCTCTAGAATTATTACTTTTTAATAACGACATTTCTTTTTCTATGGGACAAAGAGTTTCCTTACATGCTTAGTAACATTAATGAAAAGAAATCTCTGAGTTTTGATTCATAACCAGATTTAGATTTCTCTCTACCCTTTGAATTGTTAATTGCGTGACAATGTCATTAAAATGTCTCAGCCATGCATATCACTGCTAGTAGACAAATTGTCTAAGAAAAGTAGTTTCCTCTACCAACTTACCCATTCAGAGGCCAGACCAGACAAAAAGGAATTTTATATTTATAATAGAGAGCTAAGGTGCAGAAGGACTGCATGATTCATCCCAGAACAAATGAGATGTGCACAGAAGAGCTGAGACATGAAGCCAGATGCAGCCCTGGCCACTTCACCAAGCACTGGAGCACGGGCTGAAGCTCAGGGTTACCAGGAAAGGAACCTGACCCCTAAATGGGTTTTGCACAACAGATGGGCCACAACCATTATGAGGTTATTGGAAACATTTCTTTTACCCATTTACTGCATTAGGCTTGTTCATGATCCTAGTTAGTGTCTAGGACACATCTGGTCCATTCTCTATGTGTCCAGTAAGTGCAGGAGACCCTGGGAGCTCCACCTGTGTGGTGTGGTGCTGGATAAAGGAGAAAGGGGCTTACTTAACCATACAAGCCATTAATCCTGATGAGTGTGGCCACAAAATGAGTATGGTCAGCTGATGAGTGTGGCTGCTGCCCATGGTAGTCTACAACCTTGCCACCAAGTCTCTTGAAATGCAAACGTTCTCTGTGCAGATGGGCAGTGCTACGAGTACAAGTGGATGGCCAGCCCATGGAAGGGATCCTCTCGGACTGTGTGGTGCCAAAGGTCAGATGGTTTAAATGTCACAGGTAACTACTTTTGTTTTATATACACAAAAAAGAGCCTGGAAAACAGGTGGATAATGTGTTTTCCCAACAAACTGGAAAAAGAAAAAATAAAAAGGATGCTAAAAACACTTCCTGGGGTATGAATCAAAATCATCATCTTTTTGCATATTAAAGATGTAGTTTCTTTTCTAGAATCATGCAGCATGTAATGATAAAAGTACATATAAATATTATCTTCTGTAGTGGACCTGAAATGTTTTACATGGTATATATTTGGGTTTTTTTTTTTACCACAGGCATCTTTACACTTCTAAATGTAGGGTTTCAAATTTCAGGCCTTACAACAAATAAAATTTTTATGTATTACAGGTCATTTCAGTGCCCATACAAAGGTAGAGAAAGTTGCAGAGCTTGATAATATCATCCATATATGATAGATCTCCTTAAAGTTACAAAATATAACATTTTAAAATGTGCTAATATGAGTTTATTTCTTTACTTCAATGCATCAGGATACATAAGGGACTGCTATGGGATGTTGTGACTTTTTATGCTAGCCAAAGCACAAAAAACATGAATTAGGAATGAGTGAGACCTGAGACCTGAAAACCTTCATATGAATCTATTTATATGGATTAATATATTGGCAATAGGGATTCATTTAAGCTAAGAGTTATGCATTTATTTAAATAATTTTTGTATCAGACCAAGTGATGGTAAAAGAACCCCAGAGACTGTAAACATTCCTTGATGCCAGCTGCTGTCAGGTCAGTCACAAGAGAGGAGCTGTTATTTATGTATTGCCACCACAATCCTTATTCATGATGGGAGTCCACCACTACTGTCTGTTGTAACAGTAGAAATAAATATTTGCATTCTTTTTGCAAGGTGTTGAAATAATAGCTCAAAGTCTCTTGCAAATCCTACCTTGTGGTGTAGGACTAATAAAACACATCTTGTTCACAAAAAATGCAACAGGGCATTATTTATGCATCTTGATTGCTTCCTGCTTAGCTAAAATGTGTCGGTGGTGAGTAAAACTCTAGGAATTCTTATGGAGATGGATATAGGATATTATCTATGAAAGGTCCTATAGGATTTGAAGTGAATAGCATCTTGGAGATTATGGCTCTGAGATGTTAAAATCAGAATATATTCATAAATCACAGTCAGTCACATGAAAATAATGATTTCTTCTGATGTGACTGAACACTGCCTTGTGAAAAATTCTAGGAAAGACAAATGTATGACTATGTATTATTGGCAGATTTTTCATAATGGGACCTCCAAGACAGACAAATCTCAGACCTATATTGTATCACTTTTTTTTCAAAGTTTGTTTGTAGGTGGCTTTAAAGTTGTGGTAACTTTCTGATTTGAAAGGAAGACTAATGGAATATTCCAGAACATGCAATCACTGGTCTCCATGCAACACAAAACTATATTTTTCATATGTTTCTGTTAAATGCAAAACTATAGTTTTCATGGATTTTAGGATTGTTTTCAAATGCAGCGCTTAAATATAATATTCTATTATATTAATATATAATGTAGAGGGAGCTTCTCTACATTAAATATACAGAAGTGAATCAGATTTTAATCTACATTTGTACATTTTCTGAAAGTGTTTTGTATAAACTACAGTATTTATGAGCTCATAGATGCACATACATGACTGATTTAAATTGAGATTACCTATTTTGATTCAGAAGCAACCCATATCTCTAATTACTGTGTCTTGTGAGCATTATTCCTGCACATTTGGCTCTAACATTGTGTATTTTAATTCAGACATTGTTAAATAACTATTGTGAGTTCTGTTGGTATTTTAAGGTCTTTTTCTATTTACTTGCATAATACCATTGTGCTGAATAGTTCTTTTTTACTTGAAGGTGTTATTTCCCATGGGCGATGAGGCAACTCTTTCCTTCTGCTTCCTTGGATGACTGATATTTTATTGCATAGATTCCCACAGGCATGTGATTTGTATGCTAGGATGTCTGATTTTCTTTTCTGGGGGTGGGGAAAACTTATGGCAACCAGCAGGGTTTTCTCTGTTCTTCACCAGCCATCCCGTTAACACTTGGATCTTTAACTTGTAACCACAACTAATTGCATCTGCTACAATTGTGACCAACCTCAGCTATCAGGATTTCATCATCATATCACACCAGTATAAAAATGGTATTAATCTGGGAGATGCATGATAAATAGTCCTGTAGCAATATAAATTTTAAACAATGTGAGACATATCCCTCTTCTATAAGCTAAGAGGAAACACAGGTAAATCCAAACTGATTCTGAACGTATTTTAAAGTCATTCTGGCTAAAATGATAGTGAAAACCTGATGGTGTGTTTTGGTCCATAACCATAACTGCACTGTATAGAAAGCTGTAGAAATGAAAACTAGGTCTGTATAAAAAGAGAAAAGACTGAAGCCCAAAATATCATCAGTATTATAACATTCATGTATATGCTTTACTGATAAATCTGCTTTCCTTTCATAAAATCTCAGACTAACATGAAGCCTTGATTCATAAAGGCATGTGTAAAAGTGACCCAGCAGCAGCAGAAAACAGGTATCCTTTAATAAACAGCATGAGTAACTTGTTTTCAGTTCAACAGGAAAAGATATACATAAAAAAGATGCTTTTATTTCTATTGTGGCCACCGTTTCAGTACGTAAGCCATAAGGAGGGCCCTAGAGAACCAAATCTGTTCCCTTGAGTGCAACAAAGCATTTAAATTGGTTTTTTTGGCAATCCACCAAAGGAACAAAGGGGAAAACAAAAGGCTCCATTGCCAAATATTAGTTCTCTAGAATGCACATGAAATTAAATACATTTGCTGTATCCTTAATCTACATATAAGAAAACACTTGATTCCTTCACCTTGGAATAAAAAAAAGGCACTTACACGCAAATTAGCAAGAAGATTGTCATCTATGATATACTGCAGCAAGTGATTTCATCAGTGGTGAGGTATTACCATGTGAAAATATGATTTTCTGTCCTACAGGGGGCTGTTTAGTGATGCGCCAACCAGATGCTGACAGGTCATGTAACCCACCGTGCAGCCAGCCCCACGCTTACTGCAGTGAGGTATGTGCTACTGCATTGGAGCATAGAGCACCCCCATGAGGGCTTCCCACACATCTCTTGATTACAAAGATTATGCCAACAAAAAGTATTTTCAGAGATTTTACTAGCCACAAATTTGTTAAAATCCACCTCGCACAATTTTCTACCTTGCAAGTAAATGTTAAATAATCTCTGTTGATATGGAATAAACTTGCCTAAAAATACACAAAGAGGTACTTTCCAGGCTAGCACTCATCCAAACAGTCTCCTTTTCCAGTCATCCATGTTGTTATGCTTCATAGCTCACAGAAAACCTTGTTTTTCCGCTACATGTTGTAAAACACTTGTTCCCCACAGTCTAGGACGTGCAGTTGTGAAGATGGATACACTGAAGTGATGTCCTCTGATGGCACGCTCCAACAGTGCACTCTCATCCCGGTGGTGGTGATCCCCACCATGGAGGACAAAAAGGCAGATGTGAAAACCAGTCGAGCTGTGAACCCCACCCAGCCTTCCAGTAACCAGTCAGGACGGGGAAGGACCTGGTTTCTACAGCCTTTTGGGCCAGGTGAAGTCATGCAATGAGCAGGTCCTAGTGCTGAGTACTGCTGCAGGGTCTGGCATTTATATTTTTGTACACCTAGGAAGACCAGAAAAACTCTTGGCTGTTCGTTTAAGAAGGCAGGCATGTACTCTCACTGAAAACAAAGGAAGAGACATAAGTAAACACCTAGCCCTCTCACTAGTCCATCAATAGATTTGGTGAAATCTTATATTGCAGATTTCCTTTTAGCCATTCTACCCGTTAAAATTCACACAAGCTATTTAAACTGCAACTGTAGAAGGGAGTTTACTGCGAAGGTGCAAGCCAGTAAATTAAATTACGGTGTCTTAGCCAATAATTCTGTTGACAGAGGAATGAAAAGATAGCGCTGAAGACTGCAAAGAGTAAAGGCTCCTTAAAATTTGCAGCCATAGCACAAACTGTAGGAAAATAATTAGTAATGCTAATACTTTTCTGACATATCCATATTTAAACTAATTCATATTAGTGAAATGCTAACCATATTATTGATTGTTAGCACAGGCCTCCTCTAAGTTACTATTGAGCAATATTAACTTTTATGATGAACTGTGTTTTTAGAGCTGAGCAAAGACTTATATGCAAGAGTGACGTAAAATAAAATTATAAATACTTCATAAAAATACTTCATAATGTCCATCATGTAATGAGATGTCGGTAGATATTTTCTACTGCTACTAAATATTTGGATAAAAAAAAACTTTAATTAACAAAAAACTTTCACATAAAGAGATATGTTGCTTGTCCAAAATATTGTTAATTAGTTATCATCTTAAGTGTCTCTTAAGTCACACAGGGCTAAATATACTAATATACTTGTGTATTAGGGTGGTCCTTTATTTCTCAAGGGGTTTTTGATGTTTTTGGTTGCAGAATTGAAAGCACTTTCTTGACATGCATAATCCATAAGGTGTTTCAAGTTGAGATTTATAAAAATATTTCTAATAAGATTAAATAATGTTTGGGTTAGAAAATAGAAATACTTATGTTAGATCCCATTAGTTCTACTAGTATTTACTATTATTTGTACTTTGATATTCTATTTGATACCCGAAATAAAATGGTCTTTACTCCAAGTACTTTAATCAATAATAAAAAATAGAAAATTAAACTTTTCTGGTCCTCTTTTAAAAAACAGCATCTTACCAAATATGTTATCATTTACTCATTTTAGCTAACCCCTCCTGAAAATGCCAGAGGGTGAGTTGTAGCACACAAAGTGATAAATATAAGCAAATATCAGACAGTCACCTTCAACATTTTGGGAATATGAATGCTCATGTGAGCTCAGGGAGAGTTTTGGAGCAAGGTACGTTTGAGAAACTTCATGAAAACGCACAGATTTTATGCAAGTGGGGTTGGAAAGGAGACATAGCTCAGTTCAGATAATCTCAAACATACTCAATAGAACTAACACTGTATGCAGTGAGGTTATGAGCAAGTGTGAGAGAAAGTGAACATTTTCTGATTCAGATGAGATTTAGGCTTGATTGTTTTATTTCAGGATTGGGTATCTATCAGAAAGGTTTGGGTTTACTCTGGCATGATTATTTTTTTCCTCACAGTTTCTAAGTCTAGATCTAAAACAGATCTTTCATTTTCTTCCACAAATTACATTGCACTTCCAGAAAGGAAGGTGTTAAAACTGTCCTCTTCAGTTGTGTGGGCTGAGGTATTACCACACAAAGATGAATCTGAGATGCCAATTCCCTTGCATACTTAGAAATAATCTGTCCAGAGGGAATTCAGAAAGCCTGAGTTAGAGGTCAGCTATTGTATAACAGGAATGACCTCATTAAGAGCGTTCCTTGCTTTGACAAAGCCAAATAAATCTGTATACAAGATATTGCCAGCCTTTATTTCAAGGAGATGTCACTATTTTAAAAGAAGCCAATCTGAAAAAACCCTAAACCTCTTACATTTACCAATGGAAATAAGCCAAGGAGAGAGGAAACTAACCTATTTAGCAGTACTCAAGTCTGAATTCTTCTCATTGATATTATCATATCATAGGATATGTCAGGTCAAATCTACTGTTCCATTAATCTTTAACAGATCAGTTATTTCAGTTATGCCAGTTATTACCAGTTATAATGTTTCATTAGGTTGATTAAGGTAAAAGAAGGTAAAATGTTCTGATATTGATTAGTCTTGAACAACTTGTCCACATGACAAGACTTTGCATTGCTACAGACCAGAAAGCCTGAGCTTAACTGCATAGCAATGGAGAGCACTACTGTGTAACCAAGCAATCTTAGTCTAACTTCTGTAAATATTATTGTGGAAATAGAAACTGCATCGATGATACCTTTTGGTTCTGCAGAGCTAACAAGAAGCACTAAGTGTTTGGTCAGAAAAATTTTAGCTGTATTTGCTTACATTGAAAATACGCACAACTTCATTAAATAAAACTTGTACCACTTGAAAATTAAATTATTCAGTTTTCAACAAGGCTAGCTAACCCCCTGGAAAACAATGTTTGCAAAAAGCCATTTAGAAATTTGAAAAATGAGTTGGATAAAAGTAGTGAGTCAAAAAGCATGCACTCACCTTTAGTTGTGACATGATCATTTGGGGGCAGAGCAGAACCCCACAGACAAAGCCACATCATTTTCCTCATAGACATGGGTGCATCTGAGGCAAGAAGGAGGGTGGTATGTATGCCTAAACTTCCAGGGACATCATGTCCAAAATACAAACCGTACAGGCTGCACATAAATACAGTCCTTATCAACAACAGACAGTTTTATTTATGAGTATGGGTTGTCTTTTTTTGTGTATTTTTATTCTGTAAGGAGAAGTTATTTATAATAACAAAACTTGCATTTAATAGGGAAAGAAATTTTAAAATTTTGCTGCTTTATGCAGTAGTAAAAATTGTGTATGTGCAGCTAAGGGATGGACGACATACAGCACGCTAAGGACATTTAAAAACACAAGTAAATAAGAACAAGAATAAAATAACAGGTAGATTGCTTTACCAGAGCTAGAATAGAAAGTGATGCTAAATGAGTCCCAGGCTGATGCACATCCCTGTGATCACACTGAGGGATGCTCACTACCAGAGGGCCCCAAAGCTGAGTTTCTGGGTCTCTCACCTGCTGCCTCTGCCCCAGATCTCAGCTCCATTTGAATTATCCTGGCTTAAGCTGAAAAGCAGAGCACAGAGAAGTCATTGCTCAGTTATTTAACAATATTTACTCTGATTAAACCATAATTGCTAGTGAAGACATTTATTTTGGATTATTAAAGTATTTGTATGCTATATCAGAACTAATAATTCAACTAGACTAACTCAAACACTACTGACTAACATTCATTCCTTTTAGATGGGAGGCTGAAGACCTGGGTTTATGGTGTAGCTGCTGGTGCATTTGTTTTGCTCATCTTTATTGTTTCTATGATCTATCTAGCCTGGTGAGTTCTTTAATTATTTATAAGAAAACAGTCCCCACACAGACTGTAATGAAAATGTTTACATCTGCTGCTGTAGAAACTGCAGGCACTTCTGTGAACTGCAGTGTTTTATTTGCCAAATCCTTTTATCCAGACTCAGGTTAGCAGATTCTGGTTGTACTCAGGATGATGGATCGCCACATGCTCTTCTGAGAGTATAAGAACTTACAAATATGGGGTAGCTTAGTGTACAGTTCATTTTTGCTCAATTTCTCTTGGTTGTTATATACAGTGTCCAGAATCATTTTATTGTGTCTATTAAAAAATACTGAGAGAAATAGCAACAAGGAAATTGAGTAACCAGAAAATCATATTTTATATTTGACAGGATATAGAGATACAGAACCAGAAAAAATCTGAAAACTTTCTCATATTTTTAATACATTAAATAATACATTTTTTGAACAAGTCACCTTTGAGAATGTGCTCCCAGAAGTTTTCTAGGGCCTGTTTTGAATTTCTGATCCAAACAGGTGAAAGGTGAGAGAAATGTGGTCATATACATGAGGCTCTTGGCTGTACTGTACTAGTATTGGAGGGGCTTCTGGGTATGTTTGCCATTCAGTAAACTTTGCCCAAAACATTACTTCTGTCTAGGTAATATAAAAATTTGTTTGAGTTTGTTGTTGTTTATTTGTGGTGGGTTTTTTCTGGGTTTTTTTTTTTTTTTTTTGTTTGTTGGGGGGTTTTTTTTTTTTTTTGGGGGTTTGTTTGTTTGTTTTTTTGGGTTTTTTGTGGTCTTTTTGTTTTGATTAGTTGGTTGGTTTTGGGAGCGTGGGGCTTGAGGAAAAGAAAATCCATTAGCATTCAACAGCATTGCAGATTATTTGGACTGGAACCTGTGGCTACTGCAAGTCATCATAACAAAAGGTTTTGTATAAAAGATTCAGATTTGAGCAGCCTAAGTGAAACAGCTGAAATAAGATTTGGGACAAGACTGAGGATGCACAGGCCTGACTTAAAGAAATGCTTACATTACACTCTAAAAGAAGACAGGTACTAAAGCATGGAGAAACGTTCATTTTCCTTTGGCCTGGTACTTTTTAAAACTATATTGAATGGATTGGAAATAGTGCTGGATTAAAATCTAATTCAAGGCTAGACAAGGAATGTTACGGCAAACAACCATACCTCTGCTATTAATGACTGGTTTGATTATAACATCTAGAATTAATTGTAGTCATTCCAGCAAGAATAATGAGATAAAACCAATCAAAAGATGGATCTTTCCTGTGGAAATCCTTGATGTGTCAAGAGCGGCTCAATACTTGAGTCACGTAATTTAACAGAACCTGATTGCAGCTTTGATATATGACCAAATATTGCATGGCAGCTTCTGAATTCTTCTGAAAACTGAGTGATGTTGCAAGAGTATCTGCTAAGGATTTCATCGCCACATCAGCACCATAACAGCTTGTTTCTGAACAACTGAACTTTGAATTAGACATTGCTTTGGGTTGATAAAGAGATAATTTGTGTTCCCAGTGAAGGTTTTAGGCTTATAGCTTTTAGAAACAAACAGCTAATGCATTATCAATTTGCTTATCTTTCATTTAAGACTGAAATACATTTTTGTTATGTGTTCTATTTACAAATTATCTTATTGTTTTAGCAAAAAGCCAAAGAAGCCCCAGAGAAGGCAGAACAACAGGCTGAAACCTTTAACCTTGGCTTATGATGGAGACGCAGACATGTAAACTACAACTTCTCGTGGTGACAAATGGAGTCTAAACTATAGGAATGAAATCACAGGGATTTTCTATGGAGTGGATTAAGTGTTTTGAAATTTTCTTTTTTGTAACTGCACCATAGATAAAGAAGGATGGATTTCATTATGCCTACCAATATTCAAGGTATTGTTGCTTTACTTTGACCATCATCACTGAGAAATCAGGCAGAATCACATTAATAGACACTGCAGTTGGAGATCTGTGGTGTTTCCTCAGTCTTAGAACTGAGCACCACTTCTGCCTCCAGAATACTGTAGCTGACATAGTATTAACACTTGGAAGCCCCTGCATCATTAACCAAGTATAATCAGTACGCATGAGGAGTTTGTACCAAGCTGTCTATGACTCTTTATATTCAAACATAACATGTATACTCAGTTGAACCACATGTATTATTCTATCAGATTATATACGTGATGAAGAGCATTTTAGTGCTTAGTACAATATTAACTTTTAACTGGGACTGACCCACTGAGCAAGTTCAACAGTTTGCCAGTTGATGATAACTTGTGTTAACCTGCATTTCAGAGGGCAATGACTCACTTGCAAAATTCTGTCCTGTTACCACTCCAAATTAAAAAGGCCTCATGTGTACACCCAGAAAGGAGGCATTCTCAGATTCACTATTTTCTAGTGGTTGGTGTCTGGAAGAAAATACCTGCTGTAAATGTTACAATACGTTTCTACTTTCTCTAACTCAAACTGTTGCCTGCATCTTTTTTGCTACATGTAAGGCAAATTTTTGCACTATATTAGTGCAGCATGATATGCACTTAACTAGTATTGCCATAGAAACTGCCTCTTCTCAGAAAGGATGATGATGTATCTTGTGCAAGGAGTGTCAAGTAGACAGGTCTTGAATCCTGAAGAGAGTAGTGTTCAGTTTGGACTGCGACGGGATGGAATCAGCTACAACGTTTGCTGTACACACACCGTTCCTCATCACAGCAGCCACTTGTACTCTACACCATGGCAGTAATACAAGTGTCTAGTTTCTTGCCCCATCTACCTATACTGGTATAGATTGTCCTGCTGGTTTCTAATTGTACTTTGAAGGCTGTTTATGACTAGATTTTTTATATTTGTTAACTTTGTTAGAAAAAAAAAGAAAAGAAAAAGAGAAGTGGTTGCCCTGTAATCCTGATTGACATACTTCTTGTCTAAAAAGGTGTCCTGATTGTTCAACTAAAATAAAATGGTTTTACTTTTCTTTCCTTCTGTTAATGAGAGCTTTTTCACTGTTACTGGCAGTGCAATACTCGGAGACGTTTTGTCTTTTCTAATTAGGATAATTCAATAGACTTTTAATTATTCAGTTAAACTCCTGAGTGTACTGGCAAGTAAACAGTAACATCAATAGTCCTGCCATTTTACTACTCGTGACTTTTTAAAAAACTCTGGCAGTGTGAAAACTCACTGTTAACCTCTTCCATGCCCATGGCTTTTCAGTGTTAGGCTTCCTACATGAAGCTCATTGACTTGCCACTCATGTGACGTGACTGCTACGGATGTGATCCATGACTTGGGAAGGGTTATTCTCCTCAAATGGCTTCTGTGTGCAGCCAGAACATACAAGTGACTGTGCCACTACTAAGCAATACAAAACTTTATCAGGCAACCTCTCAAAAATAATTGTTACATAAAGTTCAGTATTAGGTTCTCAGGTCTTTTTTATAACCTAAACCACTCCTGCCTACTCATCACTCTATTCACTCAAGAAGCACCAGTTTTTGCACACTGAATGAAACTAGCTCTGCAAACTTTGGCCCAGATCCACTGAAATCAATGACAAGACTCTCATGGACATCAATGGGTAATATCAGTTCTTAAAAATACACACCTTTGTTCTATGTAGAATAATTCTTGAAACCAATGAGCATTTTGTGGATATTTAAGAGTGATCATGATCCTACTTTAACTTAGCTGCCATATTACCAGTGTGGTGTTACTGCACAAAGAAAATTGCCTTCATCCCACTGTGTAGGTATTCCCCAAATGGGAATGATGAGCAGAGGAACCATGGTAACAATCTTTGGTGCAGGTTTAATTTCTCATTTTATACCTTGATCCAGCTGCAGCTGATGAAGTTTCATGGCCCCCTGCCATAGCAGTGGTTCATTCATATATGTGTTTCTGGACTGGAGTATCCAGTCTTACATCACTTTGTAAAGATCCATTGCAAAAATACAAATATTGATAATTTTAATTTTCAGCATTCTTGAGTAGAAAACAAGAAAACCTGGTTGGTTCCTCTTTTGTCAGACACAAGAAAAAAAAAAGGAAAAATCATAAAGTATTAAAGAACAATAACTACATGTGCAGACAGATTTTAATAATGATTTCTGTTTTTTTAAAAGTCTGATTCTGTGTTGTCGAATAGTTTTGGACCAAGAGGATATTGAGGGAACAAGGTTTTTTTCATTGGTAATGAGTCATCTTTGTTTATGACACTGGCTGGTCTTAGCAGGAGCTGTTGCTTAGTTCTTGCCTTGAAGAATTTTATGTCCTAAATCTAAGCATTTAAAAACTTGAAGTTAAAGACATGACATCTCCTTTTCCTTGCCACAGTTAATGGATAAACAAAGAGATAGGGTTTTTGAAGTATATTTGGCCTTTGCAATCCATGCAAGTAATTTAGTATGTTACATTTTATATCTGATCAGTGAATATCTGGTGCACATCTGCATCATACTAGTGCTGCATTTAAAATCTAGAGTGTGTTTTTATTATTATTTTTTCTATGAACAAAGTGCATGGGAATTTGAAGCCAGAATGGCTTCCCTCATTATCAAGAAAAAAAAAATACTAGGCTGTAAGGAAGGCTGAAATTTTATGTAAATCTAAATGTTGCAAAGGTGATTAAGCCCTCTAGCATTGAAACAGAAATAAATAATATGTGAATTATCAATATAGAATGAAAAGCAATTTGCTTTAAAATCAGAATGCTTCTACAAATCCAGTGCCTAAAGCAGCCTACTGTAGGTTATTAGTTTGTGAAAGTAATGTTTCCAGTGATCAAATAAACCATTCAGAAAATAGCAAAGTAGATATTTTCCTGTTGATGTGGGTGTTTATATTTTCCTTTTTAAAACTGTAGTTTCTAGCTTACTGTGTCTGCTTTGAGTCCTGGAGCAGTTCCTTTTTGAAACTTTGATGCAACTGCACAAGCCTGTTTATATTTGGTATAAAGCATCAATTTTGAAACCCCCTTCCTCCTGCCAAAATGTAATAAAGTTTTTTTCCCAATCTTGCAATTTGAAGAGAGCAATTTAAAAACCCTATGTGTAAATCACTGTAAAATATACCTTGAATTAAATGGAAATCTGTCTTTTTACCTTTATGTAAATCATTAAGAGTTAAGAGTTTATTTTGCCTAACTTAATTTACTTGAATATTTATTTTGTAGAACGAGGAGGCAGCTGTCTGAGGAATGTTTACCTTTTTTTTTAGTTAATGTTAATTTGTAAATTGTGTAATGCATTTTTATTTTTTAAATTATGTACATTTCTTTTTTAATGCACAAAATGTTTACGTACAACTACTACTGCAAATTTGTGTATATTGTCACTAAGTTTTATTCAGTTAATACAGATTATGTGAAAATGTAACAAGTCTTACATTTTCATCTGGGTTATTTTTACATAACTGATGTATTGCTGACAATAAATATAAACACAAAATCATTTAATGTCTTTTTTTTAATAAATGTACTATACTATGGTGGGATAGAGTAACAATAAAAGCCAAACCCCTAAAATATGACCACCTTTTAAATAGTCTCTTCTTTTTTCTGAAAGGCATCTGCAAACATATTCTTGTTAAAAATTAGTCTTTCTATTAAAAAAGAAAAATACTTTCTGATGTTACGGTAACAATCAAGTCTGTTCCTACAGTCCCAGTCAACTTGGAAATTTACAAAACATATTTTGTCATTTGATAAATATCCAATAAATGAAATAAAAATTTATAACATTTTCTTCCTTGCCACTTTTATATCAGAGAAAATAACCCTTCTCTAGCAAATAAGTGGTCAATCAAGATCTCATTAAAAGACATTTATTCACTTCATGTCAAGCTGAATCTGTCACTGTCCCTACACAAGAAGAAAAAGAAGAAAGGAAGTCACTTTGTACTTTTCATAATTGCTCATATTCGATCTCTGTGCTCTCCAAAACTCAATTCTTTCCATGTCTAGTTCTGCTCTAATTTACACACCGTATCATGGGGGGGGTCTGTCCTGTTTCAGTAGTTATTACCTCCCAAGTAACCTTTCCAAGCTAACCCCTAAAAGATTTAAACACAATTTTGAGAGCACACAAAATTGTCTGATTTTTGAGGCATTCCAGGATTTTCACAAGTAATTCCTACCGACATTTTCTCCTGCTGGAATCCACAGAAAAACCACAGAAGCATTGGTCTTGAATTTCCACCTAAAACCTAACAGAGGAATAGAGGAATTTTAAGATGATTTAAATGTGTTTAATTCAATACAGGCAAAAATTGTATGACCAGTTAAAAATGTCTGAGAGAAGAAAATTCAAATTCTCATTTTAGAGAATCTCAAATTTAAATAATTACTTGTGGTATGATAATGAATATGATAGAGTCTTCACATTCAGTAAAGAAAAGGTGGTAGGACTTTGGCAACTGTTTGCAAGATTTTTAAAGTCTTGAAAGTCTTTTTAAAATAAAGGCTACCCTTCCCCATTAATCAATTGAAAAGGGTAGTCTTTATTTTTAAAAGTATCCCAAAACATAACAGGAGAATATGATTTTCTAGTACAAGTGTGATGAAAGGACATGAAGTGAGAGGTAAATCAAGAGACTTAGATAAGCATTGTAAATGTTTTAGCTTTCTAGTGATGTGAAAACCTACAATATTGAAGAATCTAGAAAATCTAGAAAATAATCCTGCTGAAACAGTAGTGAGCTTCAGCAGCCATTCAGAATCTGCTTGGCATCACTCTCAGTTTAGCTACAGAAAATGTTATCTCTAAATCTTCTGATTTGTTTGTTGTTGGGTTTGGTTTTTTCCCTGTTTGTTTGTTTGTTTGTTTGTTTGTTTGTTTGTTTGTTTGTTTGATACAGGAAAGCTGGCTGTCTATCCAAAAGCAGGTAATGACCAGGCAGATGAATAAACACTTGCATTTTTTGGGGGGGGGTTAGGGATGGGTTGGGTGTGCACGTGTGTGTATCCTAGTCTCTGCTTGCCCATTCATTTATTTTTCAGCAGAGGCTGAGGCTGTGCCATTTTCCTTTGGGCAGTGCCCCTGGCTGTGGAGGGCACCTCCCATGTGTAGTTATAATATTTTATGAGTTTCTTGGGTGCAAACTTGCTGAATTTTCTTTCTGTGGGAAGGTTCATTTTCTCAAGCACAGATCTCTGAGCTGTGTGTTTCAAGTATGGGTGGTGTTTGGCTGCCCTGTCTCCCATATGAGGGATGGGAGCCTTCTCTCTTTCTCTCAACCAATGATGTGGACAATTGTTATCTTTGAATTCTAAGAATTTTGGCATTCTTATACTGAGCATAAAGAGGAAAGCATCTGAGCTCAGTACCTGGGCACATATAGCCCAAATTCCTTCTGGACAATGGAGTCATTTTAATAAATCATATCAAGCCTAGTGATATTGGAGTCAAAGATTCCTGATTCACCATCAGGCAGCAACAACACCCATGGGGGCATTCTGGTGAAGCATCCTTTTGTAAACAGGCATCTTTTCTAAGCCCTGCTGAAACAGAAAAGTTGGAAGGCTTACTTCAAGGCATACCTTAAATTGGGCATATGCCATTCTTCTTTTTGCTGTCAGGCAGCTCAGCTCTGGGACAGGACTAAGCCTCATGAGAGCACAGCAGTGCCAGGTTGTTCACACCAGGCTGTGCCTATATCCACACCTTTGACCCTTCCAGCCTGACCCTTCCAGCCTGAAGGATAAGCCATTTCTGGTTCTGATATTCTGACCTGCCTTGGCGAGTTGATGCTGTTGGGTACTGCCCAATCCTGCTTGTCCAGCTCTGCTGGAAAGGGGCTGGTGGGCAGCATGCTGACCACAGCTCAGCTCAGACTGCTCTGAGGGAGGCAACAGCACACAGGCTGCATGGACAAGAGCTCAAGGAAGGTCATTAGTCCCCCCAACCCTCCCAGCCTTCTTAAGGCTCTGCTGGGAGCTCCAGGACTGATTTGGACCCCCTTTAGGCAAGGGAAAAGTCCTTTGATATGTCACTATGGTGAAGGTAAAACTTAGTCACAGGATCATAATCCATGATCTTGTTGTTTTCCATTTTCAAAGAAATCTCATTTCAAACAGTTCAATTATTGAACCTATTTAATTATCATTATGTGTTGATGGGTCTAAAAATGTTTGTCTTTTTAGAGAAAATAAGATTTGGTACTTGTCCATTTATAGATGAGGGTTTAGAGGTTCCCACATATGTTTTAATATTTTGTGGAATTTATTCAGAACTGGCCCTTTAATTTATCTGAATTATATTCTGACATTAAAATTATAAAATGAATGAGGTTTTCTTTTATTTTCAAAAACACCCTTAAGAGTGTCATTTGTTTAGCTTACAAATAAAAAATAAATAAATTGCATCACATTTTCAGTGTTGCATTTCAAAACAAATATAATTTTTTCCTTCTCTGAATAATTATAATTAGAGAGCAAGCCCTCTTTCTTACCTATACATGTCAAAATGTGACTTAATTCTTAGCTTCTTAACTCCTTCCAGTGCTGCTCCTTAAGATATCTATATGGAAATAGCAATATGATTTGAGCCCATGACCAGAATTTAGTTAACAGTTCTGTGACTGGACATTCAATTTGTTGGTGCTCCAGTACTGACAGATTGTTTTTAATGCACTGCTTAATGAAGTCCTACAAAAACCTCTCCCAAACTGAACCTAAACTAATTTACACAATTTGTGTCATGTAAAAACTATGACATTGTCATATAAGACCAAGGGTTCCATATTGTGTCTTGCTTTCATACTCTAACCAGTTCCCTCAACAGCTTTCTTCCTGTGCCCCCATTGTGTCTTGGTGCTTGACACAAATGCCAGAATTCAGCCTTATATGGAACTTTTCTGACTTGCACTGAGTGCTGTCATAGCCTTAATTCTCTTTTGATGTGTCTTCTCACTCTTGAGATCACAGTGAGACAACAATAGTTGCCAGCTGACAACTTACAAGTACATGAAGACGTGATGTCAAAAGTAAAAATATGCATATTGAAAATATGAATTTGGAGGCTGAAGTAATTCTTTCCTCTCTTCCTGCAACTAAAGGTGCAACTATGTATTTAGAAAGCTCAGATACATAATTCTACATATTTTAATCATGCCATTCTATTACTTTACATTTTTCTCTACACTTCCCTTTTTATACTCATTTTGTTTAAATTTAATTGTAAAGTCATAATAAGGGCTCTCTCCTCTGTGTGTACAATCACAGAAGGGAGAAGTCTCTCTTTGAAATCCTGACCATGATACAACAATAAACAATCATTAACATAAGCTCACATTCTCAGTATCTATTGTTTTTCCAAGAATTCTGGGGTGAAACCTTGGTGTACTAGTTTGGAAATATTCTCAGGCTGTAACATCCCTAAAGAATGAATCATCACAGGAATCAATCAAAATCCCTATTCCATGAGCAACTTAAAGTCATGGGTAGTACAGGTATATATGTACCTGTACTTGAGGTATATTTAAAATCGTTTCTAAGAGGTGTCTAGCATCATCCATGTGTTAAGAGCTGTGTTCAGGTAGATATTCTGTATACATGGTCAGGAGTGACATCTCCATACATGCATCTTTCAATTTTGGGTCTCATTTTCAGTTTTTTGATATTCCACAAAATGAAATTGTCATAATTTAATTTGATTTGTAGTGAGATAACAGAGATTAAAACACCCCATGTACTCAGTACTGAGGAGCATTACTTCTCAGACACAGGTCTGCTTCTTTTCAGCCAGAGGGCTGAACCCATGTAACCTCCACTTTGGGTCTTAGTCCCCAAAACATAAACTAACAGTTATTTATAAAGGCCCTGTGACCTACAAGCAAGGAATCAATTTCCCATACAGAGTCTGATTCCCAAGATAGTTGGAAAAACTGGTAGGAAATAAAGTTCCACTGATTCAGTCTTACCTGGTTTTGACAGAGTTATGTTGGTGTCTTCCTTACTGCTTCGTTTCTTCAATCTTCAGAATGAAGAATTCTGTAGCTCCATTTTGTGAGAGGAAATTGGTGACACCAGGATTCACTCAGCCAAGGAAAGAAAAAAATAATTAGCAGGCAGTTTTGTGACTGCCTGTAGTTGAATTTAATGAACTGCAGCAAAAGCTTTCTGCAACATTAGAGCAGCAGCTGGAGCTAAATCCTACATTTCTGTCTTAAATGGCCTTCACTTACAAGCTGATGAGCAAAACATTAGTAGCAGTCATTTGTTCAGTTTTACAGAAATATAAAAGGAAGGTTTGCAGCACAAGTGAGAAGTTAGCTATCAGTCTCAAACTGACTCTTCAATCCTGTTGCAGAATTGCAGTGCTGAAGAAGCCAGAGCAGAAGTCTAACGGCCTCAAGACTGTAAATGGGCACCTTCAGAAAGGCACAACATTATTTACATTAAAAATTGCCATACTCCATCTCCCTAACTGCATTCACTTTGAAATGAGGTGGTACTGCAAGTGACAAGGCTTTCATCTGCCACCTTAGATCAATGAAATGGCGGTACAGTATGTTTATATACAGAATACTTCATGGGTCTCATCAAAATGCTGTGCCATGACATATTAAAAATTGTCTTTGTGTTTAAGAAATTCTTATGAGCTATGAAGCTGTCTGCTATTATTTAAGGCTTTATATACCAATAATAACACTATAGAGATTATAAGAAAATAATATATTTATTATTAATTGATTTATATTATTTAAAGCTTTTTATGTTCTACTTAAGCAGTTGTCAATTAGCATGCAAAACATGCTGGGCAGCCTCTGCTTAACTGCACTGAATTATGTGTATAACAAGAAATCACATATGCAACAGGATTGAGAGGGTTGATGGTTTGCTGTTTTATTTGTTTGTTTGTTTGTTTGTTTGTAGTAGGGCCACAGGACAATTAAATAAAAGTACACTAAATTGTTTTTAAAGAGGGAAAAAATATTATTTTAAAGAATTCTCCAAATCACTGTATGGAAATTGCTTTTCAAAAAAGAAAATCCTCCCAGATCTACCATTTACCATACAATTCCTAAGGACAAGGAAGTTCATTGTTGGATCAGTTTCTCAGAGCCTTTTTTGTTTGTTTGTTTGTTTGGTTGGTTGGTTGGTTAGTTTGTTGGTTTGGTTTTTTGTTTGTTTGTTTACGGAGTGTTTTTGTTTGGTTGGTTTAATTTTGGGGGTTTTTGTTTTGCAGGTGTGGTTTTGGGGGTTGTTTTGTTTTGTTTTGTTTTTTGGGCTTTGTTTGTTTGTTTGTTTGGGTTTTAGGGGGTTTTTTGTTTGTTTTGGGGTTTTTTGTTGTTTTGTTTTGTTTTGGGAGTTTTTTGGGTGTGGCAGGGAGGAGAATCTTTCCCGTTGTTCTTTTTGTCAACATTGTCGATATTTGACTGTCAGACACACGTGTCTACATCCATGTGTTTTTATACTCTCATGCTCTGGAAGTCTTTTAACCCAGGTGAACTAGTTGCTAAGAGCACCAACAGAGGAGAACAAGTCAGAATAGCAGGAAGGGTACCACATGTCTACATTTAATTTGTCTTTGTACAGTAGAACCACAGTTTTATAAAGTAGGAAGCTGGCAATGCACAAACACCCCACCACTGCCAGCAGGATGAAACCCCACCCATCTCAGCACCCAAGGAGCAGGGGAGACATCCCTAACACTGGGAGGTAGGCACTAGGAGGTGCATGTACAAACATTTTAACTGCATTAACCTTCTTTTTTAAACAGTTAGATGTGGACTAGCAATAGTCACAGTGCTTCACTTTCAGTTAAGCTAATAATCTTTTAGTTTTACCTATATAAGCAAGCAAGATTTTGAGTGCAACAACTCTGTAGCAGCAGAGAGAATTCTGGGACAGATGGATGAGAAAAAAAGGCTAGGTGACTTTTTTAAGTTATATAAATAGAGATACACCAATCTTCTCTTGGTACATCAAGTCTTGAAAAGGAAGCAGAAAACCTTGAAAGCTAGATACACTCTGGCTTGAAATCATTAGAAAAATGTGCAGAAATGAAAGAAAAGGTTGTCATTACCTTGGAGGCATTTCTTGCTATTTTTAATTAAGAAATGCAAGCTAATTTTTTAGGATAGGTTAATTTAGAACAGAAGCAAAAATCCTAAGTTTCCTAAAACTGCACTATATGCACAGCAATGTGATTTAAAAAAAAAATCAACAATTATAATTATTATACAAAATATATAAGTATTGATGAGCATGAATAAGACTTTTATCTGAACCGCAACGGCAGAAGTTGTGTCACAACAGTGACCAATTGCTCTAATTTTGTCCACCTGATATACCAATGAGCTAGAAAACTGTTCAGTGTGGACAGACAACTGGTTAATGCTAAAAAAATACTGACTGAGCAGACATGGTAAAGAAGCCTGTGGGCTAGTTATGGAAAATATTTAATTATGAGCAACTGGAACAAAAAAGTGCCTGAAGTGAGCTCAAGAGTAGCTAGAATTAACTGCAAAACACTGCAAGATAGAAGTAGGGGAACAAAGAAAAGCAAGGGAAAATATGTCATAAAGCAATAAGCCACAGCAAAATCTGATATGATCAAGAACATGACAAAGCATGTGCTGTAAGGCTTCCTCAAGAGCAGAGTAGAATTATTTCAAAATATCTTACATTTGTGAGAGTTAATAGACAAACAAGGCCTTTAACTACAGCTCAGCAAATGACTGGTGAAGACAGGGACAGAATAAGCAAAGAATTGCTTAGCAGTTATACAATGTCTTATAAAACAACTTACTAGCAAAAGATATTCATGAGTGGAAAATTTGAAATTAATCTTTAAAGAATAGTAAGTAATGCAAAGTTTTCACAGCACCCTGGCAGGCTCTTGCTTTTTTTGCATTTACACTCTCAAGCCAAATATTATTTGTATCAGGACTCCCTAGGCCAGCAGTTGTCCACCAGCCACTGTACCTGGCAGACTTAGGTGGCTTTCACTTTTATGGTGGGGACCAATCTGTTTTGAACTTGTGAACTTTCTAACTAAAAAAACCTGACAGTCCTTTGGTAAAAAGCCTTACCTTTTCAGCTGTAGGCCCTTATCTTCATCTATAAGTGTGATGCAAATTTTCTGCTGACTTTGGTGATGTAGTTGCACCTGGATGTCTTCTTTAGCAAAACAAATATCTATTTCATAATATTTCAATAGCAAACAGAGTCAGGTTTTTATTTCTTCTCCACAGAAAATCACTATATTGCTGCAAGATGAAATAGCTCAACTACCAGGCTTGGCTTCACCCCTGTACCACCTATAACCAGAGCCTGCATGACTTCCCAAAATCCTCTTTAACCTCAGGATTCTCTTGCACTGGACTCTCAGGCAAAGTACCTCAAGGTAAAATTATGTCTGTAGCCATAAAACAGGTACAATCAGTTTTGATTCCCAATTTTCCCCTATGGTTTAATGAGAACAGGGCCAAGTCACAAGGCTTGAGCACCAAGTTCTGTATAGGTGTACACTGATATGAAGCTTAGCTGTGTGAGCCTATGGAAAACAAACCACAGCCACAACAGTGGAACAATTTATAAGCAACCATGTTGTTAGGAAAGGGTAAAAAAAATAGGGAAAAGCAGCAAAGCTCATGTGCATAGTAGAGGGCCAGAGCAGCAACACAGCTCTTCTGGAGGCATGGAATAGCAAATGATTCAAAGGATTAAAAAAGTCAGCTTCACTGAAGTGGGTACAGAAAGAGCTCACTGCTCAGCCTGACTCACCAAACTAGATGAGACAAAACCTATAAACTTTACAAAACTTCCCAGCACTAAACTCCTTAATAATTGCAATTCCTTCTGTTTCATAAATAAAAGCTGAAAAAGATAATGTCTGGGTACATGGCAAAACAACAGAAATTATGAAAGCCATGACAGGCTGTGAGGACCTTAAATGACCCAGTAGATTGATTAATAGGTAATATGTGAAATGAAGCAATACAAAATAATATTTTTTCACAGTATCTGCTTTGATCTTACCATTTGCACCAGAAACAGCAGTTCCAGTGAGTACTGGGCTATGAAGAGCAGAGAGCAGCAATAGCATTATGAGGTTGTGCAGCAGCAGCAGGAACAGCCAGCCAGCCAGAGAGAGCTCCCACATTTGCATGTTTTTCTTGTCCAATGCTAATAACTGTCCAAGAAACAATAAAAAGCAGAAAGAAATTAGAGTATTCACAGAACATGGGCAAACTGGTGTGAAAACCCACAAGCATCTCCTCCCAGAGGCAATACTAGAGAATTTCAGATTCATTACAACATAGAGTCCACCAAAAATACTATGGTATCTTGACAACAGTTTAATTTGAAGGCAATAAATGAAGCATTTATTTCAACTACAAGGGGAGAAATAGAAAAATACCAAGGTCATAGAGGATCTGATATGCCTGATTTCATATCATCAATTGCAATTTTTAAAAGATTTCGAATTTTAAAAATAAATGAAACATGCCTCCTTGGAGTATACATACAGTAACATAATACTGTAAATATCTTTTTTCCTGCTCACGTTTACGAAAAGTTACCCTTGCTGGGAATTTCCCAGGCCATGCATGGATGGAGCCATCACAAGGCCTCTCAGGGCACCTGGGTGTTTTGCTGCTGGTTAAAGGAGAGGCAAAGGAGAAGTGCAGCTGTGTTAAGGCCAGATGTGCCTTGTTGGAGAATACACCAGTCCATGGGCCATCATTAGTGCAGATATCTCCACAAGGGCTCCAGAGGATGCTGGTAATGACTTACCTACTCAGGGAAGTGCACTTGTGCTTCCAGGTGTCACTGTGGTACTCGAGATGCTGCAAAACAGAGAGAGTCTGCTAATATTTTCTTAGAACTTCATATATATGTTTTATAGAACTGTTTGACTTTTTGAAAATAACATATTTATTCTTCTGTGTGCTTTTTAAAGTACATATTGTATGGAATTGCTTAGTTTCCTTTTAACCAGTTCAGTAAAACCAGGTGCCCCCATCTTTTTTACTGCTGTGAAGGTAATAACACCAGTCATTAAAATCCCCTTGTGTAGCCTCCCAATGCTCTTGCCTTAGAAAAAGAACAAAGACTCAACAGTTTCAAACATTTTTCCCTCTTCCATTAAAGCCCCCTGTAGTCTTGAGGTAAAAGCAATTTAATAAAGCCTTCTTCTGATGTTTACAGCTTTAAAAAGAAGAAAGGATTAACTTCAGAAAAGTTTAACAGAACACTAAAACAAATTGGGGGCATGTTTTTCTGTCAGTTTTGTGATGTCCTCTAAACACTTGCACATGTCATCAGACCAATTAGCCAAATGGAGACCTATCAGTGAAAAAACTGAGCCAGAATGACTTCATTATTTAGCAGGAACAGCACCTTTTCAAACAATACCATCCAACTTTCATTTCTTTGAATCAAAGAGGGACTTCAAACATGTTAGATTATCAGCAAAGAACCATAACTGATGAAAAAAGGTGATGGACCAACAAAAAAAGATTAATCAAACAGAGGTGCAAATGAAAGCAATGAATCTTTAGCAGATTTTTTTTAGTACAAACATTAGTCTTTGCATGTCAAAACACAAATGATGAAAAACTTCACAACATTTTTCAACTGCTAATTATCACAAACTTTGGACTCCTGAAAAAAGTTCTGATAGTTTAAAACTGATATGCTTGTATATATATAGAGTTATGTGTCTGTATATATATATATATATTTATGTGTGTGTGTGTGTTAACTGCAGCTACCAATGTGTTGCATTGTCTTGGTACAAGACCAGGGACGAAGAACAAAGTGTTGCATCAGAAACCTTTCTACAAATACAAGGTGGTTTTAGTTTGTTTATGTCCCACATCCATTTCCAGGGGCCTAGCTCTAGAAACCATTACTAATTATACCTTATAATATTACTAATAATACCATTAATAAATAACAGATGCATTTAGGAGCAACTGCACACAGGGTACCAGCTATCTGAGCAGGGTACCTGTGAGCCAAGACATGCTTTTAAGCCCAAGATATAAGACAATTTTTGAATATGTAAGGCCTGAACTTGGATGTGTGGATGACAATACATTTTCAAAGGCTTTCCCTTTGAGGTCCTGACTGCAACAATATTTTCACTCTTGCAAAAAAACCAGAGAGAATATAACCCCTAGGAGCCCCCAGGAGGTACCCAGGTGTCCAGTGCTCTGCCTTGCACTTCTGAGGGGCTGAAAAAAATAGCAGCACCCTGTGGATAAGTATTTGTTGAAGTGAGAGAAAGAGAATCATTAATTTTTAAACTTAATATTATCCATTATGAGCTCTGCTTGTGTTTATAATTATTTTCCTCTTATCTTAAAAATCAAATACTATCTCTCTCAGAAATGAAAACACATTCACTACCAAGAAAAGTAACATCTCTTTTTACTATCAATGCTAAGCACAGCTCAAGTCAGAGTGGAACCCCCCAAGAACTAAGGTGGACACATTCAAATGCAGATACCAAGTTAAAGTGAGGAACAAGGAGACACCTCCCTTGGAGCAAGTGGTCCCTGTGGTGTCCTGGGAAGGTGAATTTTCTAAGTCTAGGCCAGTTAAACTTGCCCTTTAGCAGAGGTTAGACCTAGGAAAGTTAATGGTGGGCCTGCAACAGAGACCCATTTACAGAAGAATAACTTTGATACTTTGTTTATAAAACCAGGTATTGCCCTATTTTTACATTTGGAATCTACAATTATTAACACTATTACCAGAGGTTTTGTTGCTCTTTCTTCATGCCAGTGCTCCTACAGCACAACAGCTACTTCCAATTCATTCCTCAGTAACAGATGGGATGAGAGCTCCTGCACTGAACACATGAATAATGAACGAGGCACTTTTTGAATGAGAACTACACAACTGAAGTGTCCCTCCTGTCCTCTGATTCTTTCTGTGATGCTTTATTCCTACTTTATTATTGTCCTTTCAAAGATTTTCTGTGGAGAGAACACTGGAATTAAATTACTTCTCTACTTTTGGCTGACTGCAAAACTGCTGTCAGGTAACCACTGCCACCAGTCTCCCTTCACAAACTACAGTAAATAGCTTCTAAGATAAACTTTGCCCACCTGATTTTGTCCAGCAATGCTGATGCTGAAATGTGCACTGGACTTATACAGGAGAATTGTATTTGGCAATAGGTAATAAAATGAAGAGACAAAGCTCATGAGATTCTAGCCAGTGTGAGCTTATATGTTTTGAGAATGAAAAGAAAAGATAGAAAATGAGAATGGAAATGAACACATGGGTAATATCAGTAGTTCATATTTGGTTATTGGAGGGCCTCATTACCTGAAGAATATTGAGTCTTTTATTGTGAAAACATCTTGGCTGGCTCTGAAAAATCTTATCTCTGTATCCAGCACAATTTTTAGGTCATGAATATTTTGGATATGAAAAAATGATAATTTTTTTTTTTTTCTGGCAAAGGATCCATCTAGTCTAAGCCACTCTTCCCACCTAGACACAATACCTGAGTTCCTACAACCCGTCAGCATTTGTGCACTTCAGCATCCATGGCAAGCTGTGGGTCTGGCAAGAGCAGGACAGTGCTTTTGCTGGAACCCTGGGGAACTCTTCACTTACTGACACACGAACTCTCTCTGCTGCTGTGACATGACAATCCTGCACTGGTAACCGTGGTAGTAGGCAAGGTGCAGAGATAAAAAAGTTAAAATAAAATACAATATAAAAAATAAAATAAAATAAAATAAAATAAAATAAAATAAAATAAAATAAAATAAAATAATTAAAAAATAAAGACATTTGGTAGCGAGGAGGGAGGAGATATCAGCTGTCTCTTTCCCTGTGAGAACACTGCCTTTTGGAAAACCAAACAGGATGCAGCATTCGGCAAATCCTGTAAGTTTTACAAGGCTGTTGGTTTTTCCCGGCCGTGCCGGTGCCTCCGGCGCTGTCGCCGCTGTCCCTGCACCGTGCGGGAGCGGCCAGCAGGCGACGCTGCGGAGCGCGGCCCGACGTTCCCGCCGGGAGCTCTGGCGCTGTCCGAGAGGCGCGGCCTGAGCGTCCTCACACGATGCTGCCTGTGCAGCAGACGCAGAAATGAAATCAGCGCAATATGGAGACTTAGAGGCACGGATTACTGCACTGGGAAGGTCTCATCAGAGACCGAAATTTCCTTTTTCTCTCCCTGCTCTCATTTGCGTCTCTTTGTATACAGCGTTGCATATCCACTACAGTGCATCTGGCACATCCCTGCTCTGCCAAGGTTTTCCTTCAGCTGCCACTGCCCCAACCATTTGTGCTGCTTTTTTGCTGGTTTAGCACTCCTAGAAACATGGAAAACTGCAGGTTATAGGTTTCCCATCTGATATCAGATATAGATATAAATGCAGGGCTGAACAGAGGGGACTGATGAACTCCCTCAAGCTCTTATTCATGCAGCCCTGTGTCTCTCACTGCCAGCAGCTGCAGCTGAATCGTGACACATGGTAAAAGGCTGATGAACACACAACAATTTTGAGGAAAAGTTTCAGTGCTATGAACAAGCTTTAAAAAGAAGCTGAAAGTAAAGTGACAAGGTAGAAGGAAACAACACAGTGGTGATTTCTGATGAGATGATTCAAAGCACAGCTCACGCTGCTGATGAAGAGCAGGTACAATCACATGCAACAATGAGCAGCTTCTGTAAAGAAATGGAAGAAAGGAATAAGAACCAGAAGTTTAATAAGTTTTTCGAACATTTTGAAGAAATGCAGTTGTAAAGGTAAAAAGACCAATCCTATGAAGGGAGTAGCATTCTTGCAGAAATCAAAATCTGCAGAGTGATTTTGTCTCTCTTATTCCCTGCAGAAGCTCAACAAAATGGACAAATGGTACAGGAAAGAAGCTTAGACACAATCATTTGCTACACATATAACAGTGAGGCCTTTCAAAACAAGTGTCTAGGTTTCCATTAAATATCACATCTGTCTTTTGGGTGTTGGGAATGATACAAGTGAAATACAATTGCTCCATTATGCACTGATTTTGATACTTTGCCCCCTTTGGATGAATTTTCAATGGAGTTTTATCAGAAATTCAGGGTGCCAATGCCATTCTTCACTTTGTCTCCATGGTCCTCAGATCTTAGCTGAGTCACAGTTCTGAAGGATTAGAAGTCTCTAGCCAAATTCGTACAACATGAGGCAATTCTCTATTTCTTGCCTGAAAAGCTAATGGTGTAACTACTGTGTATAGAAGGCAGGATTTTTTTACACCCTCAAGTAGGCAACAGAGAATATATGCAGTAGCTTTTCTTTATTCCTATCCCTTTCTGGACAAAATTAAAAGTCACCACTTGCTAAACTAGTTTCATATGTTGCTTGATTATATGAAAGGTAAAAAAGAATTTAAAGATAATTAGAAAAAAGGTACAAAACAAAAAATAAATATTTCCTTAAAAATATTGCAGAGAGAATACAGAGGTGCTAAGATGGCTTGCAGGTCTGGAAGTGAGTCCTGGTGGACTATGACTGACCATGACTCAGCTGCAGGCCCTGGCAGAGAAGCCAGCTGCACACAGGGCTGCATTAGGAACAGCTTGGAGGAGGTTATTAGTCTACTCTTCTCAGCACTGAATTTATCTCTACAACCTTCTCAGAATCAGAACCTAAAGCAGTAGACAGGAATGACCCCTGATTCTTTATTAGTAATAAATAAACATATTCTTCTATTCTACTGCAATCTGCATGAACTAAACCAGATTATAATCATGATTGCCAGTGGTTTTTGCTATCTATATTAGATGATTATCATATTACCTTTACCTGTCATGAAGGGCTCAGCTTTCAAATATTTAATTAAAACCAATAAACAAATATTATAATTTTTTAAATCCTGTAAGTCTCTTGAGAATAATTTTAATAATACTCTTTACACCCTTAAATATACATTCAGAAAATGCGGGGGATGTAATACAGTCACGTCAATCTTGCTGCTAGTAAAGCTGATTATAACTATGATTAAGCTGTGATACTTACTTATGTAGCATGAATACTGATACTTCTATGTCTGAGCCTTCTCTGGATGAATGTATTTCTGGAATAGGCAAGAGAGACCTTTTCCACATCATGCATATATCCAGTACCTTACCCTCACCTCCCCACCACCCTCCTAATATACACTGCTTAATTTTTTTTTTCTTTTAAAAGTCCTTGAAAATAAGCTGGACAGGGCTGAAAAGTCACCTAAAAAGGAATAAAAAGTCATTTTGGTAAAACCCATCACTTCTCTGCACTGTTAAACCACCTGGAGCTCCAAGGACAAAGAAGCTGTTCTGATGGTCAGCTTGTCAGCCCCTATCCATCCTGTGAACAAATAGCACATTGGAAAACTATTCCTTTGGCACTGGCTTAGCCTCTCTCTAAAGAGGAGACATAATAGAATAGCATAAAAACACCTTCTCCCCATCTCTCCTGAAATATTGTACACTCAAAATCTACTTGCTTTTCCTTCGTAGCTCTCACTCCCCTTCACAGGACTCACAAAAGCATACTGATTATGATTTGATTCTTTGTACTCCCTCTTTTCACCAGATAAAACCCTGTCTACAAGCAAGAGAATACAAGGCTTGGGTACACAGAGGAGCTGGTGTGCAGGGAGCAGGGTCTGCATTTCTAGTGCATTAGCCATTGCCTCGTGGAAGCCCAGTTTGCACTAAAGATCCCTCGAGAGCCTTACTTGCTCCCCTTTGAAAACAGGCTGTGCTCCTCCAAGGCTTAGAGCAGACCAAAAGTCTGAATCCTTCCTCAACTTACTGGACAAGGCTTACTCAGAAAGAGTAAATTCAATCTCCTTGAGATTGAATGTGTTATTTTAATAATGGTGGTGCTCTAACATAACTTATCTTCAAACAATTGTTGCTTACAAGGATAAGTGATTGCAATAAGGAGATTTTTTTTTTCCTCAGAGGTGGCAGCAAGTATTTATATGAGGGAATGAGGTGTTTCTTTGTAGTCAAGCATTTTGCTGTGTGTGTGTTATATCAGTGAACTCAACCAGACTTTCGACAAACAAATAAAATATCGGGTTTGCAGTAGAAATTCTCAGGGGGGATGCTTAGACTATATTGCTTAAGGATTCTACTGGATAAAATATGCTGCAGAATATGTAAGAATGCAGGGCATGTTCAAGCAAAAATAGAGCTTATTGTTATTATTATTAACATATGTTTTACAGGTAGAAAAGGTAATAAAATTGCTCTGCCTCTCTATCCTGTAATAATAAATAAATTTTTTGACCACATCTGACATAAGGGCGACTGCCTCTAATACTTCTTGTAATGAAAACAGATGTCAAGGTAGAAAGGTGCTCTTGATGACAGAGCAACAGCCATATAAACTCAAATACATATATATTCACACATATTCCTTGGAAAGCAAAGAATCTCACCCTGAAGACACCCTCAGGAAACCAGGCTCTCTCTCCAGGCTTTCCTCTCAGGAAACCCAAAGCTCTCCTGCTTGTGGAGCTCTTTTTTCCCAGGGCCTCAGTGAGGATGGCTCTGTACACTGCCTGCATTTTTGGCTGGACAGTGATATACCTTGAAACATTATTCTAATAATTCTACTCATCACTCAGTTTCATAATACACGAGAAAAGATTAGAGAATCCATGGTTTGGACAACACTCCACCACATAAACAAACACATACCCAGGTTTTCATTTCCTTTTTTAAAGCACTTATTTTCTTACTGAGGCTAATTGAAAGGGTGAACCAGAGGAAACTACAGGTGCACTTCAGCATTACCTAAAGAGTAGAAGAGGCAGTTTTCCAGTATTAACAAATGTATGTTTATTTACAAAACAGCACAAATCCAATTCCAAATGTAGCACACAAATCTATGCCCACAATGGATGCTGAGCATCAAAATGGAAAAAGAACAACAGTACATTAATAGGCAAAATTGATATTTGTACTTTAAAAAACCCTGTTACATCATATGCACCGAATCTGTCTTAGCAATGTTCAATGGACCAAAATAAAAGTCAGCAAGCAAGGACACCCTTATCTAATGCTTGTAACTACCATAGAAGGTCCACAAGAGAGCAGCATATACTTGAATTTGAGAAAGAAATTACATAGAACTGCTCTTTTCCCATCCTTTCCTCTCTTCCATTATTATTATTCCACTGCAAAAAGATAATGAATGCAAACACACCCAAGCTGTTGGTATGACAGCAGTCCCTGAATGTCAGGGAAATGCCATCTCACTCCAAGCTGACGAAGTAGAGGATGGCCACATGAAACATGATAAGTATTAAGAAATTATATATTAAAAATTATAAAATATGGTTCACTATGAAGCTTCTAAAGAACACATTCATTTATAGTAAAGGGATATATTTTTGTTAATGGATCAGAGACGTATAATGGAACACTTAAATCCATCTTTAGGGATATGTATCTGAAAATATTTTGAGGTGGTAAAACTCATTATTGTTTCAAGAGCATTGGAAAAACTAAGCATGAGTAGAAAAAAAAAAATTTATCTTCAATTCATGAAGAAAAAATTTTTTTTTCATTTTACTATGCTGGGAGTTTTACACTATTAGCAGACAAAAGCATGAGTATTTCTATAAGCTTTTATTCATAAAGAAAGAAGAATTTCTAACCTCTTGGACATCAGAGGGTTTTTTTTTCCTGAAAATTCCAGAAAAAATGGCCACACTTTTATAGATGTCTTTAGCTGCATGTTTCCACACTTCCATAAACCCTGTAATTCAGGTGGGAACATTACTGGTCTCTACAAAAACAATCATAATATCTCCAATGCCCAAGCAGAACTGCAGAAATTCAGCTGCCACTCTGGAAAAAGAGGGACCAGAATTTTCCATGTTAAAGCAGAAATACTTGCAGTAGCATTGAGGAAGATAAGAAATATTTTGGAGGACAGGTCTCTGTTTAGGTTAAAACACTCGATTAGAACTCCTCACTTACAGGAGGAGTTTGTGTGGAACACCGACACCTTAGCCGGTCCTGTTCAAGGGGCCATGACCAGCACTAGGCTAAAATTCTTTCTATTTATACTAAAAAAGCCAAAATATCTGAGTGCCCCCCTGAGCATCTCCTGCCAGTGAACTGTTGTTCCACCAGTATCATACTCTGTGAAAGGCAGGCTTCATTCAGCAGAGATTTAGAAAATGCCAGGAGGCCAAAGGAACAGAAAAAACACCAGGCACATGCCTTAAATTCAAGCAGTGCTTGGGGGAGAAGGATATTTGTATAATTTTGGAAGTAATGTAGAAAACAGCTATCCTGGATGTCAATTAACATGAAATCAGTTGCAAAACACCTCCAGATATCACACAGGCTCTTCCTTCTTTTCAGTGCATTCTGAAATCACAGTATTTATCATTATTTGGGCAAGATGCTTGCTCTCCCCTCCCTCCTGGCCCTGCATCTGGGGAGACAAGCCTTCTGTTATATATGTCTTTCAGATTCTCTCTTTGATATTAACTCACAGAATAATGAAAAGAACTGCTAAGGGACAATCATACAGGAAACAAAAGAAGGATTTCTGATCTTTTTCTCCCCAAAAGCAGCAAAGAAATTGTGCTACAAGAGGTGGGTCATCAATAAAGAAGAAGCCATCTGGATGGCTCTAGCTGTTTGACTAGCTTTTTTTCTTTCTGAGGCTAAGTCTCAGAGCCTCAGAGACAACCCCATCAAAGAAATTTGTAGCAAGATTGATACTTGAGCAGAAAGCCTGTCACATATAATCTTTTTAAAGAAATCAACCATGCAAACTGCAATTTGAATCTTCCAGTCTAAAGACCTCATTTAACTGTGCCAGAGCAGCCTTATAAATAAACAAATAATTAGTCTCATGTATGATTTTGTTTTCTTGGTATATCCTAAATATTTTGGAGTTCAGACTTCAATAAATGCTCACTCTCCATCAGTCCAGGAGCACTAAAGTGACCCAGAGGACTGGACTCATGTTAGCCCTCAGCTCTGTGGGTGATTGGGCTTTGTCAGTCTACCAAAACCAAAGAGCAGGAAAAAAACACCCAGCATTTACAAATAAGGCCTTTGGACACAGCTCCATCAGAAACTGAGATTTTTTTTTTTCCTTATAATTGCAGTTTATTTAAAACAATAATGACAAGGATATAGCAATGGTTCATGCAATCTGTATTCCTAATCCTTAATTCAAAGATGCAAAATTCAGCTGTTTTTCATGTGCAAAACAATAGGGTCCCAGAGTTCTTTTTCTTTTCCATTAATCTTTATAAATGTAGTTTTATTAATATCGGATAAAGAAGCACCATTTTTATTAGCATCATTTAGACGTCCCTTTGTGCTAGACTGGTTTATCTGCAAATGTAATCTACTGCTCTAAGAGATCTTGTGGTTGGTGATGGTCTCTGCTCCTCATAGTTCTTCTTTTTGCTGAGAAGAGCTCCATCACAAATTCTAAGGAACTTTATATTAAGGATCATCATGGTTTTGCAGTCATTAGTAATTTATCTCACTATGCTATTGTTTATAACAGACTGCAGGCACTTGCAAAAGATGTGAGTGCAAAAGAACTTTGTTACTTGGGAAATATATCAGGCTGGTAGGTCAAGACTTATTTCAGGACAATCTATGAACTAGACAGAGTAAAGTAGGACAGCACTGTGTGTTTGACACTTATGAAATTGCATTTTAGGTAATGATACACTTCCCACCTGCCTAATATCTATTTTCCAATCAATTCCAATCTGCTTCCCAGGGCAGTAAAAAGGTTTGTTTCTTCCTAACACATACCTTTCTCTTACTCTTACCTTTCTTACACATAATAGGCTGAAGACACATTAGGAGCCATAAAAACCACCAGAGATAATTTTATTAATTATCTTAAAGGGAAGCTTATATGAGGAGGGGCTGAGGTCATGGTCTGTTCAGCCAGGAGAAGAGGATACTGAGGGGAGACCTCACTGCAGTTACAACTTCTGTGAGGGAAAGAGGAGGGGCAGGCACTGATCTGTTCTTGGGTGACCAGTGACAGGACCCAGGGGAATGGCCTCAGGGGAGGGTTAGGTTGGATGTCAGGAGAAGGTTCTTCACCCAGAGGGTGGTCACTGGCACAGCTCCTCGGGGCAGTGGTCACAGCACCAGCCTGACAGAGTTCAAGAATGTTTGGAGAATGCTCTCAGGCACATGGTGTGATTCCCAGGGTGCCCTGTGCAGCTGTAGGGCCAGGAGATGGATTTGATGATTGCGTTTCCCTTCCAACTCTGGATATTCTGTGATGATTCACAAATAATGGAAAGTTTTTATGACTGCATGCTATATAGTTCCAACTTAGCATAGGATTCAAAACCTGGAAATATCACTATATTATATAACACCAAAATACTCCACCAAACTTTATCCAAGGGAGTCTCAGCTGAGTCATTTATTCTTTTGAAAGATAAGAACTTGAGGACACTAATCTTGCCCCTATATTTTACACATTTTGACCACTTTGTTTTCAGGGGAGATGTAAAAAAATGTGCCACACTATATAAAAAACATGTCACATTCCCAGGTTTGGACACAAATTACAAGGCATATTTTACATATTTTTCATGCATTATTTATATTATTTTGAGAAACTTGGTCCTTTTCCTTGATACAGCATAGCTGGGTTATATGAACCATAAAAGGAATCTTTAGTTATCATTCAAATACACTAGATGTCCTGCTAGGTGGGGACCTTACCTCTCTGTCAGGTATTTTGGCCTCTCAAGGTGAAGGTCCTGGGGATTCTGCCAGAAGGCAGATGCTGGGCTGGCAGCTGGTGTGTCCTTTCAGTCGTGGGGGTGTTGTCCTTCACTTCTTCTGAAAGAAAAATCTTTTCAATAGCTGTGCAACAAACTCTTTTAACTTGCCTTTTTTGACTGAGCAAGGTAGTAATCCTGTAAGAGGCCAACAGTTCCTTTGGGATCCATTCCCGCTCCGCCCTCCCCAAGGTGGTTCATGATCTTATGATCTTTTAACTTTTGTTCTTCTTTATGAGGAGTAGCAACAGAATTATGCTACATTCTTACTTCATCCTTTTGACAGAGCAAAGTACTCTCCCATTTGATCTACTACACTATAAATTTTTGTGTTTCCTTACCTCCCATGCCACATTCCTGATCCATAAATCTAACTGCTAATCCTAGCCAAAGGCAAACAAAGGTAGCTCTGTCAGAAACTGGATTAGCAACAAAGCCCTGAGCTTGGTTTGTAAGAAGATGCTGCCTAACTGATCTTCACTATTTCCCTGCACTATTTAGTTTTTCAAGTGTGGGACATGAGAACAAGAACAGATATATGACCTGGAAGGGGCAACATCATACAAAAATCATGGTATTACATAAAAAGAAAAATTACATGAAGTGATGGAATATAAAATATTTTAAATTATTACAGAATCACTTTTTTCCTCAGCTGGTCAAAATTTTATATCTTTTATGCAATCCTACATGTCTGTTAGGGGACAGGGACTGCAAGACACCATGGGGACTACTGCAAGACAGGAAAACACAGGACTGTCTTTGAAGCTTCACCTAGTTCATTTATAAAGGACTTTCCTCACCATCATAGTGTTATTTTTAAGGGAAGGAAAAGAATTTCATGCCAAATGATTTATAGATGGAATTATGTCTACTTGCAGAAATGTGCATTTTTAAAGTGGATCTCTCTGATTTTCCCATTACATCTGCCATTTCAGTGCAACTCCTGTCCTCTGCAACTAGACCTCTTGTTAGTATGGCAAGTAGCCTGAGAGCAATTTCTGTCTTTTCCCCACTATCTGCTCTCACCTCACTGATTTCTGCTTAAGGCAACAGCACTACCTCAGCTGTTAAAGACAGATGCTCAAATAATCAAATACCTAACCAGTTATACAAACTAATTTCATAAGCAATCATAATTTCCACCTCCTTTTTCAGAAACAAGAGGAAAAACTTATTTTCAAAATGGAAATGAAATTGCCTGGCCATGTGCATTTTCACTTTTCAAAAGTAATTATTAAACTGCTTAACTCTGGCAATTTCAAACTGCTCCTCCTGTGAGAAGCAGGTATAGAAGAAGGAAGAAAATTCTATTATGAGTTTCTAAAAGGACAGGCTTGAAGCAAGATTTGACTACAAAAGCCTGCATTCTCAAGCCATGGTGGCTTTGAGGCTGCACCTCTCTGATGCTGATTTTCCTACCACTGGTACAATATGTACATCCAGAAGTGCCAATGGTATATAAAAGAGTGGTTCCTGCAATGTTGAAACCAAACAAGTCTGGATACCAGAATAACTTTTTTTTTTTTTTTATTTTTAATAAGCACATTGAAAGAAAAATTCTAATAAATAAAACAAATGAAAACTTAGTAAATAGGCCAGTGGTCTCTCTTACATGGTATGATTATCATCTGTCAACAGCAAAAGAGAACATGAATTGTTCAATTACAACATGGTCCAAGAGTTTGTAGGCACTTATGTCACAAGCCCCCAAATATTCCAGCATATTATCTCTTTTTATGGGTAGAAGATTGGTGTAAGAAAGACTAAATGTCTTGCCTTTGGAGACAGAAGACTGTCCATAAAGACTAAGAAAAGATTCCATCTTTCCTACTGTCTGAGATTTTTTTAATTAGGCCATTTCCCCCCCTTCATTTTGTATTCATTTTTAGCAAGTCTAATCACATCCTTTGGCTTACATTATATTGAGTCAAATTAAAATGAAATTGGATTGGACCTAAATATTTTTCTTACTTCTTTTTCAAAGCTACAAATTAAATTAGGAAGATACAAATACTGAAAATACAGGACAGAATGTGCATCCTGAATTTCTTCATACCACACAAGACAAAGAACGTAGAGTATTAAAGAAATGCTTCATTTTCTTGTACAATATATGTTTTGGTAAGTGCATCTTGTCAGATTTACTTTCAAACAGGAGGTTCAACATGCTTGCAATATTCCCTACTGATTTACACAGGGCAGTGAAATCTACAGCCAAAGGACCTCTTTAAAGTCAGGATTTTGGCTCATACATAGGCCAGTTTCTGTTCAAATGTTCTTTGTGAATAATAAATCATGTGAATAGCATAATAAAAATGAGCCTTCCTCTGGAAGCACTTGTATACTATAATTTCTTTTAGAGAAAAATTAGTTTTCCGTTTGTGAACCTGGTAAAATAAAGAAAAATAGTTAATAATTCTCCCTATCCCCACATATTTTAAGGCTAATTGTTTTAGTTTTCATAATTGATGACTAGAAATATTTAATGAAAAACAGCTTCCTATTTTACAAGAACCATTTGGAAAATAAGCAAATCAGAACACTCTGCTGTAATCAGAATGGCAATGACCATACAGAACTGGCTCTGAAATTGTTATTAAAATGGAAGTCAATAAATAGCAGTGATCTTCCAGATATTCCCTTGAGAAAACACCATTGTATATTGTCAACACTGTATAAATTTACCCAATATACATGGGGTAGCAGGAAGAAAGTAAAAAGCAATACCAATGTAATAATCAAGGTCGGAAGGAGAAACTAAAATTACTAGAGATATGGAAAAGCTCACCAAAATGCAACTAAAAACCTTGATTCCTTAAAACAGAAAATTAAAAGAATGGGTACTATCATACTGGACACCAGGAATGCCAAGGGCATTAGCTGCTTTTATGTTGCCATGGAAAAACTGTTTGTTGCTAAAATTGCTATCTCTATTAGTGAAGCATCCCATGCCATTTCTATAGAAAGCTACCAAAAAATAATAATAAAAAAAAGCAGCACTACCAAAAGGGTGAATATGCAAACTGTGGCAAAACCAGTTAGCTGCTGCATGACAGAGCTGGGAAGTCACCCATAAATAAATACCCAGTGGGTCTGGCTGATTCATTTCTTGGAAAGACTGTGTAGATGTGAAATGTAATTCATCATTGCTGCCTGTTTCTTGGGAAGAGAAAAAGGAATCCAGCAGGGAAAGTGTGCAGAGGGACAAGCCCTGGAGACCTTCATGAGAAGTTAACTGGATGGCTGGAATTGTCCTTTCTGTTTCCCTTTTTGCAACCTTCTCTTTCCTAAGTTGTACTTTTCAAACTTAGACCTGTAGACCTAAAAAACTAGTTTTTGATTTACAATTAGCCTGCCTGGTGTTGGAGGCAGTGGACATAAGTCTGAAACCAACAAGCTTTCAGTGTTTCATGCAGATGAAGCCAGAAGGAAGGAATGTGCTCTCTGCAGCCTTTGCTTTCTAATTGCAAAGAAAGACTTTAGGGACCTGGCATGATGATTAGGAACAAGTGCACTCCAGCAAGCATAAACCAAGCCCTCCCTCTGCCATGATCAGAGAGCTGAGACAAATCCCATAGCTCCCAGGAAATCCTGAGGCATCACAGCAGCAGGGGCAGACGAGATGATAATGAGTGGTGTAGAGAAGAGAAGGTGGCAGCTCCTTGTTAACAGAAAAGGGGAGAGATAGTAAACAAAAGGAAAACATGGCAAAATTAAAATCTGAAAATTATTTTTGTTTCTTCACACTGTGTTTTCAGGCAGACCTGTAGTTCAGGCAAATGTGTGTCACTGATTTTTCACATTAAAGGTGAAAAGGAGAGATTTGAGTGAATATTTACATTGATCATTTTACAGCCACAACAAGAAGTTAATGGTAGGAAAAGAAAAATGGAAAAGTTATTTTATTAGGATTATGCATATATGAATCCTTCTGTTATTGAATTGCTTTGTTTGGGTTTTTTGGTGTCAAATTACAAAATTCAACATATATGAGCATGCATATATGAACCTTTGAAGTTTTGCTGACTGTTATTAAATAGGCTGCTTTTAGTCTTCCATGTATATTCAAACTACACATCTCCCAAAGACAAACACCTTAAAAATATATTCTCTAGTTTGTCACTTATCAATAGAACTACTCTACCAAAAGACAAAAGAAAGTGGGTTGGCATTAACTTTTCAGCTATACTATCTACAAATAACAAACCTAGGAATAGAATCAGAAAATAATATAGATTAATATTCATAGCATTACAAAATTAAATAAAACTCTCTATTATGACTTTTCAACAGCAAGAGCATAAAAATATGAGAATTCTGATTTGGAAGATGGGTTTCTTAATAATGCAGTATAAAAGTTAATACAAAGGCAAGACTGTCAGACTTCTGCATCAATATTTAAATTCCTCTTAAGAAACATTAGTAGTCAGTAGTAGCCACACTTTAATAATTTGACCAAATTATCTTTGGTTATGTAAATATTCTCAGATTTTGATATTATTCCTGTTAAAAAGAAAAAAAATATAAATAGTTGACTTCAAATTAGTGAACAGCTGTCATAACTCAAGTATAGGAGGCTGAAAAAGGCAATAAAGGACTGTGCATCACAATTTTCACCAGTGCTCCCAACATTGCTAGCATTTACAGGAAACCATGCTCTTGAAGAACACACCTTTGCAGTCTTTACAAGCCAAAATTACCTGTAAAGCAATGTCTGACAACTTCTGAAGGACTTATAAACAACACAGTCACTTTTTAAATGCAGAACAGTGGATACTTTGTAAGGAAGATGTTTAAGACATAGATAAGTTTCTCAATCCTTGGACCAGTCTTCAGTCATTACAAGATAAAAATAGGAATTGAAGCCTCAAGTGTGTAAGGAGCCCAGAGACCACTGCCACAGATGCTTTGAAAAATATATAGGAAAAGACCTTAAAAAATAACAGTAAAACTGGGAAGCATATTTTGTTTACCTTCATTTATGGCTCCTAGGTTCTAGAAAACAGGTGGTGTGATAGACATTGAGTTGCATTTTTTGTGAGGGCTGACAAATTTTTTGGTCTTTACACCTGTTGCAACATGTTGTTCTGAAAGCAAAGAAATGAATTAAACACCATGTACATGTAATAAGAACCTGTAAATAATGGCATTTTATTTGACTCCTAGTGATTACTTGAAGAAAACCGAATTCTGTAAAGAAGGAAGTATTAATTTAATACATGTGAAGACCTGCATTTGTGGTTCTTCAGAGGAAAAATACATAAAAAGGATGAAAGCAGTGATTCTATGAAAATGCTAGGATACAGGAAGATTTGCTGAATAATGTTCCATTACACAGGAAAGAAAAAGAATATTCCCCTCATGACACATACCCAGTGAATTAAATTACTTCCAGTTAAGGAGTCATACACAATACACAGTCCTGAACAATGCAAAGACATATGACTTAAATGAAGAAAAGATATTTGGTGAACAAGAGCATCCTAAAGATTAAAAGAAAGACAGAAAGACACCTCTAGACAGATAGTTCTAAAAGAGTGCTAGGAAAGATGGTGAAAGTCTGGAATTCAAATAAAATTATATGAAAACTTGTTTCAAAGGGAGAAAAGGGTTTTTGCTCAGGAGTTAGCAGGGCTCACTGAAAGAGCTTTGAAGTAGATTTGAAAGAACAAAGGGATAAAACAAGGCTCATCAGAGATAAGCCTGGAGGCTGCACAGCGATATTTGAGGGACAATATGCTCGCAAGGTCCTTTTCTCCTTGTTCTTAAAACAGGACCTCACTGTCCTGTGATATGTGATGAGAAAAGGCTATTACTGGTTAAAAAGATTCATTTTCTAATGGAGTAAAAACATACAGATAGGCTCAGCTGGGACAAGTTAATGGAAAAACTAGCACCCTCTTTATTACTTACTGGGATGATGCAAAACTTCAACTGTTACATAAAGGTGTGAAATCTAAAATAAGTTTATTTATTGACACTAAGGATTTATGTGTAAGGATAGGAGATTAAAATTGCAATTCCATCCCAAGCTTGTGCATGAAATATCGTGTATTACTTTCCTTAAGTCAAAAGAGCCCTTATTAGGAATGCAGCTCTTTGTGGGTGAGAGTGGCAGATGGTGCATAGGAGTAAGTGGTGAGCAATTTACAGTAAACAAATTCTTTATCTCTGACGGGTCATGGGGAGAACTAACATGGTCCCCAATTCAATCAGGGAATTGTCTGGAAAACGATGGCATTCAAATGTACTAATCATTGAAAAGAAAAACAAAGCCAATACAAAAGCTTTAGATTACCAAACCGAGTCTTATTTTTTCTACAGAAATTTGTCATTCTTCTGGGACTGACATTGCATGATGCAATTTGTAGAGGTGCTCCAGTGTGCTCAGCACATACTATTGAGAGCACTGTTACAGGCTTAGCATGACTGAAGCAGTCAAATTTAATCCAGGTGTTTACTGACACACCACAGCTATTGTTAGTAGCCTTTATAGATGGGTTATTATGTGCAAATAAGAATTTATAACCTCTTTAACCACGAGTCTTGCAAGGTGGCACTCAGAACAGGTCTGGGTTTTCCTTATCTTTTGAGAAGATGAGGAAACTTGTGTCAGAATACAAATCCATCTCTCTGAGTAAAGCAACCCTAAGTAAGGGTGTGCGAGTGAAGCCCTGCTGGGATTTTTCATCCGCAGCTCAGACACAATTTATTTGTGAGGCCCATATTATCTGTGTCCATCTGCAGTGGAGCCCTGAATGAATTGTGGCAGAACTATAGTTACCAAATGCATCTTCTCTGTGTTTTAAATTTGGGCTCCAACAGCAGTCTGTGCCCAGCTAACCAGTGCCACGAGCTGTAAGTGGAATATGCACGTGATTTCTCAAGCAGATGATGGGCTTGCCAGGTTGCAAATATTACAAAATTATGTCTTGCTCTTTAAAGTACAATTAAATAACTTTGCATGGAAAAATAATCTATTTATTTTAAAAATTAGATGTAATCACTCTGGAGATGTTTTTACCTTGAAAGAGAAGTTGGTGATTCCAACTGATTCCGTCAGTTATCTTCTCTGTAATTTCATTTATTTTTATGAAGGAACAATTCTAACGTTCATTGAAAAGATGCTAACAAACTAGAACACATTACTTCTCATTTTATCTCATGTACTTTTAAAAGTCTCAACTCTTCCTGGTAATAAAACAACCATCAAAGCTTTTGTAGAATGTAGTTAGTCATTTCCCCAGAGAAATTACAGTGCCTATCACTGGCATCAAGACCAACAAAGTCACTTCTCTTCCCTCCCCACTACCTTGAGTAATGAAAAGATATGATGGGTTTTAGGTAAATAAATATTTAACCCAGTACTTGAATTTCAAGCATCAAAAAATTGCCATCATCACTGATTTTCTCCATGTACAATAGTAACAGAAACAAAATTCAGCAGCAGGGTTGAAGAAATATCTTGGATTTTAATCCTTTGGGTTTTTTCAAATCAGATGGAGTAAAAATCATCAATAAAATAACTCTCATTTATACTGGTTAACTTTGAATCTGAGCTTTCCTGTACTGTTTCAGCCTGAACTGTCATTTATCTGTCTTGTTTTGTTCTTTGACATTAAAAAATGTAGATTTGTACATTTTTAACACTCCTTTAACTGCTTTGAATAACCCCATTTAAGGCATTTTTAGCAAATTAAATTAAACTTCTCCATCTGCATCTGTGCTTAAAACAAAGGCAATCATCATCGAGATTCATGTATCTAAAAGCTGTGGCCTGGTACTCATTTAACTCAGCAGATCTTGAGTGCTCTTTGTTTTTGTATTGCAGTGCAATGAAAATTCCCTCTGCAGAGAGGTCTGGAAGTCCTCTCTCCATGGAAGTTTAATGTTTGCTTTCCAATGTCTGAATAACACAGCAATGCCTAAAAATATTGTGCAAGATTTATTTTCCTTTTAATTAATATCTGCTCAAGAGAGGTTTGGAAAGTTTAAGACGTTCCAAAATATCATCTTTGGTTTAAGTTAACAGAAATAAATCCAGGGCACCTGGCAGAATTTAGATAAATTATTGCACTTTTGAATAACCTGCATATAACAAAATTCTATATGCCTTTTGGGATGTTATTCAATAGTTCTTTATGAAAATTGACTTACACTGTTTCAAGTTTTCTTGGTCTTTTGTCAGGTACTGATTTGGTATTTCCTGATATTACAAATTACAAAATAAATTATGTAAAACACAAAGTGAAAAATACAGCTAATTTTTACTGGAATAATAAATTAACTGCTAATTGGAAATAATTATCCAGTTGCATCCCATTCTTGGGTAGAAAGTACTAAATAACTTTGGGCAATTAACAAGAAAATATATTAAATCATTGTTTATTGAGGTCAAAGAGGAGAAAAAACATAGGAAAAAACAGTGAAGGTCATTTAGATAAACAACCATTACTGATATATCAGATTCAGTCACACAGCCTTTTTTTGAAAATTCTAGGAAAGTGATGAAATCTCTCCATATGACCTTTTCATCCCATAAAATAAAATAACATTTATTTTTCTAACACTGTCCCTAACAATCTACACAGCAATATTTCTATATATTTCTATGTACTTCTATATATAGAAATATATTTCTATAAGGAAATACTTATGTATACACAGCTTCAAAAGGATGTGAGGGCAGACATTTCATTATCAGCATTTTTTTACCATGATATACAAAACCCCTACTGGTGGTAGCACTGTTTGTGAAGTACAAATTCTATTTGTTCTACATGAATATATTTATTCTGTGAGCTGTAATTATTGAAACAATATTCCAAATGATATTTGTGTGTATTTTAAATTCTGTAATTCCTGAAAAACACTGAATCACATTGCAAGAATGAAAGCAGGTTAGTTCTACTTCACATTATAGCTCTTGAATCCATAGATGTTTCACAGAGAAATATTCTGTACAAGTTGTGTCATGCCCATCTACACCTTTTTTCCCTAACAAAAAACATGATACATTTTCAGGTTCAAGGACAGGAATTTCAAGATTTCTTTGCCTGTATCCTTCTTCCTTTTTTTTTTTCCTCCCTTTTTATTTCACTTTTGGGCACAGCAGCCAAGAATATTTGACTGATCCTTAATGAATGATCAAGGCCTTTTTAAGTACTCCAGACTTGCTCTTGCTGCCATAGAAATAGAAGTATTCAAATTACTTCTTAAAACCCTTGATTATGGCATGCTTCCATTTTATACCCTGGAAAGTCAATTAAATTTTTCATATGGGTTGTTTACTGAATAACAAACAATTTTCATTAGGTTTAGGTTTTGGCTCTTGTTCTGTTTTGGAGGTGATGTTCACAATACCCCTATAAGTAAAGCTCTAAAAATGAATTCCTGTTGCTCTTTTTCCAGTTAGGTACTGCAGCTCAGTATGCAAATCAGTTCTGCTTCTCTCTCTCTCACACACTCACACGAATATTTCTGCCTCCTTCTCAACAACCAGGGCCCTCTTCTGTAATAAGAAAAGAGGGATTCAGAAATGGCTTGTTATCAGAAGCAATCAGATGAACTTATTAGTATTATTTATAATTGCTGCATTGTTGCCTGAGGAGCTGGTTGCCAAGGGAATTATTAAACCCACTGATTTCCACTTTTGTAGAGGATTTGAGAAAATTGCTTTTAAAGGAAACATCTTTCATTTTATCCACAAAGTAGGAAAAAAGCTAAAGTAGGCAGAACAAATAGAACTTCTTTAAGATGTCTGATAGAAAATTCCCCTGGGTGGAAGCTTCAAATGGATACAATAAACTTTAATTTTTAGAGGGTTTTTTGGTATCCACATGCTTCAAGGGAAGAAGGATGAGGGGTCTGAGTTCCCATCTTGCTAATGTGTCTACAACAGAGTGCTACCAGTAATCAGAGATGTTGTAACCAGCTGTTCAGGAGGAATAATAAAGAAAATATCAGTGTAAATGTGCTAATTCATTACTGATGGTTAGAAGTATAAAAGATAAAGCACACCATACCTACATCTTTAACATCCTTACTAAACTCTTGCCTGTGCATCCTCCATGGTGTCCTCTACAGACTCCATATGTGCTACACACTTGATTCAGTTTTTTTCTGAAGCTGCTCCTAAGGCACACACAGTGGCCCACACCAAGACTGAATTTGTCTCAGTGTCCTAAGAGCCAAATTAGCAGAGAGCAGCTCCCCAAAGCTCCCTTCATTAGAACAGCAGTCCCATCAGACACTGCTTGCAGTCACCATTTTGTCTCCATCCTCCTTTGTACTGAACATTAATGATTCCTTTCCTCAGTTCTGGTCTCAATCCCACCACTGACCCTGAGAAGGCACTACTGGATTGGGATCAGGTACCAAACTCTGGAACTGAGCAAATGCCAGTTCTATTAATTTAGTGAAGGCACTCAATTTTTAAATACTCCATCAGCCCTAGACCAGACGTCACAAGAAGCAAACAAACAGTTTCAATGTAGTGCAGCTTTCATCCCTGTGTGCACCTAAATCCTATCAGCTACTGACTCCAAAGGACCAGACATTTTAGAGTAAATGATGAAGCAGAATATAAAAACACTGCAGACATGATTAGCAGTTTGAACATTGCTGAGGAGGTTGAATCCAAGAATCAATGCATTCAACAACAGGAACAAGCACAAAGGTAATTTTTTTTCCCTTTTGTAACATTTCTTCTATTTTCAGCATTATTGCTTATCTTTCCACACTCTTTTCCAGTCTGTGGTTGTCTTCCACTTCAGATTACCTTTTCTGCTTCAAAATTGGAGGTTCTAACATAAAGAGCTTTTGTTTCATTGGGAAGGGGATTTGTTTATAAGCAGCTTCAAATTTTTTCCCATTTTAAATTCTAACTCTTCAAATTCTGACTGTCTTGTGACCAGCAGTTGCCCTTCCTGAGAAGATATTTCACCCTGAACCACCTGGATTTCCACATTCTAAAATGTAAGCAGGCTCTGCATCTCTACATTGAAACATCTGAATTTTTTGACAAAAGGTGATATCCTTTTCCTTTGTCTCATGGCTAGATGCAATTACTTGAGGCATGGTCCAACATCAGGTCTACTGGTAAATAATTTCCATACAAGAAAGTGGTATAATTTCTGTCTGGAAACACCCAGTCTTAGCAGAAAACATGCAAAATAAGCCACAAGGGTATTTTCTTTAAATTGTGTAGACTACTGAGTGATAACTATTATTAGCAACAACTGTGTGGAATTAACTAAAATATTATGAATGGATTTACCAATATGTAAATACATATTTTCATCACACCATAAAGTTATCATCATATTTTATAATCAAAACAGACAAAACCAGTTCAGGCAGATTTGCAAATGTAACCCCTCTTCATCTAGTTAATAATTTTTTAAATTTAAAAAACCGAAATATCAATAATTTCATTTTGTTAAAACTGTTGAAATAAGCAGTGGGAGTATGTTAAAACATTATTCAAGCCATCTTTGTGAATGCCATGTTAATCCACAAATATCTCATGTTTTATTCTATAATCACAGGGTAGTTTGAGGATAACAAGGATTAAAGTTTAGAAAATGACTGCAAAAGCATTTGAAATTATGGTAGATTATAAAATATTATGAAATTATGATAAAATAATGAATTTTTACCTAAAGAATTATTTTAACACAGAATATGCATCATCAACATAGGAGAAAAAGATGATGATATTACGCTTGACAGAAAACTTCAAATATTTTCATGAAGACTTGTTAGTTTGTGAAAGTCAGTGAAACAAACACTGATATTCTTTGTCCTTTTGTAAATTAACATAGTATTAAAGATGTATTTATTTGCCTTCCTATCATCTTCCTTATATCAGCATCTCTGAAATGTAATGTAAAATCTTTGTTCCATATTATGAAGCATTAAGCAATAAAAGGATATAAAACTTCTCTGCTCTTCATTCCATAAATTACATAAAGAACATTTGCACCAAAAAGTAAGTTTGTATTAGTCCTAAGATGGATCACAACAGTGCTGAACCATGGATAAAAAATGTCTATAAAGACCACAGGCAAAGTGTTAGTGGAAAATTATTTTTGAAACGTTGAAAAGTGTACAGACTTCCAGAGATCAATTTCACTATGTCCTAGCTTGGATCTACATGACGCAAAATCTTTGTGATTGCTCTGAGATGGCCTCAGCAGTTTATAACATTTAGAAGCTTTTTAGTCTTAGCTGTAAAAAGTTTCTTTTTGCTCATGGCTTAATGGCAAAAATGGTCCTTGGTAGCTGAAGACTTCAAAGAATACCCTTCTATGTGTGTGCTGAACTTTCTTGCTTCTTACATATTTGAACTTTCTTTTTTTTTCAAATTTTTGAAGTTGAAACATCATTAAGAAAAGACAATTTAAGTACTTCAAAAAGACAAATGTTAAACAATTCTCACTACTCTCAGAGAATCTTCTATTAACACAGTTATGATCTCTGAAAGCTCAAAGCCAGATGTTTTCCAGTTGGATGAGGGTGAGCACAAAGCAGAATTTGATGTGACTAATTAATCTTAAAGAGAACATTTCTAAGTCTTCCAAGATGCTGAGAGAACTATTTCAACAATTTAAATAATTTCAACAATTCAATCTATTAAACAACTTCTCTTTTGCATCTACTTCCACTATAATATTTGACCTTTTTTTATACAACTATTTCTCCACTTCCAGTAACATCCCTCTACAGGGAAAAACACATACCTCATCAGAGCAGCACATGCGTTATTTAAGTAGGATTTGGGCCACCACATGTTTCTTTTTTTGCCCCTATGTTGGACTAGTGATATTTCTTGGATATAAACATAATTTTCTTGGAAGTTTTTGATTTGGAATTTCCTCATCTGATAGGAAAAGGTCAAATCACCTAGACAAAAGTTTCAATAGAAATATACTGGTTTTGCCTGAGACTGGGTAGGGAATGCTCTCAAAGTAAGAAAAGATAGTAAGCAGGTCTGGGTTATTTATATTTTTTTTTTCCACTGAATTATCAGAGAATGAATATACATTTTTCACAATTCAGGGTTTTAATCGAGGTTATTCAAATTATTCACTTTTGTCATTAACTGTCCTGGGCAGTGAGGAGTGACTTTTTCCTACCACCACCTGAAAAGACAAGCAAAGTTTCACACTGCTGTGGGACAGAATCAAGCAATGAAGCCCACAGCAGGAACCACTGAACTCCTATTTCCAGGTTGTTTCCAAGCAATTGCTAATACCACTATTGGCCATTTCCTTTTGGTCACTGGGGCAGTAAGTGGTTGGGTTGTCTGTCCTTTTCTCCAGCAACATGGACCAGAACTTTGTCATACTTCTAGCAAACAGCCCAGTGACTCTCATTCTGAGACACATTCTGTGTAGCTAAGGCAAGTCATTGTTTCCTACTTCCATCTAGAAACTTTCATGAAACATTCCTGCAATAGGAATTTGTTTCAAAGGAAGGCTACATGCCTTATATCTGAGCCACTATTTTTAGCAGAAGCTGGAGTGCCATAAATGAAGCCTTGTGTGTACAAAAGTTCTGCTCTAAGATTATGCTATTTAAGAGTGCCAGTTTTGTTGTGACAAAAGGAAAAGCGGTGACACTCCTTCCAGTTGTTTCTTATTAAATGGAATTCCCCTTATTGTCTCTAATTTCCTTTTTCAGTTTTTTGCCCACAAAGCAGAAAACCAGTATTATAGGTCATCTGAAACAGCTCTTTGTTAGGAAACTGCATAATCTTGCAACACCCTCTCTCTTTTTTCTGTTAAGCCTTTCACTGTATGCCAGCATGAACCCAGAGGACAAGTGATGACTTCCCTGTATGCACTGTGTACACACACTTACAGAGTTTCCTCTATTACAGACCATTTATAAAATTTTAACTCCACCAGATTTCCTATGTTTATTTCCCATAGAGTGTAATCCAGGTTTGGAAAGAGTACAGATGTTACCTCTTCTATCACTTAATCTCAGTGGGTAAAATGCCAGAGACCAAAAAAGAAAACAGATGGGTGGAAAGCCTTTCAAATCTCAGAGTGAACAGGCCTGTTTGTTGGAACCAGCTAAGAGAAAACTGTCTTGACCATTTTTAATTTCATTTCAGATATTTCAGAGAATGAGCAAGGAGGAAATTAAAACACATCTGAAAATTTTAAATCATTGATTTAAGAAAACTTAAGCAAATAATTACTGTATAGTAAAGGCAATCTACAGGGCCTTATATCTTCCAACATTTTGCAGAAATACACTATTTTTTATGCTGTCAACAATTATGGGATTTTTCCATTTTCTGAAGAACGGGATTTATCCTGATAAGAAGCTAGAGAAACATCCATTCCGCTAAGTGAATGTTTTAGAGCGTGTGTAGGACCCCTTGACTGCAATTAAAACAAACACAAAAAACTTGTTTCATAAAATATTTAAAACAATATGTCTCTTAAGATGCATTGCTTATTATTTTCATCAAAGTAGCCCCAGAATGCTCTGTGAATGTAGAGGTTATAGCTCATCAGTTATGGCTGCTTGTTTGAGGCAGTCCACAAACCCAGGAAAAACACATTCAAAAAAACCCTGACACTTTCCAATGGTACATGACATAATGCAATATTTGATTTCAATAACACATTGAATAATTTTAAAATACATGGTCAGGCTCAGCAGTGTATGTTTTGTGCAAGTTGGAGAGGAAGAGATTTTAACAGACCAAGAAGATCCTGCATAAGCAGCTCCATCTAAAATGTGCCTCACAGTGTGAGCTCCCCAAGACACAAGTGCTGACTTTGTGTGCACACCTTGTCTTGCAGAGCAGGCTCTGAAGCTGGTCAGACTCTTTTAGTGCCTTCTGACATGATGATCTCCCTGGCAAACACATCCCTGCCCTGCTTATCTTGCCAGCACGCTAAAGGGGAGAGAGGTTTTCTGTTTCTTCTGTCAGCATCTATTGTTATTGTATTGTTATTGTTCTGTACAGTTATTTTGCTAAAAAGTGAGGACTGCATCCTCTGACTGGGGCAAACACAGGGCTCGGCAGCACGCGGGCTGTGGCTGCTAGGATCACGTTTTGTGGGCTTGAGGGGAAGTCGCTGGTGGCTTGCTGAGTAGGAGAATGAGCCTATAAATCAGTAAAATCCTTTTAAAAATCTCTTTGAAAACTGAAAAACTTTAATTCCCTAACAGAAAAATTAGGGCCACAGATGTTAGAAGGCTGCCTGTGGGGGTAACAGGGTCTTTTTCTCCTGGGCATCATGGAAACTTGCAGCATCTCCTCAGCCTGGGCACTGCAGGCCTTCCTAGTATGATTGCTCTTATCTCCTCCACGCATCAGCAGCAAGCTTTTTAAAATGTATATACACAAAACTCATCTTCTACAGGGATTTCTTTGAAATCTGACACTTTTCCTGGAGGGTCATTGCACCAAAACAAAATTCCTGTTGCTCCAATTTGACAATATTGTGCTCCTTGTGCAACTGCTGATTCTTTGTGATGCCTCTGAAACAGCACACATGGCATAGTTCATCAAACCATAGCAGGCACTAAAAAAACAAACATGAAGAAAAACAAAACCCAGACCTACTCTAGAGCTCCATTATGCTGACCTAAAAAGCCTCCTACTATCTAGTTTTTGCATTAAGATGTAACTTTGCAAAAATCATTCCTGCTGGGTTATAATGTGCTTATTTTTTATTATTATTTTTTTTAAATCTCTCACTTGTCAGGGAATAAGCCATGATGTGGATGTAGGAACATTATGAAAATGGATTCATAAGCCAAGTCTATCTGCCAGATTGTTCTTGCTAAATTCTGCAACGAGTGAGAGACTCAGCATGTAGCCAACCAAAACTGCTTCAAAAAAGAAAATAAAAGAAAGAGAATAAGGGAGAGAAAACATTTTTGACATCTATTTAATGATCACGGAATTACATAAATGTAAAATTCCCAGGGCCAAGACAAGGTCTTGATTCAAATGAGTATCCAGTCTGGAAAATCCAAGACAAAGGGATTAATATCAGTCTCATGGTCTCCCCACCCCAAACACCAGATGAGAGCAGGCCTGTGAACCATGAGCCCAGAAAGATGTTTCATCTTGTGTGCTCACTGCCAGCATCCATGACTGCTAGAGCCTGGGCAAGGGTAGGAAAGGTAAGGTACAGCCATACCTGTGCTCACAGTGTCAGCAAGGATCCATGTGACCTTAGACGGACAATAAAACCAGGGGTAGAAAGCCTTCTCCCCTAAAACCAACTTCACTCCTTTTATGTTTCATTTATAGCTTTTCTGATGGGGCTGGTGAGCTTCATCTCTGAATGCTCCTCTCTTGCACAAGATGCCTGCTGCCCAGTGGCAGAGCACTCTGCAGCTCTCCATCTCTCACAGCTGGCTTTGTACTTCTCTTGTAACACACTTTGGCAATCTATCCACTCTCCAAAACTGTGTATCAAAGCAATTAGTTCCTTCTTTTACCCTTTCTCACAGTAAAGGCTTTGGCATTACTGCATCGTCTCATCTAAGGCAAAATCCTGGTCTTATAGTGGCCACAAAGAGCTTTCTTCATTCTGAAAGTTGTTCTTGAAGTGTTACTAATTTGTCATACATTTATCTTCAAGCGGCTAAATTTGTCTATAAACACAACAGTACAATGATAAGTAGACTTTTAGATCAATCTTAAACAAGGAACAATAAATCCAGGGGTAGAACTGAGACTAGATTAAAAATGCTCTGAAAATTGAAACTGGACCAATGAGTTGGCAAAAGATCAACATAAATGCCTATAGGATCAATTTAGAGGACACTGGCATGTGTACAGTAAGATTTATAATGCCTGCAATACACTGTGGCATCATTAATAAAGTATGCCTGGGGTAAAAAGCAAAATATAAGCAAAGTATAAAGAAGGGCCACTCCCTCCCAATTAGGTTGGAAATAAGCTGTGTAATATGCTGGAAACTGCAGAGTACATCTCTGAGCACAAATATGACAGAGATAAGGTGGGGAGAAACTTCTCACTGTATTTGATCTCTAAACCTCAGTGAAATTCTAATTAGACAAACCCTGTTCTAAATGTTTTAGTTCTGTCTCTTAAGTGCTGTTTTGCATTTTAGCACAGCTTTTTTGGGTTCTCTTTCTCCTAATGCATTCCCCATTCACAACCCTCCTTCGTCCATAAAAAGGAAACTGATTACTGAAGATTTGCCAGCAATGTCACAGACCTGCCCATTAGCCATTTTCCTCAGTGGTAAAACACTTCCACAAACGTGGCAATGTTATACCTTATGGAATGCCACCCAGGTGTAAGTCAGTTCTGTAACTAACAATGGCCCCACTTCCATTTCCTGAAGGCTCTTAAGAGCAGAAGCTGGAGAGAAACACAACAATGTCACTAGCTGGGGTTTTTTTCCACCCAAGTAATGAGCCTAAACCCAGAAGCATAAGTGAGTGTGACATCCCAGGAGTGTAGTAAAGGAAGAAAACTGGGGTCACTACTCATAGAGAGTAGTAGCTCTGTAAAACTACCACCAAGCTTTCCTTACAGCCCATAAGTCCTGCATGCTTTGTGTCCATTATCAGTGATGCATTCTTCTCCCCCAGCTTTGTTCATCCCCCTCTGGCTCTGAGATGACACCCAGACAATAGTGCTACCTTTATCTTATCTCAGGGTCCCACTGTGGGGCTTATCTTACAGTCTAAGTTCCAGGTATCCAGGGAGGCATATTCAGAGGGGGCTGTGGTGGTCTTTGGTCATCCCTGATGTCATCTGCCCCATAACTTGGGGTGATCTTTGTTTGACTGGTGATATGTGTGTGAGCAGTTGCTTCTTTACACTGCTTGTCACCGTGGGAATTTTTGTCTGGATGCATTACCCGAGATGTGCTAACCACATCTCACCTCCACCAGCTCTGGAGTTAGTGCCATCCTGTGGCTCTAGTCTATGCTTATCTCATGGCAAAGACTTCTGGGACCTTAACAGTGTTTGAGACAGGCCACTGTGGTCTTGATGTCCTCACACTGTGTGCAAGTTGTACGCACTGCTGTCATCTGCCATCCATCAACTGTGTCAAGCAGGAAGACTGGGCATCAAGGGGGAAAGACACTTCTCTGCCACAGATCTCAGACACACCATGCTAAAAGACACTTAAATACAGACTTGTTTTGTACTTCTTCCCATCATATGATTTTGCCAGACTTCACCACATGAGCCCTCCATGAAGACCTTCAGAATGTGACATTGTACTTCCACTAAGATTTAAAACTCCTTTATGCTGTGTATACTCTGATACAAAACACTAAAAGGTCTTACTAATGTGTCACTGAGCACTTGCCCCACTCCTCTGCCAGCAATTTTCAGAGCAAGAAGACACATCCTGGTGATCTGCCAGAGGAGAGGCGTGTTGGAGGAGCACCTGTGTCTCTTCATTGCCCAGGGTCAGGCTCCTCTCCCAGCTCCACCACCAAGAGGTGAGAGGTGACCCCGGTTTGTGCAATTCACAGTCACACTCCACCACAGCACTCTAATTATTGCTCACACCCACCACTTCAGTGGCATGACAGAGAGTACAAGTGTCTCCATACCCCAGATAACCACCACTAGCTTCTACCACCTCTTTGTTACAACTCCACCAAAATTATCCAGGATAATCCATATCCAGGCCTGAACTGCCTGTCTTGTGTCTCATGAATTTGGTTTTATGCAACTTGGTAAATGGCCCAGAATTACCTCAAACCATTTTAATTCTACATTAATAAAGTTAATGGTCATCTAGGACTAGGCTTTCAGGGTTCTTTTCATATTTGTCTGTTTAATATAAAATTATTATAAATATAAAATTTATTTACCCTAGAGAATTTTTGTCATTGTAATAACTAATGATTTTTTATATCAAATAATCACTTTCTAAGAAGTAAGTTGCTCACTTTTAATTTTTTTAATGTCCACTGATATAAAATTTTAGTATATATTACTTATGATCAAGTATTTAGAATTCTTTAATGTAGTCTCAAGATAAAAGCCATAAGCAGAGCTATTTATTCAGAGCATTTTGCACTGAGGGCAGAGATGAAGTTGTTCAAGTAGCATAAACTAATCCAAGAACTCAGAAGTGAGATGAAAATGCTTGTGATGACCTTTCACTTTGTACAATAATTTATCTAAAACAAATGATCCTTTAATTTGCATTATAATGGCAACCACAGGAAATGACTGGCCAGCTCTCAGAAGTTTATCTGCAGTAATTAAACATTTTCTACCCCAGAATTTCTCATTTCATCGATGAAACTAAAAGTGCAATTCACTTCATCTGGAAAAGCACTTCCAGAAGGTCAAAAAATAAACTTGTGCCATTTCCTTCACCTTCTATTAAAGATGTACCAAAGTACCCATGAGCATTCATACTGTATATCATTGAACATGAATGGGCTCAATGACCTGTGCAGAACAAGGGTATTGAGCAACCTATTAGACATGCTGACAAAACCACAATATTTGGGTCATATTGTACAACATAAAAACAATTACTTCAAAGTTACACTCAAAGATACAGCTTACTTAAAACTGCAGACAACTTCTGTTCTTCAGAAGTCATTTTTCTAATACAGAGGGATAAATGAACTTTTGTTGGGCTACCATACATTTAAATGTGGCCATGAAGTCTGTCTTATAGCATTGAATAGCCACAAGCTACAAGCTGTATTTAGAATTTAGGGAAATAAGAGTGCCCACAACAATTATTGTTGTGTCTTAATTTTTTAAATTTTGCCCTTTTTTTCTACTCAAGAACATTCTGAGTATTTAAACCTTACAATAAAGCTTTTTGTTTTTTTTTTTCTGTATTGAATTTTCAGATTAAGCAGCAATCTGATATTAGGAAAAATCTAGTTTTCTCATAATTTATGACAGAAATTTCATCATGGAAAAAATTACCAAAAAACCCCAAAGAAATGCTCTCTATTCTAATCAGGCTCAGATAAGGTTTGGGACATGAACAGACCCCACTATACAAGAATTCTGCATTTAAGAAACTCTTTTTTGCCAAAATATCTCAGCCTTTACTAACTAATCTAACTGCTTAAGGACATACTTGAATGAATGAAAGCAAAAAAAGAAATCTCATTAAATATTCCCAGCAGCTTCAAATCGTTATGAATTTTCCTGTACAGCATCCAATAATTATATTAGTTTTCCAATAATGTAGTCAAATGTCTCTCATTACAACTAATTGAGAAAGTACAACAGATTACCCAATTTCATTGTTTTATGAAAAGAAAATCTTGTTTGGTCAGCTCTGCAAAATGTTGAATGTATTGACATATACAAAAAGTCATAAACAACGTCAGAACTTACCTTTCTGTGGGTTGGAATTCTATTATTGGATAGCTCTTCCTATATAAACTTCCAAAAGTAAACCTACAAAAAGTTCACAAGGCTTTCTATCCCTAATAATTTATTTATTACAATTATAAATATTTCTAATTCAGCAAGTAGAAATACATTGTTAATTTTCTGCAAGCAGCAAACTCAGAAACTTTGCTGGTACTCCTGAGACTTAAACTGTCTCTGACCCTCAGGGCCACAGTTCTCATGGCAGCCCCATTAGCTGCATACAAACATCTCTCTGACAAAACCTGCAGGCAACAGGATGAGGCATAATCAGAGCTGCACAGTCTTTGCCACTGGCATTGAGGAGCATGCTGGAGTAAATCCAGATGAAACTTGCAGGGCTGGCATCCAGTCTGGTTTCTCCCCAACAGAACAATAAAATTCACATTACTGTTGTTGTCATTATAACTGTGGTTATCCAGCTAAGTGGAGCTCTAGCTTGTGTGGGGCAGGGGGGTGGTAAGACAGAGCTCACAGACCCTGCTGTGCTGGCTGTGGCAAAGTTGCCCTTTCAGCCTGGGCATTGCCCATTTCTGCTCAGCAGAGTGCCAGCATTGTGAAACCCCATCAGGGCTTTGAAGCCTGTTTGGAGGCACACAGCTAAAAGCCATTTAATTCTGAACTCCTGTATAGTCCTCAGCAGTTTATTTTTACAAGATTAAAAAACAAATCGACAAAGAGAAAGCCGAGGCAATAAATGAATATGGGGGTTTAAAATGTCTGTAATATGTCTTCACCCAGAGGCTCCAAACTCATAATTGTTTAAACCAGACACAGAGGGGAGTTGCAGTCCCAGGTGGGATTCAATTATTCACGGTAGCATTTAGAGTCACAAGGATGATACCAAAGGCCTGCAACCAGAGAGTGCACAATTACTGCTCCAGCTCTGTTTTGACACCATCTCCTGCACATTGCCCATGTGTTTCAAAGACTTCAGGGCTGGAGGCCACGAGGAGCATATGCTTCCTATTGCTTCACACATTTGTGCCTCTGGGCTAGAGAGCAGTGGGGTCACTGTGCTCAGCTATTCAGTGCTGAAGTCCTACCCTTCATGTGTAGGGCAGCAGGAGTTCAAATACAACTCACTATTTCAAATACTTGGCAAAAAAAGCTGTAGAAACTTTGCCTTCGCCTGTGAAAAGGGCTCCCATCTAATAAGCACAAGGCTACAATAATAGGATGCCTATAGTAATATCAATAACAATAATAATTATGTTGATAAAGGAGACAGCTCTGCAATAAATATTATGATGATTAATTTTCCAGAACTTTCAAATGGCCATTTTAGACCACTGTCTTTCTACATTATGGATGCTGCACATATGTTATCATTGATTTTTTTTTTAACTTTGAGCATTTGAAATATTTATGGCTTAAATCAGCAACAGACACAAAATATGCATGGAATAATACAGCACCAGGGACACTGGTGAGAATTTGAGAAGGGCTTCATGGAAAGAAGTACAATTATTAAAAGAGTGACAAGACATGAAGACACTACAAACATAACCACACTCTGTGAGAAAAAAAAAATTTTTGCAAAAGATCCAAAAGAATTAGTTCTAAATCTAAATTAAGCTTTCACTTCTTCTACACATCATTCATTCCTGCCCTGATAGCAACTCTCCTATTTTTCTGATTAGTAAATAGGGTATGTAAAACAACAAGTTTATTTAGGAAGATGGGCAATGGGGAAGGATAACAGCCCTGCAATGAGGAAACAAATTATAATTGTGTCATGTCTCCCTATTCAGGAACCATTGTTTGCCATCCTGGCTGCTTCCATAAATGCATTACTTGGCTAATATCAAGTGCAAATATATCACTCAGCAATAATCTATACCCTCAGAAACTTAAGCCTGGGAATGGCTCTTCACTGACTGGCTGGACAGATCACTCAAAGTTCTTTTGTGTCTGCATCCAATGTAAACTTTTTTCAAATTTTTGAGAGAAAATGGTAGTTATTTAAAGGTCAGGAAAGTAGAAAATTAATGAATATAGTTAAGAGACCTGAAAACCATCTAAACCAAACCTGAACAGAAAAGATGGCCTACTAGAGCCGTGGCAAGAACACAGTTAAGCTCCACTGCTAAATATAAAAAGTTACTAGGTCCCTCCCCCCTTCTATGTTTTAAATAATTCAAGCCATTTGCAATGACCAAAACCAGCATTCAAAATGATGGAGTGTGTGTCTGTGCACATGCATGTTTGTGTTTCTGGGGGAGGAATGAAGCTTGAAATAAAAAAAAAAATTACTTTGCTCTCAAATTTGGCATTTTCTCTAAGTGGGACAGAGAGAGTCCCAGGAGTAGAACGGAACCTACAACCAATAAAATTTTACCTAATACAAAAAAAAATTTAAATTCTCCTTATTGTGAAAACAAGTGATTTAAATGTTGGCAAATAGAATTATTTATCAACAGTTGCATGGCCTCACAGAATGAAACCTAATTCAATGCTATTCTCAAAGAAACCTTATCCCTTTCTTTAATGCAAAGATGGGAATGAAAATGAGTACTGTACTGACTGATAAAGGAGAGCTATTGCTTTCCAATAAGGTAAATGGCACAAGCCTGATCCCAGAGTAATTTGGCATAAAACTGTTTTTCCGGGTAACATGAAAAGGACATTGTGTGTGGAGTCTCTTCCCATTGATTCATTCCCTCTTTTCAGGCTCCGGTGCTGCTGAAACAGATTGTCTGCTCTAGCACAAACCCAAGTGACATCTGATTCACACACTGGCAGCCATTCAAGCCTATCTGGTCGAGCAGGCTTCCGTGAACTGGGGACTTCAGGTTTTTTCCACGGCGTTTATCAGCAGTTTTCACGCTGTTGGAATGATCTTGGCAGCGCTGCTCACGGCAATCCCTCACCCCTCAGAGCCACTGCTCTCTGCAAACACAGCTCTCCCTACTTCTAGGTGTGCTATCTCAAAAGACTTCAGCCTAGGAAGGCTGTGCAAATGATCAGTTAAGCTGGGAGTCCTCAGACAATTTGGATGGTGTGCAAAATCAATGCCCTGTAAAAACGAATATAATTTTTTAAAATGCAATTAAGTTAACTACCTGCCTATTTAACCCTAGCATTTAAATCCCCCAAGGCTTTGGAGCCTGCAAATGGTCAAGCACTTCAAGCATCACCTAAATATATTTCCTCTGGGTGTTAGCCATCTCCTAAGGTGCCAGGAGTCTCTTTGATGGTTCAGCTGTCAAAGAAATGTCAAAGAAAACCCAATATGTTAAATGAATGTGAGTAAGATGAGTCACATGCTTAAACACCTGTTTGGGGTGATGGTCTGTAGAATAATGGAGCAATTTGTTGTACATATGAGGGGAGAGATATAATTTATCTGTAACTACAATCATGTCCAGGAGCTGGATAAAAAAAGATGCCAAATGAAACAAATTGCGTTAACAGCATGTCTCAAAATATCAGTGGGTTAATACCTTGCAACTTATTCCCTGAGGGAAGAAAAGGAACAAATCCATATCTACATATGGATATCAGCACATGGTACAGTGTTTTGCATCATGAATTAGATGCAAATAAGACTGTCCAGTAAGGCTCATAAGAATAAAGCAAATTAAGAGCAAAACCAGAAACTCTGGGGAGTCCTGAAAATAACCGAGGATGAAAGCATAGTGCATTCTAGGCATTTATTAAAGCAATTATCTATTTGATATATAAGCATCAGTTCTTCAAAGCCAGTCTGAATCGCTGCTACAACCAAGATATAAGCAAGCTTAAACAGGACCAGACAAACCCATTCCAAATTACAAAGGCTGGGTGAAAAAAATCACCCTGGGTCTGTGCAATGTCAGAAGAAGAGGAAGGATTTGATGTGACTATGCTGAAAGATACCCATACTCAACACACATCAAAGAACATCACAATTCAGCACTTTGCATCAAAATGGCCAGAGCTAAAGAATGAAACCTGCTTGAAAAAGATTTCTACAGCTGTTCCTTGAAATTGCACATTGACAACTTTATGATCTCTTTAATAGCAAAAGAACTGAAAGAAAAGAGGTAGAGTAAGTCCAGCCTTCAAAGTAGAAAATGCTTCCTTGTTAAACAAAAGATAGGCAGTACATATAAAAACTCTCCTTGAAAATAACCCTTAAACTCATTAATATTGTGTGTGTCAATTAAAGATCAGTGAAACATGAAAAAGGTGATGGCAATGTTCTACCAATAAGAGGAATTAGGTAGTAAAATTCTACTTATTTTTCAATAAGGAATAATTTATTGCTAAGACTGAACAATGAACAGAAAATATTTTTTTTAAACCTACCAGTATAATTCTTATAATAATTCAAACATGACATACTGTTATTTAATGTGGTATTATTCCAGATACAAAGCTCATCAGATTTCTCCTATTATCAATCATTAAGGGCAGATCAATTGGTCTTTCCAACCTTTGAGATGATACAGGAAGAAAAACCCAAATATTTATCTTTCTGCATAAAATATGCATGATAATGTAGAGAAAATTTTGGAAATGAGTTGAGATTTGATTTAGTAACACTTTGTATTATCTAGTAAATGTACCAAAATGTGCACCTATGGGTTACATGAGCAGTCAGTGTGACTCTGTGGTAAGGTGTAGCTCCTCATCACGTCAAGAGAATTCTTCAGCAGCTGCAACTACTTGGATTCAGCATTTCTGTATTGAAAAGAGAGTCTTTAGATGATGGAGAGATTATGAAAGCAAGTTCACCAAGTCCTTTCATTTTATCTATTGATTTACCAGACCTTTTGGCATGGAATCCAACGTTTCTTTGCTGTAATAAGAACCTGCACCCTCTTGTCATCTTTGTAAAAATTTATCTTCTTAATCAAAGCCTTCTTTTACTTACTGTAGTAGTCGTTTAAATTCAGAATTAAACTAGTCACATCTTGTATTAACTCCAGATACATTGACTTAAAGACTGCCTCCAGTCTGAAACCAGAACACACTGCTATCCTTCATCTGCATATACAGTGTTTTTTTAATATTTCTGGTTTCTTCTTGCCTCACATAATCTCCTGGTATACTTACCACATGAAACAAAGAAAAAAAAATCAACATTATGTGATTTTGATGCTATTTAGTATAAAAGAACTTGGGCTATAAGGCGCAATTAGAGTCTGAACATGATCTAATTTAATACAACTTCCCCATTATGCAAATAGTATTTTATTTTGTACTAAATGCATAATCCTATGTAAAAGGCCTCAAAAATTACTCATTAATCCATTTGGGAAAATTGCTTGGATTTTTTATATGTTATTCATTTAAAAACACTGCCCTTGAATGGGTTCAAATGCAAGCATACATTTTCATCATTTAATAATCAAAAACTGACTACAGACTTTGTGTATGACTAATGTGGCTCTTCATGCTATGCTGCTAAACAAACATGCAAGTGGTAAGTCAGAAGGCAGCACTGGACTGGCAGTTCCAGGTATAATTACATTCTGTGTACATGTGTACATACTTACAGGATAACAGGCATTATGAGAATGTGGACTATAATTTACTAGTTTTTAATGGAAAATATCCTTTATTTGTTTGTTTCCAGTCAAGTTCTCTGTGAGAAACTTGGACCTCAGTGATGATAAGCTTCGGGGAAGTGGTACAGCAATTAGCAAGTACAAGAGCTAGTTCCATGGGGAATTCAGAAATAAGAGCTTTCTTGCTGGGATAAAGAGAGGCACTATTGAAACCAAAATGTTTTGTTATAATGCTTGATGCTATTAAAATCAGTCTCTGCTGAATTCTCTCACATGGGAATGAAAATTCTTTTGTGTGCAGTGACTCGCAAAATTAAGAAACATCTAATGTCAAAATACAAGCCTGAAGTAATTTTATAGATTAAAACTTTAAAAAAAATCAGAATCACATCAAGACATCACAAATGTTTCCCCAACATTGCAAGCAAGCAAAGTTCTCACATCTTTGTGAAATTTATGTGGAATTTAAATGGACATTTGCTATATGCAACAAACAACTTGATGTTAATTTCCCATTAGAGCAGTCCTATTATTGTATAGAATGCCTATAGGCAGGCATAGTAAAAATATTTAAATTTACCATAAAGAGAGTATGTTCTGCCTTTAGTCATTATGCACCTCTTTGCTTACTGTGTATAATTAGCATCAAAAAAATTATTGTCATGTTTATTCACTTGTTTTGCTATAAATATAAGCTGAATCAACAGGTTAAATTAGGTTTTAGACAAGAAAAGAAATGGAAGCAGCAGTTTTTAAATATAGAAGAACTATGCTGTAGCCATCCAACAGCTACTACTATGCAGCAATCTTGAAAAGGCTGATTTGGCAATACAAATATACTTTGCATATCCTCTAAAGGACAAACAAACCATTTCCTTCAATTAGCAAAGTTAAGCTGATAAACAGCAAGAATTGGTAATGCCTTTTTATGCCAAATGAAAATAATTATAATTTGATTAGAGTTCTATCACAGTACAACTTCATTTTATGACAATAATGTCTAAACTATTTTTAATGGGAATTTTAATAGGTTGGATAGGTTGTCATGAAATATCTAGTTTTTCTTATATTAGAAGTCTGCATTACCATCTCTGCAGGAGCAGAACACTAAAACTATTTTCAAGTTCTGTGTCCCAAAAAAGACAATTGTATTAATAAACTAAGAAGTTTCCTAGGTAAAGCCTATGAGAAGACACGACCCACACCCTTCTGCCACGGCGATGTACTTACAATGACACAGGAAATCAGCTTTTTCCAAAGGACCTGGGCATAGAACAATTTAGAATTATAAAATGGGACAGCTGGTATAATAATTTTTCATATGAATGGCTTTGTTGCTTGCCATACCAGCATAGGTTAACTCACTGAAGTTCTTGGTTTGATCATTCCCCTATTTTTTTTTTTTATCACAGCACCTTTCTTGACGTCAGCACGTCCATTGTACTTTACTTCACCACAGATCTCTTTTCCCCCAAATTCACTGCTTCTATTACCTGTGCCCACATAACTTACCTCATTCTGGCAGAAGGGAAAGAATATACAGCCTCTTCCTCATGAGGTAATCAATAGTGCTCCAAAGATAAGCCAGCCAGCAAAGGCTTGTAAATGCATGTCACTTCTGTCTTCAACAGCCCCCAGTATGTGACATTTGCAATGCTTTAGTTTCAATTGACCTGGCCCAAGGGAAAGATGTCAAAAAGCTTCTGATGAATTGGAGCTCCTGAAGTTACTGCTTCACTGGAGGATTACCACCTTATGCCACACTGTTTTCCTTGCATAAATACTACACCCTTAGTCTTTATTAGTGTGTTATATACATCATGGATGAGCTCTCTAATAAGTGATCATCTAAAGGTGAAATATTATTTTTTTGCTATAATTTAATCCTTTTTTGCTTGCTTGTTTTACTTGATATTAATCAGTTGTCTCATCTATGGTGAGAGATAAAATGAAGAGATGCAAAAATAATTACCTTGATGGAAATAAAACAAGAAAAGAACAATAGGAAAAAAATAAACCTTTTAATAACCTGTTCTTTTAATAACCTGTTCTCTTGCAAACTAGTCATAAACTCAGAAATATTAATCCCTCCCAAGGTTTATCTTGGAGTCTGCCATGTATGTGTATCATCTTGCAAGTTTAAGCTAGCATGGCTTGTGATAAAGTCCAGAGGTCAGTGACTTTTCAAAAATACAGAACTGGTGGTCAGTAGAGCAGGACTCAAGCACAAAAGCATTGGAAAAAGTTCTTGAAGTCCTTATCACTGCCAGAGCTTAGTGACATTTAATTGTGTCAGCCTGAGCTCCACAGGCTCCACCTCAGTCTATATGTTTGAGTTGAAAATTTTAGGAGAGGGGAAAAAAAGTCAAAAAAACATCTGAACCCAAGCCCTCAAATCTATCTCCATTATCAGGTATTTCTGAAGGCATAAAAAAAGGAATTAACAAACTCAAATGCCCAAATTGCTGGTGCACTCTGAAATGGAGTAGTAAAATCTGCTATTAATTTTTACATGCAGTAAAGTTGCACTATAAGTCATATTTTAGAAGGCAGTATCTGTCTGAGCCCCAGGAGCTCACCTGGACATGCAGAGCCCAGGGCAGTGCCTGGATTCTGCTCAAAGCTGGGCAGCTGAATGCACTGTGAAGCTCAGGGTCTTGCACTGCAAAGTGACATTTTCCCTCACATTCCCAGAGGGAAAACAGATACACTTGGACGTTAAAATTGAAGTGTTTTACTGCCTTCTCTATTTGCACCTTCAAGATAAGGTATATAAAGTATAAGTATAAATAATATAAATTATTTAAAGCTAAGTATATAAACATGAAGTACTTATCACAGAATCACAGAATAATTCAGATGGGAAGGCAGCTCTGGAGATCTCTAGTTGAGCCTCCTGCCCAAAGATGGGTCAGCTTGAGATCAGACCAGTTTGTTCCGGGCATTTTCTAGTAAGGATGGAGACTGCACAAACTATAAAACTGAAGAAAACAAATACAGATGTTTATATATGTGTATATATAAATAATCCTATATTTAATTGATACCTGTTAGAAAAGCAGCTGATCATTTTCAGAAAAGGCTTGAATATCAGGTGTTAGGAGACACATATAATAGACAGGGCTGTGATATAAAATTAGAACTCATTGTAAAAGAGGTAAGCAAAAGTGATGTTTGTTTCCTTGTGCCATGGATGAAACAGTGCTCTTAAAAGCCATGGAAAAATGGTGAAATATAGGTGAAATCTATTTCTAGGTGAAATATAATTTTAAAATGTTACAATAACTTGACTTCTAATGGCACTTTGCTCCTGCTAAGAAAATACCTTTACTTAAAAAACCAAGATCTTTAAAATTTAGTTGTACAAGTTCAAAGGCACTGATACCAAAACTGTTGCTCAATTGTTGCAACTCTCAAGCTCTTCACTGAGACCTTGGGCAAACAGCAAATTGACTGTTCCATTTTTAGGGGCCATGATCATGAAATGCAGTGGTATTTCTACTGGTATGTTTGAAGTTTGCTCCTTCTGATTTGCTCCTGTGAGATTTCAAAATAGCAAAGCTGCAGTAGTTTTCCTTGTTAAAAAGGTTATATCTTCAGCCTTCTCTCATGCCTGAAAGAAGGTGAGTTTTGCCCTACTGCAAAACTCTGCTAATCTCTGAAGGTTAACAAGCACTGGACAGCAAGAAGGTAGGAAATTATTTCAGCCTCGGTGTCCTCTCAGAAAACACATGGAACTGTCTTTTACAGTAAGGGAACCTAAATCAAGTGAGCCTAAACAACTTCAGCAATGGCAGCATGCCCAAATGAGGAAATCTTTGGAAAAAGGACAGTCCCAGGCTACAGGGCAGAAGCAGTGTGGCTGCTCAAAATCTTTATTTAAATTGATACCAGAGACCAACAAGAATGAGAGCTTTGTGTGTTTTCTCTTCTTAGTGAGACTCCACTTTACTTGAGCTTCAACCAGTTTTGGACTCTAATGCTACACAGAACATTTTCTTCATCCTTGAAGAAAAGTGCAAAGATAACAGGTCTGATGTCCACATCAACAAACCACGACTTCCTAATCAGGTGTGGGCAGCAAAGTCTGACCAGATTGAGAATGGAATGATGAGATGACCAAATGTGGGTCTAAAGGTGTAGTTGCCAGTTACTAATGGAAAAACTGATAGTTCAGTTTAAAGGACTACTATTACTTCTGCCAAATTCTCAGCTGATGATGCCAGACTTTCACCATGAAATCAGTCCTGCCCTGGTACAGGAAATTCACAGCTATTGCTCTGACCACTGTCGAACTCTGGCTGAGGCACTGAGCTGACCATACAGGTCAGCAGGCTGCATTACATCCCACACCCCCTTGGTTCAGGATAAAAAGGCAGCAGTCATGACAGGGCCACAACACTGCTTTGCTGTGATCCAAGTGGAGTTACTGTCCAAAGCCACCCAGGGAGATGCTCCTGAGGCTGCGAAGAGCAAAGCTACTGAAGACCAGCCTGGTCCACTCCTCAGAAAACACCTGCAAGGCAGCAGTACCTGCATAGAGGTGGTACTGAAGTTACTTAATAGATTTGGTATGTCTCTGAAAGTTTCCTCATTATGCATAATTGCGTGGGGATCACCTACCAAAAAAAAAATTTAAATGTTATTCTAAGAATCTTTCTTCACATCTGCATGGTTGCAGTAAAAGTGTCTGTCAATTACTGTGTGTAGCAGCAAGCAAAGCAGGGTTTGCAAGCTCCCTCCTGGGAAATGAGCTGGTCAGAAGAAATTTTGTAACTGCTTGGACCCAAGGCCAGTATTGACCGAGAGGAGGTCTGTGGAGCGTGGCTGTAGCAGGTTGACTCTGGCTGGATGCCAGGCACCCACCAAAGCCTCTCTGTCACTGCTCTCCACAGCTGGACGAGGGAGAGAAAATATAACACAGGGTTCATGAGCTGAGATAAGGATTGGGAGAGATCACTCACCAAATACCATCATTGGCAAAACAGGCTAGAATTAGAAATAATAACTGAAGTTATTACTAACAAAATCAGAGCAAGATAATGAGAAGTAAAATAAAACATTTAAAACAGCTTCCCCCCACCCCTCCCTCCTTTCCAACTCTACCTCCTACCCCAGCAGCACAAGGAGACAAGGAATGGGGATTATGGTCAGTTCATCACTCGTGGCTTTGTCCTGATGCTCAGGGAGAGGAATCATTACCCTGCTGCACTGTGGAGTCCCTCCCATGGAAGACAGTTCTCCATGAACCTCTCCAACACGAGTTCATCCATGAGCAACAGCTCCCTGTAACCTGCTGTTGCATGGGTCACTTCTCCATGGCATACAGTCCTTCAAGGTCAGGTGCTCCAGCATGGGCTCCTCTCTCCACAGATATCCCACAGGGTCACAGCCTCCTGTCAAGAATCCACCTGCTCTGGTGGGGGTCTCTTCCAGGGGCTGCAAGTGGATCCCTGCACACCTGTGGACTTCCATGGGCTGCAGGGGCAGAGCTGTCTCACCATGGTCTGCACCATGGGCTGCAGAGAAATTCCAGCTCTGGTGCCTGGAGCACCTCCTGCCCCTCCTTCCCCACGGATCCTCGTGTCAGCATGGTTGTTCTCACATATTCTCACCCTGCTCTTCTCTGGCCACAATTACAACTGTGCAATATTTTTTTTTCTCTTTCTTAAATCTCTTACCACAGAGGCTTTACCACCATTTCTAATGGGCCCAGCCTTGACCAGCAGCACATCCATCTTTGGAGTTGCCAGGGATTGGCTCTGTCTCACATGGAAGAAGCTTCTGGCAGTCTCTCACAGAAGCCACCCCTGTAGCCTCCCCACCACCAAAGCCTGGCCATGCAAAACCAACATAGTGGCCTAAATAACTATAACTAAATAACTTAAGCATTCAGCAATGCAGTCTTGTATTCCTTTCTCTCTTAACAAAGGCCAAAAAAATGCAGATGAACATGTAGGGATGTGCTAAAAGAACATGATCCAAGCTATATCACTTCTTCAGCCTGGCTTTTCAGGCCGTTGTCTTCTGTAATGAAAACAGAGCTTTGGGGAACAGGAGTCTTTTCTCTGTGCTGCTGTCCCATACTGCTGGCAGCTGCCTCACCCTGCTTCTCTGAAAGGTGACAATTCCCCTGGCTGGTCTAAAAAAGGTTTTATCTACAAGGAAGAAAAGGTAGTCTCAGTTTTGTTTTGATTCTAAATCCTAGAAGTGGAATCAATGGTGTGATTTCACACAGATTTACATAGGCAAGCTGCTTACCATTTAGAGACAATTCCATAACATGAGCAATGCAGCGTAAAGGAGGGGGTTTAGCAATGCCATGTATTATCTACACTATGCTTGCATTCAAAAAAGAGTCAAGATACTTTTATGGAACAAATGTGGGCCAAAAAAAGCATTTTTCACTTAACCACTTGATGTTAAGTTAATAACTAAGAATGAATATTGCAACTTTTCAGGGACAAAACATTTCATAATACTGCAGCTTATTCAATATTTGAAAGAGTTTGATGTATGAAGATATAAAGACATTAAAAATTCAACTAATCCCTACAATATTTAAGAAAAAAAGGTTATTTCATAATACATCTTTCACAGCAAGATGTTAAAACTCCAAAAAAGTTTGGAGTTTGAGTCAAAAATATTCAGATATTAGTAACTGAAACAGTGATCCTTAAAATATTAAGAAATCACATTTTAACAACTAAAATGGAAACATTCTGAAGTCTTTTTTCTGGGTAACATTATTGCTATACTCTATCTTTTATAAATCCCATCTCCTTAGCTGCTAATTAGTGTTTCTTATTCCACAAGGGTTTTAAGCTCTTGCAGAATATTGTCTCATGTAGCCTTCCCAACTTCTGATGATTCAAGTTGTCTTTGTATTTTATTCTTTCCAAGCCACTGGAACTGGCTGCTTTTAACTCAAAGTTACAGCCCAATCTGCAGACTCTGTCTTGCCAGAACTCCCGCAGGTATCCCTCCCATGCACAGAAATGAAAGCTCTGACACTGATCTGGGGAAAACTTTTCAGATCAAAGTAGTAAGTAATTTGCCACAAGTTATTAGACTTGCTACATTGGTGCTTCTCCAGACTTCTTTTCTCCATTATGAGAATAAAGATGTTTCTCCCAAACTCTTTCCAATTGCTCAGTCACAGGGCAGAACAAAAGATGATTTCTCTTGGTATCTCTCTCTGCAAATTTCATTTGATACAAATGGTATGATATTCACTGTAAAACCTGCACAATTTTATGCTGAAAAGTTATATACTTTATTTTTCCAATAGAAACTCACAGAATATGTAGCAGAGCAGTGAAAACCCAAATTGTTTCCAGTTGTATTTCCTTCTTTGTGTGACTTCCAACTCCTAGTGCCTTGCCAGAACATGACAGTCTGTACTGCTTTACCTGAAAGAATACAAGAAATGAGGTGCTATCAGCTTGTTCTGACACACTTCTCTTCTACCATAAGATGGCAGACATAGTACATAAATTTTCAATAATATACTGAAAATTACAATTATTAGGCCAATATGTATGATATTCCCTACTGTACTTACTGGCATGAACCAGAAGAAAGGTGGCCTCACTGTACCATTATCTGCTACTGCATTCATGGCATGCTATTAGTTCATCACTGCAGCTCTTTCAAAACAACATGACTTGGCAAGAAAAATAAAATAATAAAAATTTGATCAGGCATAAAATTACTGTATTTTTGGTTAAAGTGCGTAACAGTAGCACAATATAGGTAAGATACAGCTTTTGCTTTTATTCACCTGCTTTGTATGCTGTAGGTATAAATGAGACTTAAACCAAGCATCAAAACTGAACCTTTCAGAAGTTAATGTGATGATAGCTGTGTTATTATGAGCCTAATGATATCTACTGCACACAAGAATACATAGGTGTCATGCTGGGAAACCAATGATCTAGCTCTCATTCTGACTGCAGGCAAAGAATATCTCATCAAAGCTATAAATTTCATGACTCTGTTCCCAAATTTAAAACCCTCAAGGAAATGGCTTTCATGGTTCAACAGTTTTAAAGGGTTGCTCTTACTTGGCTTTGTAACAAGGAAATTAATAGTTCTTCCAAACAAATCAGAATTATGCCATAGTTGCATGCATTTTCATGCTGTTGCCTTCAGCATTTCACTTCCTTCCCCAGATAGCATCACTGCAGAATCCACACTGAATTCATGGTGGGGAAACATTTATTACCTGCTACGATTTCACTCTGTAGCCTTAGATAGGTGATAGAAGTAGTTTGCTTATTGCAAAAATTGTTTTCATTAGATCATGTGAAACAGAGTCAGTTTCTAATCAATCTTCACTTTTCAGAGTAAAACCAGGGTAAAACCTATCCAGCCTAATGTCAGGGAGAGTTAGTTTCTGTAGTCTGATGCAGAGCAACCAACCAAGAGGTAGCCTGCTCATGGGACTGCAATAAGAAGCAGCACTGAAGTGAGATACTTCTCTGTCAGCTTGGTTTTCTCCCTTCAAAAATTCACACTGTGCAAATACTGAAGCTTCTGAGAGGGAATAATCATGTTGAATAGTTTTCTTAATTTACAGGTATGGAAATGCTTTCTAATGAGCAGAAAATGAATATTGTATTAGGAGTAGCCACTGTATGTGACACTGTGCACATAAAGCACTACAATTTGTGCTGTTCAGGAGAAAGATCCTAAATGAGCACCAAATGTTCCATGTAGCAACACATTTCAATGTATCATTAAGACAAAACCAAAATACTGTGGATTCTCATTAAGTCATAAGAAGTTACACATACACTGGGATTAAAATACCAAGATATATTTGCTTTCGTCCAGAATCCTTATGACTGCACAGCATTTTAGATCCAAGTATTTCAATGCCAGTGAAGCAACAAACAGGAAAGTAAAAGCATCTGTTTCAAAAGTAGCTTTGATTTTTTTAGCTCATTTCAATCATTTGGAGTCCTATGTTTAATGTAGGAATACAGCATTCAGAGTAAGAATCCTTGCATGACAACAACAATTAGGTAAGGTACTAGAGATTCATGTAATAAAAAATTATTGCACATATATCTACATTACAACAGATGCCACATTCATAAATCAGAAATACTACCCTAAGTGAAGAACTTCCATACCTCAAAGTTTTGATAACCCCATGAGGGAGTGGACGGGTTAGACATTATATTTTAAAAGCAAAAATTATAGTAATAGAGAAATTTGCTCTTCTTTGAGGATGAAGTGATTGTAATAGAAAACAGTGTTGGAGTCCAAAAAATTCTCCATAGCCCACTGTTCCACAGGAGAGAAAAGAGCAAACATGGAGGACTAAACAAAAACCAACAGCAATCCATCATTAACTGCACAAAAGCAGTGAATTTGCTGTAATATGAGGAAAACGACAGCTTCTCCTCAAGCACAGAAAACATAATTATCCTCTAAGCCACTCTAAAATAGCTATCACTAATGCAATCCAGAAAACTGCAATTCCCAACTGGGGAGGATCATCACTGTCATGCATGAGAGGTATGCAGTGGGAAATAAGTAGTTCTCCATCTAGACTTTCAGAGCAGCATGTAACTCTTAGTATTAAATAACAGAATAGAGGGAAAGATAAATAAAAGGGACATTATAACTGGCTGCTTGGGCACATGTACAGAGGGGTGTCTGTGTATATTTGCATACAAAGGATATACTGCTCCACGAAAGTAACTGCAATTAGCTGAATTAAAGCTGTCTCAAGTTTTGCTCTTCCCATCTCTAAGTTGAGAGCTTTTTCATCTGAGCTTTTTCAGATAAGCTTTGAACTTCATTCTGCAGAAGCTAGGATGTTTTTAGTATCCAAGCAGGCTTGTGTTTGACTACAGCACAGACACACCTTTAATAAAAGTCACAATATTCTGCATCAGGTTTACACCTTAGTTCTGCTGAAGAGTAACACTGAGAAGCATCATGTAAGAGCCATGTAGCAGTGCTGCAGCCATCTGCTTTACCCAGTGTGTTGTATCAAAAAATCCTATGGACACTTAGGAGAAAAAATATATGATGAAAATGTAATTCACACTGGTAGTTTGAAAACTCAAGAATACACAAAAAAACCAATTCAGCTGCAAATTTTAACTAGAACAGAATCAAAATAAAAGAAGTCACCTATTTGGTATAGCCTTCATCTGATCCATTTGATCCTTATCAGTTAAATACCTCTCCCCCACTGTTAAGTAAACACGTCTACAAACAAGTTATTAAAATCAGTTTCCTCTGTTTTTCTGGCAGGGCTGAATGTAGGGCTGCATTTCAGTTCAGCCATATTTGTCTCTATCTCCACCCCAGCTGATTATGGTAAAAGTACTGGTTATTGTTTTTCAGTGAAAACGTTTAAATTCCCATATTTCAATTTTGACGTAAATAACTTAACCAAGAGACAGATTATCAACACTGACTGTAGACTTCTGGTGATGTACTTTGGAGTTAGCTAAAAGTATGGCTTATGTAATTATACTTTCACATGAAGTTTCTGAAGAACTTAGGAAGATATGGGAATACTCCTTAAAAGCTCATCAGAGTTATGCATCAAATGGAAGCAAATGGTATATTTTAATGTCTGAACTGTTTTTCTCACTCAGGTGTTTGAGAGCCAAGTAATGCATTTTCATACAAAACCAAAATATCTGAACAGCAAATAACCACCCTTCTCTTCTCCTGCACCTGTACAGTCCTGGGCTGTCACAGAGCTTAGACTCACAGCAAAAGGACAAATGTGCTGCCATGGACTGAAAATAAATAAGATTATATAAAGATTCAAATTCTTTGCACAACTGAGGCCCTATCCATTAATTTCAGGCAGGATAAACCCAAACATCAGGTGCACCAAGTGCAAGCTGAAAGGCCAAGGCATGTCCAGGCCAAATAATCTCAGTCAGTAACTCCCCCTGCAATTACTCTTCCTTTGTGTAAGCCCAATGTAAAACTTCATTCTCTTACCTTTTTTTTTTGTAAGTTACCAGTTCTCTCCATCAAAGTTCAGAGGCCTTTCAGCCTGTTCCACCAGACACCCAGCTCCTTTTTCAGATCCTGATGAGAACTAAGCTCTGAGAACTATGGTTTTCTGGGTTAGGCTGAAAAAATGAAAAGCATTTCCTTTGTTTTCACCTACCCTGTGATCCTTCCCGTTCCTGCACAGAGAACAGTCCCTCAGGTCCTGCATGGTAAAACTCTGCTTCTGTCTTCCCTAAATGTCTCTTCTACTGCAGTGAAGAGAAAATCATATTCCCCCTCCTCTCTGAGATGGCTACAGTGCTTGATCTGCACCAAATGGACCAATGCTGAATTTATTTTACATGTTTATTTACATGATAGCTGCATTCATTAAAATGAGATCTAGTGTTATTAAACTCCTGTAGAGTAATTGTGATTGAAATTTGTCCATGAGCTACACACATTTGAACCTCATAAACCAGGAAAGAATTCATAAAATATATTGCTTAAGCATAGGCACGTTGTTTTTAAAATATCTGAAAATATAATTTACACAGAGAAGATAAAATTGGGGATGGATACTATTTACAATCTGATTTAACACTCAATGCAAAAAGTAACAGTAAAAGCATAGCAGAGTGGGAAAAGAAGTTAATTTTTTCAGCTGAAGATATTTAATTTCTCTACAGTACAATAAACTTCACTGAAGGGACTTCAGTGAGTGCTGTTTTAAACCCAAAAGAGAATCAGTGATATTTTTTGGTTTTTTCCTTGCAATCTGTGAAACTATTAGGCTGTAAATCTACCCCTGAATTTCTTGTACTTTCCCATTAAGTGACCTGTACAGATTAAAAAGCAAAGATAAATTTGAAAACAAAATTAGGACTATAGGAAGAAAAGTTATTTTAGGTATTTATTACTCACTTGAAGGTCTAATGACACAGAAAGAAGTTATTTTATTTTGTTAGAATGGAAAGATTGGCATGAGGGAATTAGACCTGGGTAAGATGGCCTAAAAAGACAAAAGCTTGACATTCATTAAAAGATAATGATTACATGAAGATGGAAAAGGTTTACATAAGGAAAAGTACAATGCAGCAAGAAACTGATTAAAAATCACAATACAAATGTAGAAGTAATTACTTCTGAAAATGTACCATACACATCAAAAAATTCTTGCCTCTACCTACTCCTCAGAAACATTTATTTTAATAACTGATCAGAAGAAATTTCAGAACTCCTTTAGTAGAACATATTTATCTAACTTTTAAGAATCAAAGCTCTTGTTCAGAAATACCAAAATATGTCTGAGTTATAACTATCCTTTAAGGATAACACTGCTTTGCAGAGTAAAACATAAAATTGCCCTATTTGCTTAGTAAATGCTACAAGTGATGAATAACCCATCAGCTGTCCATAATGTGTTCAAAAAGCTTTCAGAATTTTATTGGTAAAGTACTCAGTTCTGATAATCCAGCTTTTAATGCAATCAAGAATATCACCAGGAGCTACTTAATTAATTCCCCAGTGCACCATGAATTTAATTTTCAATGACTTTATTGAGAACTTTTTTTCTTAATTTTACAATGAGAAACTATAACCACTGTTACACAACTTGCAAATATTTCAAACAAGACAGCAATCTCCTATTTTTTTGATTTTTTCTGTTCCAAATTCAGCTCCTGAGATGGATTTTCTGCTTCAGCTTCATTTTCATCTTCCTGTAAAAGAAAATGAAAACCTGAACATTAATCAATTTATTGAAAAAGTATACTTTTTCTGCTTATGCAGATGTATGGAATTCTGTAAAGTCTTTTGCCATCTTTTGCCTGACTAATAAGCATAAAAATAAGCAAAAAGTCATTTATTCAAGTGATTGATTTTGCTCAAGAGTTGATATAAAAATTATAAGAAATTTAAACAAGTCTAATTGCCTACATTTATAGCAGAAGAATAATTTAACAAGTAAATATTTTACTGATCATTTTACTGGATAGTTACATAAATAAATTATTAAATAACACAGAGATGACAATATATTCAAATGCCTACAGCAGACACTATTACACACCTTTCCTTTGTTCTTGACCACAGGTTCCCACTAAATTACTTTTGAATGCAGGAACTTTCATCATTGTACTAAAAATTACTTTTGAAAAGCATCTGCCATTGAAAAATGTTTCATTTTTTTGTGACCAGATATGTTTACTTCACCATTTGATAAAAGACAATAAATTTAACTTCAGAGACACTTTATGTGCTGCAGCATCGTATTTTTGTCCCATCTAGCATATTTTCTTGACAGGTCTGCCAATTTTCCAATTACTTGTACCACCATATGTTATCTGAAGATCGGTCAGGTCTAAAATAGGACACATGAGCATGTCAGGCAGCAGCATGCTTACAATATTCTACAGCTTCAGCTCCAAGAGTAAGGCTCATAATTCACTATGGGTTCCTCTGGATCTCACTGAAAAAATGAAGTGACATCATAATGCCTGTTCCCATAGGAATGGATACTATTTTGTGTCCAGTACAAAATCGTGACCTCCAAAGTATAAATTATAGAAGAGTGAGAAAACTGTTTTATAAGGCAACTTGCAACTCATCACATCATGAACAGTCCTTATCACAATTTCCAAGCATGACCAGTTTTCTAGTCTGCATTTTAATTCAATTTACAGAGAATCTTCCACATCCCAATAACACAAAAAAGAAATGAACAGACATTTTGGAATGAAGAAGCATCCTGGCTGCTGTAACAGTCCTCATCACAAGCCAACAGTTGAGAGAAAGGAAACACCAGGGACATTTAGGTGGGGCCCAGTAACTCGAGGTGTATTTTCCTGATTTAAAAGAACATTTTTGTTCTTGTAGGAAAATAACTTTATCCTTTTGCATCCTAGCCCTTCTTTCACCATCTAAGCATGCTTTGTAAGGGTAACTATAATATTTAGAGGTAGGAAATATATAGGAAGATTTCATGGGCAGCACAAAATAGAATAACAGTAGAAAATCTCATTTAAAAATGTGATTTTGTAATATGTTACGCCCAACTGTAATAAAATGGAAAAGCTAGTTGTTCCATTAAAGTAGCAGATACTCCAAGCCATCATGCCTCTGAATCCTCCCCCTTCTAGGGACAGCCTAGGCACTGAGAAATATTTACATGACTGACTGCTAAAAGCTTTTTTTCTTCTCTTTCTGGACCATCATCTCTTCAGTTACCTTTAAAACATGTAGTGCTCCCTGTGGCTCTTTTAATTTAGCTGAGAAAACACATCTGTGCATGTCTGTGAAACCAAACACTGAAGACTCGTTGAAATTAGAAGTGTAGAATATATTAAAGAGAGTGCAACGTATAGCATACATACAGAGGTCAAACTTCAAATGAAAACACACAGGGCAGAATTGGAAACAACAAAGGAGTAAGGTGTTACCAAGCTTCCTGCTTACAGGAGACAAAAGAATATTGTGGAATAAAAAAACACTCACAGAAGCTTTTGGCTGCTATGGAAAACCAGCCAGGTTATTCAATGAAGAACACATTAATAAAAGAACATCAAATCTGCATGTTTCTGAAGGTCCTTATCTACAGCAGCTGTACCCCAGCTGACCTCAGTGCCCACTACTCCACCTCCCTAGCACACAACTTGACATTATTCTGATGTCCTGGATTTTGCTTCCTCATGCAGGAATATAATCCCTACAGTATCATTCTTTCCCAGAACTCGTCACATATTGCTTAGGGCTTCCTCTCCTAATAGATGGAGCATGCAGAAATTTCAGAAACAGGGCCATACCTTCACTGAGGACTACAAGAGGGTTAAGGCACATTAGGCTCAATAATGAATATTGGCTTCCTCAGTTTTTTGATGGCAAAAAGATTTTATCCAATGAATGACATTTTTTAGAGAATCTTCTAGCTTTGTGTAAATTTGAAATGTTTAATTCTGTGCTCAAAAGGTCATGCTTGCACTCTCGCAGAATTTCCAGGTTACAGCAGCAGCTGCAGTGATCAGTGTACTCTGAGATGCAGAAACGATGGCTGTTGGTGATGGCAGCTCCAGGATTTGCTTGGGTTGAATACTCCAGATGGGAGCATCAACTTTGGAATATTTTGCAGAACTAATACTTTTCCTTTGTTGATTTCCTGTTGCTTCAACCAAGTAAAACATATTCAAACAGGAAAAATCTACCAGCAGAACATAAATTTTACTTATGTGGGCAGATTCCAATGCACAAGTCTTCCGATGCCTGGCTGATTTTTTAAAATTTATTTATTGCATTTTTATGCCCAAAAACTTCCTGACTAGCATTGCATTGAACATCTTAATTTTGTACAAGGGTTTTCACTCCATCTTGTTTTCCAAGAACAGAAACACACCTCATTTGGAAACAGAAATAGAAGTTTGGTATCCCTGATCATAGGTGTCTGCTGGGCAAAGTTCAGAATAATGATGTCTGACCTTTCTCATAGCATGAACCAGCAAGGGGAAAAAACTTTTTCTTTGTCAGACATGCCTTGAGCCCAATCAGTTCCCAGGCCTGTGCACTGCTGCATGAACAATGGTGCCAGCACAAACAAGATGGCAGAAAGGATTTTTGGGGAACACTGGAGAGTATGAACCACCCGTTTTGGCACTCATGAAACTTTCTGCCAGGAAAGAAGTGACAGCAGAGGCCTCAGAATGGCAATGTCAGAATAATTTGGGACATGAAGATCTCCAAATTATAAGAAGTGTTCTATTACTGACAGTATGCTTGGGGAAGATCTGAACTGGCAAATTAGAGCACATATTAACCATACTACAAGATGTGAAGACTCACTATTATTTCAGTTTGCTGATAATGCAAGATTTCTATGAAATGCTTTTTTTTTTTTTT
>VWZP01006417.1:528489-553774 GCA_013396995.1 Dicaeum eximium
TTTAGCCCAAGAGGCAGCCCAGTGGTTGCACACAGAATACTGAAATGGCTGGAGTTCCTAATGTCATTAATAATGTTTGAATTTTCATCTACATAGCCAATATAGCCTAATTATCAAGAAATTATGCAAAACAGACTGCAGATTAAATATATTTAATATATTTGTTTTAGTAACTACCACCTATCATTACCATTATAATGCTGTTAATTCCAATGAATAGCAAAGGAAAACCTTTTATTTTCATGTTATCTGTTAAAAACTGGTCCACGATGGCAGTGTGCAAAGTTTCTATTACCAACAGCTACACAGCAGACAAAATACTGAATTCTGTTTTCTGCCCACAGAAATTCAGTTCATGTTATTTTTATTAATACCTCACATCTCTTTTTTATATATTTATTTATTTTTCTTCCAGTCACCTATGACTCTAACATCTAGTGCTTTCTGTTCTAAAAATCCAAAGCTTTTCCTAGCGGATGTCACAAGTCAAACTTTAAAAGTAGTTCTTGCCATTGGATGCCAAAAATCAAACTTGTCTCAGTATCTTTTGTGACTACTGACAACCACTGACTCAAATACCATATAGTGAATACAGTCACAGAAAAGATGCCTCTGCACAGATCTGGTGACTTGCAATAGCCAAGGGAGGTGAATCCCTCAAGGCTGTACTAGTACTGCTACTGAAAAGTGCACTTAACAGCCCAAAGATTATTTTAATATTGAAATGAATGACGTTTACTAGTCTGGAATTGATGTTATTACAAATTTATAAAATCAGCAGGCATAAGGAAAAGTACAAAGAGCATTACAAAGTGCTGCTAAACCCAAAACTCTGAACTGAAATGCCAGCTCAGGAGCTCTTCAAGCCACCAATGACTGGACACCTCACCTGCATCCTGATGACACTGATGGAGAGATGGACCTTCCACGTTAGTTTTCCTACCTCCTTTGCCCTGGCATCCCATCTTTTCTCTGATGGAAAGAAGGTAATGGATTAAAAGGTCCTTTGGGTGTTCTACAAGTGTTTTCAAATGTCCTATGGACATCTCCTCTTTCACACTGCTTAGTCTATACTTGGTAGCTAAGCCTTTAAGAGTCCAGCAACAGAATGGGGCCAGGAATTTCGAAAGGAGACCCTAAAATCTGCCACATAATTAAGTTTGATTTACTGAAGTATTAAACCCTCAATAGATTTGCTGAAGTTAGTGAGAATGCTTCAATATTTAGATATCTTTAGGTGACAAAAACAAAAGGTAAGAGTCTAACTTTTAAATTCCATTTCTATAGTTTTGAGCTGACAGTTGAGAAAGACTGTGATACAATTTAACCTCCTTTGAAAGCATCTTTAAGATCAACCACGTTATTCTCTGACCAAAGAATAATGGGTCTAACACAGAAAGTTAATTTTGTAGTAATTATTCCAGAATATTCCCTTGTGGACAAATTCTGGAATGAAAGAAGAAAAAAAAAAAAAAAAAAGCCTAGAAATAAGGGTTTGAATATCCCTTTCTCTTTTTACCCCCTCCACCAATTTCCTTCAAAATGTCTGAGAACTTAATTTTCCTCCATTAGTTAATGAAATGAAATCTGGAAAATGACAGTGAATTAGACAATTCTTAACTTTACAGGAAATCTGACACTCTTCTGCAAATAGAACAGATCACATTAATTAGCTGTGCTAGGACATGCATCAATTCCCAGTTCTGTTCATTGCACCACACCTGCAATATCTAGAGTTGCATTACAATGTTGCATATTTTGCCAACTGTAACTGATATTCTAAACTTAATAAACAGCTATATATTACAGGATTATGTAAAGAATCATCTGAATAATAAGAAAGTATGCAAAACACAAAAATGCCCTGCTATAAGGAAGAATGACTAAAGGGTTGTCTCTGCTAGTACATAATCTAGAAATAGCATCTCAAAAGCATTCAGGACCAAATTCTGATACCAATACTTTCTAGAGTATCTTAACCCAAAAAATATTACCCATAGTATTATGACTAACAGACTAAAGTATTAAGGATGCCCAGCTGGCATTTCATCTCTTGCCTCACAAAATCTAGCTAGGAAAACACCAATTGGAAGTAAGTAAAAATACTTTTAATACTCTTAAAAAACACATCAGGAAAAAAGGAATTTATTAAATATTAGAGCTTTTGTTTGTGTATGTGAAAGTCTAACTTCCAAAGTCACAGGCCAAATTTGGAAGAAAATGAGTGTCAGGGAAAAACTAGGAGCTAAGATAGTCTCTCTGTCAAATCACCAAAAGGAAAGCATACAGCAGTAAAATTAAAGTTATTTTAATTCCAAAGCCTGTGTTATCTTCTTCAGTAGTAATACCGACAACCCTTGTAATGAACAGTGGTTCATTACAAAAATAGAGTACAAATGGAGCAGTTCTTTACCAGCAGATATTAGAAACAAATACAAATTTCTTGTGAGAGATGACAGTTTTCTGTAACCACAGCTCTGCAGTGATAAGGCAGCTGTTTGTTTCTCAAGAAAAGGAGACCCTTGCTACATGGATCATTTTCATAGTGACAGCCTTGACAAGTTTGACATTTGCTTCATGAGGAATTCTAAAGCAGCCATCAAGAAAATGCCCCCTTTGGGACCACTGGATATCTGACAGTTGTACCTTTTAATGCACATTGCCATTAATTCTTACTGTCAAAGCCCACCAAAGCCCTACAGCACAATCTCTGCTGATCTGGTACACTATAAAGTGGAGGCTATGAAGGGACTAACCATTACAATGTAAACATGACATCAATTAACTGAAGCAGCTCTCCACCTTTTCTCTCTCACTTTGTTCAGTGAAAAGAGCAATGCTGCAGATCCCTTACCAAGCAGTACAAACTGCTGAGCTCTAGGTGGCAATGCAAGACCAGCAGAACGACTTTTACACTGAAGCTCCTCTTTAAGAAGCTACAAGCAGCTGCATCTTTATTACAAACTCTTTCCTTTAACTCACACTGCTACAAGAACTTTAAAGTCTTTTTGAAATGTTTGTCAGTGTTCTGTATTTTCTATTTCCTTGTTGCTAATTCTGATTATACAGATAAATGTATCATTGCAAGAGCCCTTACAGTCAAATTTCATTTAACGCTTAGTACAGAAGTGGAATTTCATGCCAGATTTCAAATCTTCCATCTGTTCCTCTCCTTTTTAGGAGGCAACCATTCCACTGAGTGGTCCCTTTGGCTGACTGCCACTCCAGTTGGGATCCTCTTCAGGGCAGGTGGTGCTTGAAACCCAACCATTGTTTTACAAGTTCAGCTGGTTCTCCTTGAAGAAAGTAGAGGAAAATGTTTTTCCTCTTTAAGAATTTGAGTCTCTAAAGGTTCAGGTTTATGAACATTTGACTGCACCTATAAATGCTCAGATATCACAAAACTGCAACATCAACTAAGAAAGAGATGAAAAGCAGCTTTAACAGGACTGTGCTGTGTACACATGAGACAAGCCTTCCTAATTTCCACTCCAGTGTAAGAGAGCACTCTAGTTTCCAAATCTGACACTGTCATGAATAAGATAATTTCTAAGGTGAATTTGTCCTTCAGTTATAATAATTACATCTGTGCATGTATAAACACATACATCGACACCACAATAACATTTTCTACCTATGTAGCAACATTATAATTATTTTTATGAATTGTAAATTTAAAACAGAAAGTTCTACTTTATATATATTGGTAATATTACTACAGAATAATATTTCATAGCCTAGAAATGCATATTATAATGAAGATAATTTAAAATATTTATGATTCTACTCTCACCATATTCACACTATACATTTACTAAATTATAAGAAACAAATCTTATTCATGTTTGTATTCTTTATACTAGGAAATAAAATGGCTTTTTCTTACAATAGTTACATGAGAAAAAAAGGTGCTCTGGCCAACAATAAGGACTATTAAAGCTCTATTTCTTAGTACTATTTAATGGGGAAAAAAACCACAACAACTAAGAAGCACAAGTTTATTTTTTAAGAGCTCAATTGTTAGGCTATACATGTATCTTGGTAGATACTAAATGACAGCTGAAGATTTTTTCATGCTTTAGCTGCTTTCTCAAATAAGTTTGTGAAATATAATCTGCATATAATCTATATATAGCGCTTTATCAAGAGGTCTGAACATTCTTAGCTCCAAAAATGATTAACAACATTAAATGGAGAAGTATTAATGTACTTTAATATAAAAACTGAGTTATATAAAAATGCTTCTGGAAGCTACTGTCATGACATGCTGCCCAAAGTTGAAGGCAGCTGGAAGACACCACTGCAAACATCACTGAAAGACACGTTTATAACAGAGAAAGACAGACTACCATATGAAAGGAATAAATTTATCTCAATAACAGAGAAAATAAAGACCCTAATGAACATGTTTTAGGAAAAATGAGTGCATTGCATGCTTCTGACCAAAATTAATTAGAGTTTTAATGTTTTACATTGCCACCATAATTCTTTAAATGGTGCATTTATTTCATAGTAATAAACATTCGGTTCATTAAGTAAAGTTCAAAATCTGTGTTACTCGCTACATTTAACAACCTTTGGCCCTCTTCTTCTGTATTTCTTGATTCAGGTTTCCAAAGCATTGAATAAGCAATTGAGGAACACAATTAAATTTCATGACTCTGCATATTTAGGATTCTTATTTCATCGAAGACAAAGGCCAATTAATCTACCATTCTATACTGAATTTCAACTTTAGTGAGCCATGATAGATACTGAAATGAACTTACAGGAAATGATTAATTAAATTACTGTAAAAAGCATAACTAAAGATTTTTTCCTTCTTTATGACAAAAGAAAATGCACATTTAATTGGAAAAACCTACTGCAGTATTATAAATTTAATAACCTGGGAATTCATGAAAATATTGCTATAATGTGACAGATAAGAATTCAGAAAGCTTTTTTCTTCTTATTTCATTGGAACATTTCACCTGAGTACAGCCATGAAATTCTGTTCAGGTTCAAGGCATAAAAGCTGGAACTTTCAATGGAGTTAATATGATGACATTGTCTTCATTTTGTCATTTATTTTCCAAAATCTGATATAAGTAAATGTTGTAGAAAGGACTTTAAATTTGCTGTAATACTGAACATTTAGTCACAATCCATGAAGTTGCCAACAAAACAGATAGAAATGAATGAAGCTGTAGAAGTAGATAAAGGCTAGACTGTGAGAGCAAACAGAATCTGTGCTACTGCTGAAGCAATTAAAGCCTAAAAAGCCTTTTGCTTAAAAAAAACCCAAAAACAAAACCAGAATTCCCTTCAGCAGGTCCCCCAAACATACTGATATTTAAATTCAGAATCCAACAACTAAACAAAAGTTTCAATTATTTCAGCAACTTCAATTAAATAAAATCCCCAAAAGATCATTTTAGGACCAGATCTGTAGTGTCCTATTAGCAGTCCCTTCCATCTCTCATGGAAGATCTCCTCTTTTCCTACTGCCATCATTCATTTAATCTGAATTAACACAAGCATTGCAGACCTACCCAGAAGTCAAAATCACTGCTTTCCAAGATGTACAAACATACTTTTAGTTTGACTATATAGAATCACAGAATGATTCCCTTCATCCATTTGGCTATGGACTTGAAACCAAGACGACAAGAAATCTATGGCTTTAAAGGTTGGACTTAGTTGGTTTGATGGCAAAGGAAGCGTTGTAGATTTGTTTTTATATTTTGACTTATACCAAGGTTTTAACAGTTTCAGACTGATCAGCTTCTAAATAAAAATCAAAAAGAAGAAAGAGAAAAAAAAAAAAGAAAAAAAAAAAGGAATGTATCAGATTTAACAGTAGATCCCCTCCAACTCCATTCCTTTTTGCATTTCCAAGTGAGGATTGAAAGTCAAACGCTATTTAATTCAGTGGGAATACTGAGGAATGTTTTGGTAATTTGTCATGATAGCAATGTTGCTTCACTGTAATTTTTTGAAGTCAGAATCAAATGAAATTCTTTCAACTACAAATAATGTGATGTCCAACCATTTAATGTTTCAAATATCATCAAAAAGAACTTTCCAAAAAACATGCCCTGTAAAAGCAGCATCTGCCTTCGAACATACTCTGAAATCCTTCCAAAACCTTATATCTAACAGTATTTATACACTTAGTGGAAAAAACAAAAAAATAGTTGCCTTTCAGAAAATTAGAATCAAATGAACTGACAGACCTCATCGTGGTGCTGGTAGTCACTGCAAACAGGGCTTCTTGTATATTCATTGTGCATTTTTTCTGATAAATTTGTAAGTCACTGTATCACTAAACCACATCAAAGTCATCTTTTGGTTTGTCAACAGCTTGCTTCCCATCTCTGCCTACCCTCCAACAAATCACACATAACGTTCTTAGAAGAGTGGGAGAAAAAATACTTTGATGTGATTCAATTACTGAAAAGCTATATTCTAAAAGATTCCCAAAGCTAGGGAAATTTGGCTATAACTAATTAGTGTTTTGCATATTTATGACAGAAGAGCTCATTACAGAGCTTACATTATAAATTGTTGTTTATGTACTTTTTCCTTAACACTCTGAAGTCACTTAATATCATTCATCGAAAGTCCTTTTGAAGCTCACTAAACTCTATGCTTCAGAAGACTTTTTGTCTCCCATTACATTATATCAGTGTTTCCAAGACATAATATTTCGCACTATAATACTCTTTACCATTAAGGGGCACAACTTGCAGTCACACATGCGTTGTTACATCAGCACTGCCCTTGGGTGGGGCTAACAATGAGCTACACTAGAACAACCCTTCTCTGGAATGGATACCGAGTTTAAACAGCCCCTGAATCAAGCAGGGCATTTTAATAACAGGTATTCAAGAGGAAGGTGAGCTATTTTCAGATGTCTATGTTTTCCTGAGATCCTAGTGCTGCCACTAAACTGTCTCTACAGTTGCTGTCCGTCACCTCACGAAGGGTCAGCTATGGCCCCATGGTGATTGCTGCTTGCTGCTCTCTGCTCTTGCTCAAAAGCTGCTCTTGTTCCTGTCAGTGTTACCTAACAACCAAGCAAAAGCTTCCATCTGCATTCACTTTACTTAGTTGCAATCAATTTGGTTTCACTCATTGGCTTTTCTCTTTCTGCATATACAAGAGCTCCAGGAATTGGATATCATTATTCCAAGAATTAACAGCCAGTAGCTATTTCCTTATTTTCTGTTTACTGATGATTTAAGATAAACTTACCATGTCTCCTTTACTCACAAAACTGAATAGGTAGTATACGAAAAAAGCTTATGTAGAAAAAACAGGGTCATGTTCTTCTTTGGCAAATACCACTTAGTATTCGAGACAACCCATTTTGCTGCTTCCTCTCCTCGACATGTAACTTAGATGACCAACAAATCAAGAACCACAGAAGCCTGTAGCACTGCCATTTAAGTCAGCATTTAAATTTAGAAAAAAGAGATAACTTTACAACTTATTCTGCCAATGCAACTTTTAAATATGATTATTAACTATATGTAAGACTGTGAAGAAAACAGAGCAAATGCCATCTATTTTGGCAGACAATAAATCAAGGATCGTATTTTTCCTTGATTTTTCCTTGTATTTTTGGATTAATAAATAATCCAAATCTGGCCAAGTCAAATCATACCACATGCTATATGAATACATCTGTGGAGTTTGACCATGTAGAGTCTAAAATCAGTTATGAAGACAAAACAAAAGAAGAACAAGAAGTAAAATATCAGGGAAGCTAAGTAGGTCAGGATAATGGGCATGTATATGAATCACATTTTGGTACTCAGTATGGCTAATAAATGAAGAATGATTAAAAAGTGGCTATCATCAAAATGTATATAAAACTATTTCAAAATTAATTTTTTTAAAAAATAAAACAAATAAACTGATTGTACAGGACAGACCAAAAAAATTAGACAGTTATTGCAGATATTTTACTAAAACAATACTGAAGCTTGTGTCAGTCTTTAGAGGTGTCCTTCTGAGTTGAGGTCAATGGGAAAACTCCCTGTGTAGGAAAAGCTGAGGAAACCCCTGAATTTCTGGAAAATGTCAGTGAATAAGAAGAAGAAATGGAGAAGTGGTACTTAACAGGTCTTCTAATCTAAAGGAGGGTCACTAACAGAAACCACCATAAAGCTAAAGCATGAGTCAATAGTAAAGCAAGGTCTGAGACTCAGATGAGGAATTTCTCAGCTGAAATCTCTGACATTTGTACCCCTACTATAATACTTGCCTGGCCTGGAGGGTGTGGAAATTGAACTCACTGCTAGAATGTTAAAGAACTTATGCGTAAAATGTGAATAATAATACTTTCTATGTCAGGATGGAGCTCTATGCATGAAAAGATATATATAAGTGCTAAGTGCTGTCATTGTTATTACATTCAGTGAGTACAGAAGGCTTTAAAAGCATTAACTTTTCTAGCACAGAATATCACCCATTCTTTCTGAAGCCAGAAAAGCAGACATAAAATGAGTGTAGTTATTGCAAGAAATGGTCTGGTTTTAAGTTCTGATGCTTTTTTTTTGTGTCTAGAAAAAGTAAACAACCATTAATAGCTGGAATTTTAGGATACATGACATTTTATAATATTCAGCAACCTATAAAGTACATGAAACAGTTTTACTTCATATAAACTTGTTTTTTGTCAGGAAATTATTTAATTGGAAAAATGGTTTGAGAGCAATCAGAAAGCAATGCAGAAAAAAGGTGACTGGTTTGGAATGATGAATAGAGAATGGAGTCAATTTTTAAAATATAACGTAATAAGGAAGTAACTACCAAGTCAGTGCTAGTACATCAGCCAGTAGGATCACATGAAACTGATGTGTCTATTTGTCCTTCTCAGAAGGAGAAACACCTGCTCTCCAAGGAAGATCACATTCTAATGGAATTTAAGTGGTGGTCTGTCACCTCTCTGTGCAAACTGGTCATCTGGAGTTAGGTAAGTTTTTTTAGGCCAGCTTGCATCATTTGAAGATAATCGTTAAGACTGTGAACAAGAACTACATCCTTGGGTGTAGAAACTTTTGGATATTTATCTTCTGATTTTGATTTTTAAGAAGTGTAATTTATGTCCTGTCTTGCACCTAGATTTCAAACTTTACTCAATGAACAGTGGAAGTTTTACACACAATATTCCTTTCATCCAAGAAGAGCAATCATTCATTTGACCTAGCAACATCATATTTTCAGATATGGTGAGCACTGTCTCTACATTTAACCCATTTTTTCTCTTGAAAATCTTTATTTCATTAGGAAAAATAAAAGGCAGAATTTTCTTTCATATATTTAAAACTTTAATTACAGAAGGATTGCTACTGATACTGTCCAATACGTTAAAATACTTTCTCTGAACAGAACTGTCACTAATACAGTATTTAAATTTACAAAGTGATTTCCACATGAATGGGATTGTTCCAGGCCGAAAACATTTTTAATACCATAAGCAAACAAGAGATGAATGCACAAAATGAACTGTTTAACAGAGGTTTATGTACCCCCTTGTGCATTGTATTTTGGAAATGCAGTCCTTAAACTCAGAAGCAGAGGATTCTCTGTGGATTAGAAGAGAGACATGCAGTCCTTTCAGCAGCATCCTTTTATACAAAATTTGGCACTAACACCCTGTTTGCTTCAGCAAATGACTTCATGCTTTGTCCTTTTAATCCAATTTCCACCATAATATAGACTGAAGTGTTGTGAAAATACTAGAGAATGCCTGGAAATTTATTGCATTAGAAATCTAATCCAGGTGGTAATCCAGTCCCACACAGCACATTTCTCATTAACTGAGACGTGTGAGCCACAGATGGCTTTATACAAACCAGCATTCTGCACTAGCTATGACTGGAAATAATTCTCACACATCAAGACGTGACTCAACGAGGCAGGTAAGAGGCTAAGTCTGACAAGAAAAGGAACAGTCACTCTTTTGGAAGCTACAATAATTGATTGTAACACTCATCCCAAGTTGAATAGCTCAGATTTGTAGGTTATTACAGCATTAGGTACTTTGCTGGTGCAGCCCACGAGAGTGTAAGCCCCTCATTCAGCACAGCTTTGTCATTAGGTACGGTCTCCTCTCAGGTACCTTAAACAGCCACCCCACAGCAGACAGGAGACCATTCACAAAAACCCTATTCATAGTTTACCAGCACAGAAAACAGTAATTTCCTAGACAATGAACATTGCTACTTTTGTCTTTTATTTCTTGAATTGATTTTTTCCTTTAAAGGACAGATGCTTGCAGATGCAAGCAGCTTGCCATGTATGTGTCCTGGCCAGAAAACCAGCATTCCCATGTTCTCCTTGTAGAAGGCCTGGGTCCATTCGTGTCCCAAAGGCAACACAAGGCTGCTGCTCATTGCTTGTGAATATGATGTCAGATTTTGATTAAGCAGGGATTTAAATTAAAAAATAGAAACCCAACAGTCTTTAAGAACCTAAAAGAAGATGGAAGCATACCACTAAGATATTCCCATCACAACAGTACCACATACCTTTTTATCATAGCCAAACAAGTATCTATTCATAGAGGTGTTTGTCTTTTCACGTCTTGAGCAGAAGAAGGAGAAAGAAAATGGTGCATACCCATATTAAAAACTTCTACCATTTGTGAAGCAAACATTTTCTTAATGTAGTTTCTTTCAAATTTGTCAGTGTTACACTCTTCTTCACAGAAAGGTAAATTTATTCCTTAATAATTTCTGTAATTTTTCACAAAGTATAAGGTTTTGTCTATAAAGGAAATTTCAAAGTTAGGCTGGTAGAAGGAAAAAAAAATGTGCAGGAAGGAGGAAGAATACCCAAAAAACCAAAATTTACATTCCCAGGTAATATTCTTTCCAACATGATTTGAACTGCATTTTTCCTGCACTGTGTCTCAGTAATAAGTCAGTCTTATTGCTTAATGAAAAGGATTTGCATTCCTGGCTTATGTAAAAATACAGACTGTATCTGTGATTCTCATTTTCCTGTTTTTTTTTTCCTCTGAGTAACAGAGGTGACAGCTAAAATTTCTGTTTTGTCTGAATAGTTCATGAAATGCAAGACAGCCCTCCCCTACTCCTTGGGTAAAGTCACAAACATATTCTTTCATTTTCAAGGTCTTATCCACTGATACAGAGAATTAAAGGGAGTTTTCTCCATGCCGAATTGGTTGTTTTGAGCTGATAACTAGACAAAAGCTGATGAAAATAACATCTCAATGTTGCTCCACTTTTCTCCCACAAACTGCCTTCTTAATATGTGTAGAACTTCATACTTATGTGTATGTTTCACCACCTTCAGGCTTGTTTCCTTCTAGCTTTCACAGCTACTTCACAGAATTATCATCTTTTAACCAGGAAAGTTCCTGGAGATCCTTAGGATGATGCTTAAAATCTCAGTATAATTTCCTTTAGATACAAGCTCTTTTTTCTTTCTTTGTTGCTGTTCTTCATCTATTTCCTTAGAAGAACATCTTGTCTTGGCACAAGAATAAGGTAGACATAACAGCTTTCCAGTTATAGGTATGTTCAAGGTAGGAGACTGAGTAGATTTCCCTAGAAAGGAAATTTCTGGCAGTTGTTTTGCTTTTTTAGGATTCTGAGTAATATTTTTTCCTCTAATCTTAAATTTAAGAGTATTAAAGTGATGCAACTAAAACAGGCACAAGTCTCTCTCTCTCTCTCTCTCTCTCTCTCTCTCTCTAAAGAAGTAAAACGTGTGCTGGGATGATGCTCCATCCAGAACCACCATCCATGTGGACACAGTGACATATTTTTCTTACCACTTTCCGAAGCCCGATATTAAAATATTTTACAACTCCCATCATATTAATGTTTCATCACTTGGAAAAATGTTTAGATTCCACAGGAATGAGGCCTACAGCCATGACATATGCCATGAGATATTTAGCAAAGGGATTTCCATGAGATGTGCCACACCCAGCCCCTCTGATCACTGAGGACTAGCTGGAAAGCAAGGGTGTTTATTTTCTTCCAAATTTCTATACTCTTAATGCAACAGATTCTAACAGTGTTAACAGCAACTTTTGTCTCAAGTGTTAGAGATTTTCTCAGGAGTGCAGCAGGTTGTGATCGTATTTATATCAACTGAGATAATTTTTCTTACTAACTTCTATACATAAAATCATCCTGCTTTCACCATGCCAAATGCATGTGCCCCACTAATCCAAAAATATTAAATGCATAATTGAATTTAATTTCCTTAGGGCATATGACTTCCTAAGTCATGGAAGGAAAGGATGAATAGAGTCAATTAACAACAAAACGCCTGTCCAAACAAATGAAAGGCCAGACCTCCTCAAAAGCTTGCTTTGTGCTTTCTACATTAATGTTTATGAACCAGTGATCTATCAAACCCTTCAAAATCAAGTAGATACTCTGCAGTTAACAATTTTTTTTGTACTCTCTGAGAGGCATTGTCAAGGATATGCTGTTTAAGAAACGTTCACTTCAGAACGCTCTAGATGCATCTCTCCTGAATGTGTCACTGAAGAACCATTTTCAAATGCAAGACTGCCTGACTTGCTGAAATTTCTAAGCCACGCACTTATGGCAAACTGGAATGTTATCATGAAAAGACCAATATTTCCTTTTATGTTTTTATTTTTATACACACTGGCAAGAGTGTTTTGCTCACAGAATTTAGCCTTTGTGGTCCACATAAGAGCTGTTGGCAGTAAAGAAATTATACTGTCCACACAGCCTGACTTCTGCTTTTTTTGGATGCGTTGCTCTTGTTCGATAGAAAAAGAAAAAAAAAAGCTTAAAAATGCAATCAATTCCAAGTATATAAAACTAGAACATAAATCTGCCAAGTCACATGACTACTAATATACTAATTATTGCAGTACATTAATTATTGGCAATGTACATCCTTAATACAAGGACTTTCCACTGAAGTTTATCCTACTAATTCTGAAGCTAAATTTAGACACACTCTTGTCAACAAAAAAGATCATTACCAACATTATATGCTGTGTAGTTTAAACAGAAAATAATTGGGGGGAGGAGTATATATATCTATTGAAGAGTTCATTAAAAAAAGACAAGAATAAAATAGAATTATAGAATGGCCTTCATAAAAAACGGCTAAAACTTGTCATACAACTTGAATGCTGCTCTGCAGGCTTTGAGTATGTTAGTCTGCTAATTTAAAAGCTTTAAACCTATTTATTGTTCATGAATATGCTGAGCTGACAACTCCAAAGATAGAAATAATCTATTTATCTACAGGATGGGTACAGCAAAAGTTTGTTTTTGTACAGCAAAAGGACTGAAGTACTGTTATTTTGAGCCCTCTGACATGGCTGACCAGAGTTCAGTGTACATAAAAAGTATAATGTTAAAAAAAGCTTCCTAAGACCTGAACAAAGTATAACCAAAGGTAATAAATTAATTTCAATGCAGTCGGATATAGAACCACTGCTAATTTCAGTGATTGTGACTCAAATTCTTTTTTCCTTTGAGCTCTCTGAAAATTCAGAAGTTTGCTTTCACAAGATGCATTTGATGGACAGTAGAAGGAATGCCTAGAACATAACTAATCATTCTTATGTTCCACATTGATTTTAGGATGCAACAATGCAAAAATTCCCTAATACATATGTTACAAACATTCTGGCAAGAACAGTTGGCAAGCTGTTCTACAGAGTACCCATCCAAGAGCAAATTGCACTCTGTCTGCAAATGATCACAAAAGGTAAAGATTCAGAGTCTGTAGGAACTGGAAATGTTTACAGAGAGAATTAAAATTGAAATTGCAAGTTACTTTCAAGCTACTGATCATGCAGTATTAAACAAGCTTTACTGCCTTATCATAGCAATTAATTTTTGTTCTACATTAATGACATTCTTATCATGCCTGAGATATTAATGTAATTTGACAACAGCAAATACCGTAAGATCATTTAGCTTATCCATGTCACTTGTGGGGACGAATTCACAGCTTTACATTAATGACCTTCCAAACATACTAACTGCTTCTAAAATGGACTGCTTCTGTGATTTTGCAATAGAAAGATTCATTCTCACATTGTCCTTTAATATCTGATTTCTAAAGAAAACAATTATCACATTTCTAGGCAGCAGTTCTAAACCAAAATACTGGCTATATACCCCACAAAATTATATTTTGATGTTTCTTATTAAATACACGACCTTACTAAATCTCCCCGCTTATTTCATCATCAACATGATGTGATACTAATTACTGATTAAAGTTAAAATTATTGCTGGAAGAAACCACTTGGAGTTCAAAGTAAAATTCTCATATACATCAGAAACAGTAAGACTTCATTTCAGCTTTCTGCTTGTTTGCAAAAAGCTGTGATGGATGCCTTGGGTCTTTTGTGATGGGAGTGGCTCCAAAAAAAAGCAGTGTCACTTCTGACCAGGTACCTTGGAGAGCACCTCTCCCAGAAGACTAAAAAGCTGCAGCTGGAATTAGGGAGGTAGTAGCCATAAATGTGGGAGCTGCTGCTGCAGGACTTGGGAAAAGAACATTCATAAAGAAAGCACAAAACTTAACCACTCACCCTTCAACGGATTAGAGAAATGTGGGATATGACACTTTAAAGTACTACAAATCAAATGGGTTTAAAACAATAGTAAAGGGACAGCTGCAAATTCCACAAAACAGATGCAGGGTTTCATCACATACAACTCTTCTCTTTTGTTGTTACTTCCTTACAAATAGTACCAACATTTCCCTGCATTTTCTTGCTAAAGAAGCTGAAAGCAGAGCTGAGCAGAAATATGGTGAGATCCCATATAGTTTACAAAAAACTGTAGTATTTGTGTATAAAATGCTTCATTACAAGCATATTTTGGATTCTAATTATTATATTATATTCTTATTAACCCAGTTACTTTGCTATGTATATATTTAAACATAATTATATACTGTGACAGGTATCTCTCCACTTCTACATTAACTGCTAAGGCTAATTTCAACTAAATTAAGAGTTCATTCAAATATACTCAGTATACACAGACTACACTACTACTGTATGAAACAGTAAAGTGCTAGATATATCTTTATTTTTCTGTAAGAATAAAATGAGCACCTTTAACTTGACAGTAAACATGTGTCATAGTTTTCTAATGTCTTCTAAACAAAATATTTGCAGGATTAGTAGGAAGTTTACTGCAAGCTTGTTTTAACTTTGATTTGACCTTCATTTTTTTTAAGGTTTTCTTATTCATACATATATTCCTGTTGAAGACAGGGTTAAACTTGTTTGAAGCATTTTAATAAAATACCAAAGACCTCCTTTAATTTATGGCATATATATTTCCAAGAAGGAAAATGCTGATATTATCTTGGTTATAAGCTCACTGCTGAAATGATTTAGATATTCTTTTCCTTTTGCACAGTATCAGTATAAAGCTTTTCTTTGCATGCAATGAATTATAGTTGACACTTCAAACCTATTCTGTCAGTATCTTCTAGTTCAGAAAAATGAGAAAACATAAATATTTATTCTATGTATACAGAAAAGACACAAGACTCTGATAAAAATGATCCATTATGGAGTGATGAATAATTGTTACATGTGTCACACTTAGAACAGTAAAGGGCAAAAAAATTTGCCACTTTTTAATATGAGGATTTGAGGTTATTGTGCAAATAAAAATGCAGTCATTGTATCATAGTGAGCTGAGAAGTGTTTAGGCCCAGTGATTTTTGATGACATTCACTTCATGACTATGGATGATGAAGCTGCTTGATACAGATCCTTGGTCTGATTTGATAAAGCCTATTAATGATGTGCTTTAACAGTGGAAAAATATTTATGCAAACAACCTTCCATTTTCCTGGTTGATATGTGCAATACCTCTCTAGCTTAAGCTTAACTTTACCAATTAATAAGACTAAGAATTAATTTGTTCCATTCTGTGATCTGTTCACTGTCTTCAATCTTGCTTCTATTAATACCTTAAGTTTCTACATTATATAGAGAAGTGGAGGCTATTATTACCTGCTCAATAATAAACACTGTAGGAAAAGAATGTGAAATTTCCAAATGTTTAAAACAGTACTATCAGCCTTACGATCAGTCTTTCCTTTTAAAAAATAGATTTCTCCTATTAAGTGCAAACTCTGGACAAAATGCAGTAAAAAGAACTAAAACAACTTTTTTTATTTTTTTAAATCCACAATATCTCGTTTTGTACTAGAAATGAAATCTCTTTGAGGTAAAAATTTTTTGAGGTAATTTTTTTTTAATTCAGTGATTTTAACCATATAGCCCTGACTGGAACACTGAAATGCATTCATGATACAGCTCATTGAGCTAAAAACATGTACCCAAAATTATAAGTTCTTGGGGTAAGATTACCACATGAAAAATAAAATATTTAGTTGCACAGAATTATTTGCTAATTTGTGTTATGGGAGCTTCACAGACCATAATGCTGAGAGCCTGTGCTTATTAAATTCAATACATATTGATAAAATAACATTAATTCAGTAAATAAAAAATAAGGAAGTTCTAAAGTTTTTCTACTCTGAAAAACTGGCTAAGACATTTTCTCAAAGTGCTATGTTTGTATTAAACAGTGAACTAGAAATCACAATTCATAGACACTAACTTAGCTGAAAAAACAATCCAACCTGGAACCACAGCACATCTGCAATACTGCATCTGAAAAGTTTTAATTTTTGGCACTATTTCTTGGCTTCATCACTGCACATGGGCATTGGCAGGTTAATTTGTGACATAAAGAAATAAGGAACTGCAATGGATAGCAGCAAATATTTCTCTAGTCCAGTTTCTTGCCACATACAATGGCTCCAGAGAAGATTGCAAGATGAAGGCATGACCAAATCAAATTTACCCATATTAGTTTCAAAAATTGAGTATTATTATAAACACGTACTTTAGAGATAAAGAAATTCCACCTGAAACACTTAGTTTCATATGAAGAATTTGGAAAACATACTCTTTAGGAATAGTATTTTAAAGAACACACCAAGCTCTTCCACCTTTTGATTTTAGGTAAAATAATTGAAATAAACATTGATTTCAAATTTTCTCTGAGTTTTTAGTGCTTTTGCATGAGATCTTGAGGCAGGATTGGAGGGATCAAATGTATTTCACTCCGTGGCATAAGAGAGCTCTTGCTTTCAGTCATGCTTGAGGTGAAGAAGGAAGTTTCCTATACTTCATCTTTCCTACAGTAACAGGGATTGGATTTTTTTTTGGTAAGGTTTTAATGTGCTTTCCCTTTTTGAATACCTTGGTGCCTCTACAGATACTAAAAGCTTTCTCAAGTAACACCATGACTTCAAAATTGGGTTATTTTTACTCTGCTGCTTATCAGGCTACAATATGAGAAATGGTGACTTTATCTTCACACTGAACAGAACCATCATCTTTGCCTCGATTCCCATTTCAAATATTACCCTTGAAACTACAAAGAGACTGTTAAAACAAGCAACATTTTACAGAAAAAAAATCTAAAAGTTTGCACAGCATGCACACAAATTACATTTTGTGGGTGAATCCAATTTTAAATGCAAACTTACTGGCATTTTTTTCCCAGAGCTAAATGTATAAATAAAGACTGTCAGAAAATGAGAATAAAAATAAGCATTTAAAATGCCTTAAAAATCTCTGCTCCTTTCCCTATGTTCTCTTTCTTCATACACTTAGTACCTTGTCTTCCATTTTGAGCATTATATCTCCCGGATTCAGAGATATAAAGTACACCTTTATTTTGACTGATTTTTTACATTTCTGTAATGGGTATTTTCTAAAGGCCTGTCTTTATGCTCCTAAACTCTGGACATTTATTTTCCTAATACCCTTGAGACCCTATGTGACCAATATTGGATTAACTGGGTTTACCTATAGCTAGTGCCTATAGGCAGTAGGCAAAAAGTCTACTGAATATTTGGGGGAAACTGTAGCCAAGCAAAATCAAAGGATTGGAAAACATACAGGGAATGATTCTATTGTCAGTTGTACAGATTTAAGGCAACTTTCTCCCCTGGCAGCTCATTTTTGAATTTTGATTAAAAGTCTCCCAAAGATTAGAAAGCTACTACTTGAATTTTTATTCTGCTTTCAGATAGAATTCTCAGGTTAAAATCCTAAATTTTAACTCCGAATCATGGAATTATGGAATCATTTAAGTGGAAAAAATCTCTAACATCCCTAAGCCCAACCACTGCCCTGCCAATGCCAAGTTCACCAGTAAATCATGTCCCTAAGTGCAAGAACTACAAGTCTTTTAAATATCTCCAGGGATGGTGACTCAGTTATTTCCCTGAGGCCCCTTTCTTTCAATGCATTTTTTCCTAACATCCTACCTAAACCTCCCCTGGCACAACTTGAGGCTACTTCAGGTCCTGTCACTTGTCACCTGGGAGAAGAGACCAACCCCAACCTCAGCACAGCCTCCTTTCAGATGGTTGTGAGAATGTTAAGGTCCCTCCAAGCTTCCTTTTCTCCAGACTAAACATCCCCAACTCCTTTGCTGCTCCTCACAGGACGTGTGCTCCAAACCATTCCCAATTCCGTTGCTTTCTCTGGACACATTCCAGTACCTCAGTGTCTTTCTTGTAGTGAGAGGCCCGAAACTGCACACAGGATCACAGGTTTGGCCTCACCAGTGCCAAGTACAGGGGGACAGTCACTCTCGTGGTCCTGCTGGCCACAGTACCCCTGCTACAATCCAGGATGTCACTGGCCTTCTTGGCCACCTGGGCACTCTGTTGGCTCATGTTCAACTGCTGTCACCAGCACCCTGAGACTCTTTTTTGCTGGGCAGTTTTCCAGCCTCTCTGCACCCAGCCTGTACCATTGCACTGGGTTGTTGTGACCAAGAGCAGGACACACCTGGTTCCCTGTACCTTGCTGAATCCAAATCAACACTGGTAGTTTTTCAACAAGCAAAGTGTGGATATGCCTCTGTCCACTCATAGTCTGAAAAGATTTCTCCTGATAACTATCACAAAAAAACTTCACAAGGATGCAAGCAGATGCATCACCACTTTGTGTGAATTCTAGTCCTTGTGGTTCTTGATACCAAACAGGACTCTACATTTTGTGTAACTAATAACCTTACAGGCAAAAATTCATCCTAATTTGCGGAAGCAAGCAGGATTTTTGTTAGTTGCAACACTAGCTCTTAATTTTAGTCAATCTCCTGAATAACCCAAATATGACAAGCCTACTCTCGAGGGGTAAACTGGAATACAGCTGTTAAATGGGAAAAAATGCTCCTTTTGAATGGATAAGTACAGAAGAACTGGGTAATACAGTAAATCCAGACACACTAGTGAGTATTTTGGAGATTATTTTAATTTATTTTTTCCAGAGCACCCAAATGACAATGCAATCTCAGTGTCAGCCCTGGACCACTGAACTGCATAGGCTGACACTGAGGAGGGACCTCATGGTCCACAGCTATGCATGTCCTTCACCCCCATGGACAGCACTCCATGGTCTGCCAGAGTAGCCCACTGACTCAGCTCACTCATCTGCTGATCCAACAAGAGCAGCAGGCAGTCTGTGAACACCGACTGCCCGTTCAGCAGCAGTTTGGGTTTGGTCAGGTGGCCACTGAATTGCATAACCCATCTCAGCCACCCTCCCAGTTTAAAGCCTCTTCCAAGTACCCTGAGAGGTCCTCTGCAAGCATCTTCCTTGGTGAACACTGGCAGAATCTATGGAGTTTTAGGCAAATAGCTTTAGCCAGCTAAGTCATGCAGTAGGCATATCTCCATCTTTATTGTGCATATGCAGAACTACAGAATAGCACAAAGCAGTCATTATGAGAGGACACAGAAGCATCTCAACTGACAGGAGGTGTGTGCTATTTTCCTGTGATGATTCCAAGCACTTAAATAAGAATCTTTCCAGAGTAAAACACCCTAGGACTGGGTAATGGAAAACCAGCTTTCTAAAGATACTACTCCTTATTACCACAGTCTAAGTCTCTCTGAATTTAACTGTATTTTCAGGAACACCTTCAGTTTCTAAGTAAAACAAAGACCATAGTTACCGCATAGGATATGTAGTTCTGGGTATTCCAGTAATCCAGAGATTTTGGGAGACTGATAACTATGTAGCCACACTTAAAAATTAATTATAGGAAAACTGTTCACATAAGGATATAGCAGGTCAATGACAACTATTAAATGTAATAGTGTGTGCTGACCTACTTGATAGTCTTTAGAAAATACATGCTTGAAGTTAATATAAATTTAGTTTTAAAATACTTTAAATTCAGATAGATTAATGTATATATGACTATCACAAAAAGTACACACTAATAGCAAAAAGATGTACTCTAACAAATAACAAATCATTGATCCTACTGTGCTGAAATATTTAGGCAGTATGAACTCTTCAGCGTCTAAATATTCCATTTAACAGTGAGAGAAATGTTAAGTAACAATAGTTTGGCAAAGCAGCATTGGGACACTACTGGGATTGCACTGCAGTTTAGAGATAACCCCGAAGCAATTGGGTAGGGAAAATCTATACAGTCGACGTTATTAATGACTGCTGACTGACCCCTGCTTATCTTCACTGCCTTAAGGATGACATTGGAATCTTTGACTCTGTTCAAGCTTCGTTATCTCAAATCTAGCCTGTAATAACTTAAAAGGGTTCTGATGATATTTTCAACCTATCATATTAAAATAGGAAATTTGTGGTATTATGTATCATCGACAAAAAGGATCGATACTTTGTTCATGTAGTGCAGTGTGAGCCCTAATATTTACACTGCATGCAATGACCAAAGGATGTATTAGCCTAATTTTTCACCTAAATATTACAAGTAAGAGATAAGACAACAAATCCCTCAGAAAAGAAACAAAAAATAGAACATTAAGAGTGTGCCCATAATATATTGAAGAGAGAAGCTACACTTATTTTTCTCCAGGGAAGAACTTCCATTGTGTATCACACGGGCCACATAGGAAATTACAGCAGTGGCTTTGCACCATCAATTGCCACATCATGGATATCTCAAAGCAACACAGTCAAACCTGACCAGATAGTGCACACAGGTACACTGAAGCTCACTGACATCAGTCAAACCACCAAAATCCTCAGCAGATGGGAAACAGCCCTAAACTAGAACTTCTTGCTATTTTCCCACCTAAAGCACGCTAATTCTAATTTTCCACTCTCTTCCTCTATTAAAAAAATGATTATTATTTAAAGCACGTCATTGAAGCTGAAAGCAAAGTTGTTCTTTCCTATTAAAAAACAAAGTTGTTCTTTTCTCTTAGATTACAAGTTGTTTAAAGCTCCACAACATTTTAAAGGGCACAAATGTAACAACATGCTCATTTCAAATTGAATTTACAAATTTTTTTTGTAGCAAGCTGTTAAAGAAAAACGTGTCTCATAAAATATACAGTAGCTATAATTTAATTGGTTCTTCCTATCCCATCAATTTTAAAAATTGTGACAGATTTTTCTTTATAAATAAAAAAGAATCAAGCATTATTCAAGAAAAGACTTTCTTCTCTTTGTAGGAATGCAATTCAAATTTATCTGTCTTCAGAATATGAATACAAATTTGTACACAAGTGATACTAAATGCCACTGCCTTCCTGCTTTCAATGCTGCTATTTTTCTGAAGAATATATCCACAGATCAATGACCCTTTAATGTGATCTGAAAATGCCAAAGAATAATACCTCAGGGAAGATACTGTTTTCACTTCAGTTAAAATATTAATTTTTACAACAGAAAGAAAGCAGAAATCCTAAAATCTTTGAGAATGCCATCCAGAAAATGTATAGACCTGGCAAATTTAAAAAAAAAAGGAATAGAGAACTAGTAATTGTTCACAGAAAATAACTTCAAACTAAAGCCATGGTAATATTAATGAATCCCACAGATATAATAAACTGCTCATTTGGCAGTATTCACTGTAGCACGTTTTTGCATGTTTGGCCATTTTTTCTTACTGTTTATTAATTGCAGCTACTTGGAATTGATGATCTCCAGGATACTTATCAGTGCTTATCAAGACTGATGAATGCATCCCAGATGTTGGAGTCATGTGGAGGGTCTACCCATGCACAGGATCGATGCTGAAACCCTGAATGTTTTCCTGCAGTGCTGCAGGAACATGCAGGCACTCCTGACAACAGAAATGCAGCTGACAGAGTAAATTCCAGGAGTGTCTCTCCTTTCCCTTCTATCACTGCATGAGAAAGACATTCTTATGTTGATGTCTGATAATGTACAAATGATGGGGTGTTGCTTGCTGCCCTGAGGGGTCTTTCAATCCTTTCCTCTACCCCAAAGGAGACTTGGTATCAGATTAAAACACTTAATGAACTTTGATGGTGTGCTTTTCTCTGTAGTCCATGAGTAGACAGGATTGCCGAATTCAATTTTTTGGGTACTGGGGGAAAAAACCTCCCAACAATTACTTTCTAAATTTTTAGCACACTTTTAAAATCTCTTTCAGAAATATGGATGAATGTCAGGCAATAAAAGAGAGAACTGCAGGGATTTTAATGGCATCTGCTTTGCTTATTACACAATAGATATTTTCATCATCTATATATAAAGTATCTTTGTGAAACTCTTTAAAATATGATTTCAAACCAGTGAATGCCATTTTCTATTTGCCTTTAATTTCCTCTCAATAGTAAGTTCATCAGAGTGTAACAATTAACTAACTTAATTAAGCTAACTTAATTATGTTCTTTCATAGGTCAATATGTAGAGCTACTCAGATTAATAGCAGAGCTTGTAAAGTTAATCTTCTTGTATAATGCAAATGATGCCCACTCATGTATTAAATACCTTCCTGAGTAACAGATGATATAGAACTGAATGTACTTTAAAGAAGGGCAGAGACTGTGAAAAGGTTAAATAAAAAAATGTCTTGGATTTGTGGAAATTTTGAACAGATCTAATTAATTTTTTAAATTAATAATGTTCTTCTAAGAAGAACCCTCATTTCATAAGGCCATTTACAGCTTAAATACACACAAATAAATTTTGACTTCAAAAGCAGAACTGCATGACAGCATTTTCCAGCCATCTTGTGACCTTTATATTTAGTTATTAAGAATATTACATAAAACAGTCATGTGAAGAGATTAGAGGGAAAATATGAATTCCTAACTCCAGAGCATTTACATGCTTAACTGTATTTCCCAGTTTATTTTACGGAGGAACCACTTCAGTAGTCAAAGGTATTATGTTCCTTTTCTCAGTTCATTATTAATTCACTTTTAACACAGTTAGACTCTAAGGCTCTTTAGGCATGTGGCTTACCACTTTTGTTCTGAAATATTAACGGGAACTACAGTAATAATAATAATTACTTGTAGAAGCATGAAAAGTAAAATCAAACAAATCTCTTGAGTGCCAAATGATCTGAAAAGGTGACTCAACTCCCTTGTTTTGATAAATGAGTCTGATGACTGAAGACACACTCTGACAAGAATACTCGGATTACTGGCCAAATCACCCATAAGTAATTCCACAAGGAACCAAATATCTGACTTAAGTCCAGAAAATATTCAAAATGCATTTCAATTCCAGGTCTGTAATCTGCTGCAACTCTTCTGCTGTCACTCAGAGAAAACAAAGAGGACGAGCGCCATTAACATTATGTAATAAACACCTGAGAGTTTACTGTAAAGGAGTGTAAAGGAAAAGACCCCAGAAGTATGAAACCTACCACTGCTCAAAAGGTTTAAAACCAGAAAAAAGCACTTAGAAATGTACTGGAGGGATCCATTCTATGTCTATCAGGATATGGATGACAAAGATGATCCAATATGTTTTCTTCTCTTTGTTAAAGTATGCCTTTTAGTGTTTGTGGTGGTTTTTTGTGGTGTTTTGTCTGTTTGCAGATCTCAGTATAACAGCAGATTCAGAGTACAAATTAACCTCTGTTCCAAAATCACATTCCAGTATCACTACTGATATAAAGGGGAATTATTTACCTATGATACAAAATAACTAGTAAGTTATCACTTATGATTTTTCATCAGGAAACAGACTTGGTCCTGTAAAATCCTATAAAGGTCCATACAGCATGGACGTTTATAATTATTTTTCTGAGTGGGGAAGTTCCTCAGAAGTTAAACAAAAAAAATTAGTGTTCAAGACTAAATATGAGTCCAACTCACCCTATGTCAGTCACTACATTTTTTTTTTTTAGTTAGCAACGGGTCAGAAAGAATGCATTTATAGCAACAACTGTCTGACACAAATTTTCTATTAAACGCATTCAAGCTAGCAGCTACACAGAACAGAGGGAATATATGGTTAGGCCTATGAAATTTAGAAAAGAATGCACAGGCTTTTCACAAGTGCAAGCATGAGAGCTGTGCATTTATACATACAGATAGATATACAAATATATTTTATCTAATACATTCTTGTGTTCTCTAAGAGTCCAAATCAACTCTCTACTTCTTGATGGTGCTTATTCTTACTGATGATTGTTTTCTGAAATTAATTATGTCAGTGATGGAAATTCAGTTATTTAGTAGTCTAAAATTAGCAGATGGAAAGAATTATCGCATGAGCATTATTACAAACTTTCCCATGGACTTACTTTCAATTCAATCATTTCACAACATGTTAGATCATACTTTGTTTAAGAAGTAAAAACCTCAGTGTAATAAAATATCATAAGGATGGACTGGACACACTGCTGATGAAATTTATAGCTTTGGGTTTAATAAAAATTGTCTTTGTACTAACTTGAAATGCCAGAGGGACTTGTTGGGAAAGGTTTTATTCCAAGATTAAGGAAGGAGAATAAATCAAGAAACAAAAGACAGTATCAGCTGCCAATTGTATTAACAGAAATTAAGCAACATATCCTTCTCTCATATAGGAGATAATGCAGTTAAAACTGAATTCTACAATCCTTTTAGGATGCTTGTACCATACTTACAACTAATGGCAGATGACTTAAATGTGTGACACATCTTGTTCTATCAAACAAATCACTATACATTAGCTGTACATTACTTATGGAAAAATGTCTGTGCTCTATCCAGATAAACTGGAAGCACTGAATGTTTAATAGTTCAGAAACTGGTTAGCAGGTACCTATCTTAATCCTTCTTTAGCTAAGAACCACAAGGATTTGCACAGCTTTTATAGTTTGAATACAGCACCCGAAAAGCACCAGACACATAAGTATTGAGGTTCATATGCTATGAACACATAATTTATATTTTACCCTAAAGTGCTTCATGCCTTATATGTGTTTTTTTTTGTTTGTTTTTTTTTTTTTTT
>VWZP01006417.1:553779-762407 GCA_013396995.1 Dicaeum eximium
TTTTTTTTTTTTTTTTTTTTTAGGGGAAGTAGGGGTTTGCTGGTTGTTGAATTCATTCTTCTATCCAAGAGAACGGATAGGACAGTTTTTCCTCTGTATCTGTACTGTTCTGGCAATGCAGACACTCAGAAAGATCAGCTCTGTTAGCCTCTAGGCTTACACTATTAAAACATGATTAATTAATTTGCCACAGGATTGGCAAAGGAAATTAATACACATAACTCATGTACTTCTATTTTACTTCTAATTAAACAAGAGAATATGCCTCTTATGAGACTCACATTTAAGGGAACTGTCAAAAGTAGTATTTTCTTACTTAGATAACAAACCACTGACACCACCATGGATTAAAGTGCTCCTTATGAGAAATGGTATAAAGAATACAAAGCCCACCCATCTTGCTCTTTAGACACATGAAAAAGGCAGAGTAAAACCACTTCAGCAAACAAATCTTCACTTTCTTCAGCATCTCTGTATATCCATCAAAAACCTACATTCAGATATGTACCAATGCAACTGCCAGATGCAAAGTGAAGCTGACCAGAGAAAACAGAATATGGATTGTGAAAGCTGATACATCAGCCTTTCAACTTTATTGAACAATTGCAGTGTTATTCAAGTAAGTGTATTCATACATTTAAAACATTTTAAAAGCTCTGCATCTTAAATAATCACAACATCCAGAGAATCTCCTTTCATCCATTCACAGTAAAGAATGTGTAGTATCAAAGAAAAAAGGGCATACTAACATTACAGTGATGTAGTTCTTAATTTTGAAAATCTTGTGTGAACAAAAATCCTATCTTAAGCATTATTATTGGAGGAAAAACTGCTGAAACTACATAAACTGCTTGGAAGGTCTAATGAAATTACACTGAAATTAGGATGAGACACATCTATCCCCTTCCAAAAGCACTGAATTCTTTTTTCAATGCCACTTTTCAAATCCAATTCTTAAAAAACCCCAAGAAACATATACAAGATTGAGTTATCAATCACATCCTCATTTTAGGATGGACACTAAAATTATTCAAGCATTCAAATCTATATAACTTAAATTTTATAGTGGCTTGCATGGCTTTTGGAAAGAGACAATAAAGCATCTTTCTAACTTTGAAGTCAGTTCAGTTACTTTATAACACAAAAGGTTTCTGCATGTAAAATACACTGTTGAATACACACACATTCCTGAATCACTAACAAATGATTCAGGACACCTGTGAAATTCACAGAACATTCACAGTTGTCTAGATCTAAACACTCAACATGCTGATTATTTCTGCAGTGGCTTTTGTCCTATGCCCCATAGCTGGACACTGTCCTGATCCAACACAGAGTTAAATCTAACTTTAGAGCATCAAAAGTGACTGGGAAGAAGGGCAGCAGTAAGAGGAGTGGATGCCATTTTGCCTTCTTGTTGAGGAGAACTCAGTATTTGAACATCATTTCTATTAGGAGGAATGACTAGACAAGCCAAAAAAAAACCACCTCATTTGAGTGATCAAATTACATCCCACAAATATCATCCTACTGATGACACAAGTAACTGAGTGTTAGATTCAGACTGTCCTATCTAAGAGGAAAACAAATTGTAAGCAGGGAAAAAAAGTGCTTTATTCAAATTAATGTGGCAGCTCATGGGATTTTCCATACTTTCTCCTACTAGAAGTTGTGTGTCCTCACATTTGCAAGCCCAGGATTCTTTATCAACACCACTTTCCACAACCTTCCCAAATTTTCTCCACCTTCCTGAAACCCTTTCCTGTTAGCCACCTTGCCTTCTTTACTCTTTCCTCCTATTTCTCTTTTCCACAGCTTTATTTGAGCTTTTCTTTAACAACTCTAACCAATACTGTTGGTTTGAATTCAGATGAGACATAAATACACAAATAATGCACCAGTCCAGATATAATTCCAGATACTAACTCATTAAGCAGATATTGAAAGATGTAACAAAAGACTTCAAACGAAATTAAAAATAAAAAAGGCATTAGTTTAAGGCAAGCTCTGCAAACACTTTTTGGACCTGTTTTTTAGGGTGTAATTCACAAATGTTTGTTTATCATGCTGACTTACCCATGAGTAACTTAGATGGGTTGTTTCATGGTGGGTTCTGAATTTGGAAATTCAGCATTCTGGTGCTCCCCTCTCAAGGTTCCCTGCAAATCCAACCACAAACTCTTTCTGACTCACCTCTCTCTCTTTTGTACAAACTGCAGTAAATATGATTGGAGAAAGTCTCATTCCCTTATAAAACATATGACCCCACATTCAGTAAAACAGCTTCAACATGAACTATTATTGAACTGTTTGTAAAATTTGAAAGGTGTATTTCCATCTTTTGATTCGCTGAAGTTTCCTCTCCCCCACAGCTGAACTGCTTTTATTCCACAAAAGCAAAAACTGTATACCCATCTTCCTCTTAGTTACCTTTTACTAACTAACCATGTTTCATTCCTCTTTCTGCAGCACTCTTCCTCTCTTTTTATTTTTAAATATCATCTGTGCTTTCAATTTTAATTTCTCCACTGGACTGAGGTAAATTGACAAAGCTGAGAATTAATAGGCAGATCCCACGTCTCTCCACAGACTAGAGGTCCCTTTGCTTCTCAGGAATACATTAAAAAGTATTACCAAAAGGTTGTGCTATTCTGTCCTCAGGACTGCTTAGATGTGATAACCGGACTTTCCATGTTGGAGTACGTAGTGATATCCCAAAATAAGTGAATCTACTTTGTCTTATTCCAGGAGACACTCTTAAGAATTCTCCTGGCTTCATACTCTGGACCTTCACTCTTCTTCAGACAAAGTGACAAGACTATCAGAGAAATTAGGATATTTATCTAAAAGCTGCACTAAACTAATAAATGCAAAAGAAATTGCAGAAAAAAAGCAGCAAAGACTAGTCTTTATATTACCTGCTACTTGACGTTTTTTTAATAGTTATAATAGCAACTAAACTGATTAAACCAAGATTAGAGTGTTAAGGCTACTACAAAGGAAGGACTTACATCTCACAGGAAAGGTTAATTTAAGGATAATAATGAGTCTCTGGGAAGATGACTGCCACCATGAAATGAAGTTGTGAGTCTGAATTCTACAGACAACCTCTCTTCAAGCTATATTGTACTATGACAGGGATGCACAGCAGGGACAGAAAACACCGAGAGTCATTGGCTACCCGATGGAACTGCCTTACAAGCACCTTTGCTTACAACAACAGGAAATCTGAACTTATGACCATACTACATCACTTTTTTGAAACCAAGAGAACAAAGAAAGGCCCAGTCTCAGGAAGAGTCTTTCCTTCGCACAAGCCAGAAGTTAGGCATATTTAAATTTTGTGAAGGATGATAAAAGTTTTTATCTACCTATATACCTATGTACAGATTCTACTTCTGACTCTTCAGGGAAATAAAGTTTAATTTGCCAGAATCTCACAGGGCTCCTGTTACTGCCATGGTGTGACAGATAGGAACAATAAAAAAAGTCCTGATTACTGACAATAAGAAACAGTATTTAAAAAGTAGCATATATCATAGAATATACTTGTAGGTACCATTAATAATAGTTCTGAGTTTTACCTTGGTCTTGCGTGCTGTTTATATGGGAATATAAGACTGAGCTCTAGCTTTAAAAAGTCTCTGTTATTAGTAGTACAACACTAGGCATTAAAAACAGAGGCAAATGTGTATTCCCCAACAGTTAATCTTGGAAAAAAAATAGACACAGAATGTCCTACCTCTTCTGGATGTTTCTGTGCCACCGATATCAGCTCTTCAGAGCTACTTCTTGAGGTAGAGGGTACCACGTTACCTGGGGCCTCTGAGACCACCTCATTTGACGGCTCGGAGTCCTGAGGGCAACAGACACAAACAGACCCCTCAGCAGCGTGTTGATGTGGCACGCCAAAAAAAATGAGACTTTTCAGAGGAACTGTGCTTTAAGCACAGAGAGAGAAATAAAAAATACTTGAGGTCTGAAACTCTACTCTTTCCATTCTGGGCAACTTATTTTACTCAAGTCAAAAACCATCTGTCATATACTTTATCTTGAAATAATAATATTTTCTTCATTAGAGATTTTAAGACTTATCAAGTAGTTACAGCATTTCACAATTGCAAAGTTCTGAATAACCATGGTTTTTTACCCATACCTACCCCTGCTCCTGAACTGCAAGAAAGGGAATATTACATTTTGTCCTCTAATGGCAGATGGATGCTTCTGCTAAACAGCTGGAGCCATGCTAGAACACCCCCAACAAATGTATATTACCAGTCACTGTAAACCAATATAGCACACAACCTGGTAAAGTTAAATAAGTTAGTAGAGTTTGCTATCTTTTAGTAAATTTAACCTTACATTAAAATAAATAAAAAATCTTAAGTAATTTACATTCTATTTTCCAAATTGCCTTGATTTTGCCATGCAACATGACTAAATAATCCAAAATAAAAACTACTTTAATACCCTCACTGCTTCACACAGAGGTTTTGATAACAGCATAGATTGAGTCATTTTAATGCAGAGAAAAAAATCCATTAGTCAGTACAATCTGTACTGTGCTTGTTGTAATGCTCATTACAGAAGGTATTTTAGATGTCATCGCGTAGCAAGCGGAGTATGTGCTTTTGATATATCACTTTCTTTCTACATTCACTAATTGCAAGGAAATCAAGATTATACTTTTGGAAACTGCAAGCTGCAGAGCTCATTATTAAGTTTTCAAACATAACAACCTGTAAAAAGTAAATTAAAATTTCATAATGATAATATTCAGCAATTGTAGTTTAGCCCAATGCATGGAAAGGGGAAAAAGTGAGCACTGGTCCAACAACCATTACTGAATCACACAGAAAATCACATCTGGTGAGACCAGATACTGTAAAAGAATTAACACATGGAGGGAATTCCCAAAGACTATAAAGTAGAAGAAATACCTTCTGTGCTTAAATATTCCTAATAAAGCTTTTTTACACCTTTCTCATTGCATCACCTCTCTGCAACTTAGAAAAAGGATGCTCTGGACCATTTTGTGACATACCACTTTAAAATTCAGGTTTGGTGTGAGGAAGATATTTTAGGAAAAAAATAGCTTTTAGTGAAGACTAAAGAAAGAATACCATCAATTAAAATTTTAACAGTCAAGTCCAACTGCCATTGCACTGAACTGTTTTATGGGCATAATGCTGGATCTGTGGAACAAAAGAAAAAATTAGATATCTTAGAAGAATATCAGCCAAAAAGAGCGAGCTGCAAGGAGAAACATCTCTAGAATTCTGGTAATAAAAGTCTGATTTTCCCCATGCTATATATGCCATACTGATAGTTCCCTGGTTTCCCTGGACTCGCACAGGCAAACATCCCCTCTCTCAAAGGCCACCACAGTTTGGTCCCAGTGAACTATGACAATGAGAATATTTCTTCTTGTTGACTAGCTAACTCTGAGTATAGAACAGTACTGTTTTCTCCTTGAGAAAGTTAAATCAATGCCACTTATCAGCTCAATATGTTTCCAGAAGCTCTTCTGCGCTTCTTACAAAAACAAAAGTAACAAACACATCTGCTGGAAGAAAATTATATACTTGTCTGAATCCATTGGTTCAGTGATTTCTCTCCTTAAATTCTGCTTGTATTTTGTGCCTTAACAAGCTTTTGTTATGCTGTCATTACCTGTGGCCAGATAATGGTGGCAACCATTTTCAGCTACTTGCTTTTTTAAAGTAATAAACAGTGTTTTTCAAAAATTATCTGAGCAACTGCAATTTGGTAAGCTTACATTCCTGTTACATTCCTTTGTCTCAACAGGTCCATGGATTCTTTTTTATATCAAATCTTGAGCATCTTCTTCTCCAGCAGCTTGGCTATGCTTCTCCTAAGAACCAGCTGGCTAATTTTATGCTTCTATTTTTAGAGAGACGGATGGAAACCTAATTTACTTGATTATTCAGAGACCAATCCAAGCAAATATGCCTCCCTTCCCAATTGCACTGCTTTTGTTATCTCTTTTCACATTGTTAGTTGGTCAGAGCATGGTGCTAGTAATGCCAAGGTCCTGGGTTTGATCCCAGTATGGGCCATTCACTTAAAGAGCTGCACTTGATGATCCTTGTGGGTCCCTTCCAATCCAGGGATTGGATCTAATTCTGCGATCCAAATATGTAACACAGGCAATCTGTGTTGTTCTGAACTGGTTTGGCAACATATGAAACACAGCTTTCAGAAAGAGACATATTCAGTAAGTGGAATGAGATCCTTTCATTGATGGTACCACAATAAAAATGCTGCAAGGTGCAAATGAGAACTTTTACAGAGCTGCTTCCAGGTGTGTTACGAGTATGTGTGTGTGTGGTTAAGTGAGCAGCAATTTTGGTTAGAAATCCTGGTACTTGTACTCTGGCAAATAAAGCAGTCTGAAAAAGTATTAGCACCATTTATACCTGGAAAGGCAAAAAAACCCACTACCACTGATCTGAATCAGTATTTTTACCAAAGAGGTGTTAAAAGGAAAAATGTACTTCAAATATAATTAAAATGTATTGTCCCAAAGTCACTTTATTATTTGTTCAAGGTCCTGCATGATGAAAAATATAACAATGGCATTATCACTGATCTGTCAGCTTCAGCTGTACCAGTGATGGACGTGGTTGTTTATGGACATATAATTTTTGGTACATGGCTTTTCTGGTGTTTAAGCCCTTCCCACTTCATTAACTTATTATTACATTTCCTAAACTACACAGGAAAAATCCCTTATCTGCATTTTCAAGTCAGACAGATCAATTCATAGCTTTATAACGGATCACAGTATTTAGTTATATTAATTAATAAATTACAGGGGAAAGCCACTAAATGGTACTTCCAGCTTCCTTAAAATGTAGAAATATTTTGTGAAAACATAAGTGCATTATAAAAAACTAAATTCCAAATGCTCAGTAGTAAATTTTTTTTCCTGAAAAATGCAGATTTTGATCAAAGCTCCTCAGAACATGAACCTTCTTGGACTTACAAAACCTTGAAGAGGAAACATGAAATGTGTAGCCATTCTGCTATGTTTATGCAAGAAAGATAGCCTTGCTTCTAACTATGTCTCTTTACCTGTGACCTAAATGTTCATGCAGTCTAAGACACCACAAGTGCATAGGCTTCATCAATCTCTTTTCTGCAAGAATAATTTTAATTATATGTTGGCACAAATACATAACAAATCAGGTATTCTAGTCCTGGGATGGAATCTGCTTACTAGTTTTTGCAGTATTCAGTTCTCTTCTTCCCTTCACTCCAGTCGGTGCATTTACCCTTTGCATCTACCATACAGGAGCACACATTGTGCTTTTAGTTTTGTCCTTTTCTGTGCAGAAGGAACACTGACACAGTATGCTGAAAAATCAATAATGCATACAGAACAGATGTGGATTTCATCTGCAAGCCACATGAAAGTGATAGATTTCAAAGGGAGATGTTTATGTTTTATGCTATGCTGATGTTGTGGATTAATTTAAGAATTTCACTATTCTCACATTTTGCTTTTCAAACACCAGACCTTTAATTCCAGATTGAGACAAATATACAGGTATGCATGGTATATGTAAATAGGATACAGATATGTATATACAGACACGTGTAGTCTGCATATACATATACAGGCAAAGCACACAGCGAACATCACACTAGCAAAACGCTGTATTTACCAATCCATGTTACTGTCAGCATGGATACTGACTTAACAAAATAGAAACCCCACATGACTTCTTATTTTAAAGAAAATGAAGAACCGATGTATATTTTTGTATTTTTAAACTATGCATAGAATACTTTCCTAAAAAGCACATGAATTTCTATTTGAAACATGATGATGGAAAAATAGTGTCTTACAACAGTGTTCACACCAGACTAACAGCCACTACTTTTTCTGCTACTGCTTCTTTAGAAAAAAAACTAAAAAAAGGATTGAAACAAATCCTTTATAGATGATTTCAAGCTGACAACTTTGAATATATTATGTTAACTCTGCATGGTTTTTCATACATCATCCTTTACTTTGGTCCAGTTGAGAATTACACAAGTCATAAATTAGCTTTAAACAAGTTTTGAATCAGCCTGGAACTAGTTTTCAAATTAAAGAGCCGTCAGTATATTACATCGTACTGTCATTTTATTACCCCAATCAATTCTGTGTGGCCTGAGGTAGAAAGAAAATGGATGCTGTCTTCATTTGCAAAGGGTTTATCTCTCACACCAGGCTGTGAAAACATGACTGCAGTAATGAATTGGAGGCCAAAGTTACTAACAAAGACTTCTAACAGTAACAAAGTAGAAATATTTGTCCCCCTTTAGACTTACAAAAGTGAGAGGGAAAAAAAGGCCTTTCTGAAACATGAAGACAGCTTCTTACAGTTGAAGCACTATGGGATGAAATTAGCACTTTTTTATTGAAGTGCTCGTAGCCTCTCAGAGTGTCATTTCCAGTGCTGCACAGAAAGAGCCTTCCTGGGTCAGGCACACGGTGCCTCTCCAGCCCAGACCACGGAACACCCCTCCAGCAGCTGAGCAACCATTCCTACTGTTCTCACTCTTACACCTCAGGGGCATGCTTTCAAAGTCTTTGCAACACCTTAGCCAGAATTTTGGAAAATCTGCAGCAGACAAGGTATCTGTAGGTCTCCACAGTTCACAGGTGGCCAAAGTAAATCCCCAGGGAGAAATGTACAGTTTATCTCAATCTACTCACATGCAAGATCAATCACTTTGCTGTTCCTCAGACTTTACCCTGTGTTAGTTAATGAAGCAAGAATATGGGCTTTAAACTTTTAAGTCATGCTCCACAGTTGTAAAATTTCCTTTTGTCTTTTATTATGCCTTTGTCATTCTCTTCATGCTGCTTTTATTCAATGTCTGACAATTCCCTCTATTCTTCTGCCCTCTCCAAAGATAGGAAATTACAAATGCAACCTCTAACATTCATGTGCTAACCTCCTGTGCTGCCAGTCACAGAGGCAACACTGCTGTTATGTCCTTGGCTATTTTTTCTCTCTCTGGAGAAGGGGATGATGACTTCTGTGTTTATACACTGTTAACACAACAAGGTCTATTTCTCAGCTCACTCTGAAACCACCTCAGTTCAAGCAATAAACCTTACGCTATCTCTAAAACCTCTGTCTTCTTTTAGAAACAGACACAAAACAAAAACCTTTTATAATTATCTGTTTTCCAAATATAGAAATTAAATTACATTCTTTAGCCTTGCACTAGTTTTGCTTTTTTTCTTCAAAGACCTTTTGCAATATGAAGGAATTAATAAGGGTACAAGTTTCCAATAAATACTCACCTGTTCCAATTTATTATCCCTTTATCTTCCAATAAACTACAGCACTGGCAAAGTACACTTGCATCTTTGAAATCTACCCAGCTTTCCAAGTGCAAAAGGTGAATTCCCACCTTAACTTTTGTTTTAAAATAAGCATGCTACTATTGTTAGCATTTTACTAGAAGTGTTTGATCAAACTATGAAAGGAAACAGGGTCATCTGTTTTCTTAGGATGCCTTCTTCAAATAGAAAAAAAAATTACATATATTTAAAGCTAGAAAGAGCACTCTCAAAATGTTTTTCGTATCTATTCTTCTAACTTTATCACATGCAAATAGAAACAGAAAACAGAAGAACATTTTACTGTGTGAAGGTATTATCATTCACTGACCTCTGGAACCTGAATTAGTTTCCCCTTTCAAGCTCACATATTTTTTACATTTCCATTACTCAGTATACTAATCCTACCTCTCTTGGGACTGAATTCTCCACCTTCTCAATCAAAGTCTCCTGGATTATTGTATTTCCTTTTTACTTTCTCACCATTCACTATTTCTCAACATTCAAGAGTTATTCTTTTAGCTACCCTTTCAATAGCTGCCTTTTCTGACCCCAGAGTTCCTTGAACTGTATTAAAAATTATCTCTGAAAATGCTGTAATTAATAAAATCACATTAGAATACAAAAAAGGGAATTAAACTTCTAATTATAGCCCCTCAAAACACGAAACTCATCCTGTGTGTATAAAATAAGGAATACACCTTCTCTGTTGTTGTCATGGATTAAAACTACTGATCACAGATATAGTAAGGCCTAAAGTATTGGCAGAAATTTCTGTATGAACGTGCATATCATCACCAGTATTTTTTAAAATTTCTTCACTAAAGGGAAAAACGCAATATCTATCTTTTTGTGTGTGTGTGCTAAATGTCCTATGTCTTCCATAATTTGGTAATTATCTGGTGCACCAGAGCAACAGATTTTATATGAATATCCTTTTGCAGGATATTAATACACAGGCAAGACTCTTGTACTATGCTATTATCAGTGCACATAAGAGTGATTCAGTACTTTCTCCCTTTTTTTGTCCACACTGCTTTCTTCCTATGTATTGTTCTGGTATTTTTTTTGTATTGTGAATTAGGTTACAGGCAGATACTATGGCCTAAAAAGTTATTTTTGTCCTCATTTTATACTTGATGGAGTTTATAGATGTTATTTTATTTAGTTCAAAAAGCTTTTTATGACAGTACACACATAATTTATTACAGCTGGATTAGGATATTTCATTTTCCCTGTGTCTGTTTGGTACAGCCCAGATATTTCCAATCCTTTTTTTCCACCAAACAAACAAAACAAAAAACAAAAAAACAAGAAACAAACAAAAAAAACCCACAAAAAAATTCCCAAACCTCAGGAGTTGCAAAGCAAATTCTCAAGCCCAGCACAAGCATCTAGAGCCACTGTAAGCGTGGACTCTGATTTTGCTGCTGTTGTCTCTCCCATAGGTGATGTGCAGCTCACACACTATAGGTCTATGTAACATTTATCTGGTACTCTGGGTACATGTTTACTGTGTATGTATGTTAGATGGTATTGCAATTACTGACTTCAACATATTTACAAAATTACATGGGCACCTTACACCCAACATTTAAAATGAGACTTTCTAAACAACAGATGTACAAATTCATCTGGTATCACTCCTGGAGAGCAGTGCTGCAGCTACAATAGCTCCATTAGTAAGCCTACTTTTGGAGTTGCAGTTGTCTCCTTCCTTAAGCAAAGTTTTATTCCTTCAGGAATGATCAGGGGCAGATCATAGCATCCATTCATATAGTCTCTCTAGAAGAAAGTTTTACCCAGCTATGTTTCTTTTCAAGCCATGTTTAAAATGCTCCAAACTTTCCATGCTTTTGGATTACTGAGGCAGTAACAACTTGGGAGTAAGGTACAGCAGCAAACTTACTTTCATCTCTTAGGGTCAAGCTGCACATTTGCACTATTTATGGTCAAAATAGTTTGCTTTAGTCTACTTCAGCAGCTTGGAAGAAAGCATACACAAAATTTGCTCACAATATTTGGCTAATTCTTAACTTGAATGAGAAGATTGAACACTTGAGAAGATCTCTGCTCCAAAAAGCAGCTGCTTTATTCTAACAAAAATAGAATGTAGCTGAAAAAAGGCTTTCTTTCAAACACACAATCTTCAGATATTATGCATCAGCATGCAGAATGTGTCTGTCAGATGTTGGAACAAAGCTTTAAATTGTACCATCTAACTTAATTCTCAAGACAGGGTCAGCACATTCATAGGGTTGTGGGGAGGTTTTGTCTTCTTTAAGAAGTCCTTAAAGTAATATTTATTTAGCTCCTTACATCTTCATCAGCACTGATTCTTGCTTTTCAACTCCTTGAAGTCCAGATTTTCCCAACATAAAGTAAAACAGGGTTATATTAAAGTGTGTGATCACCAAAAGAATCACAAAATTGTCAAAGGCTACTTTTAAAATCAAGACTTGTTTTCATCTCTCCACACTTCCAGAATTTTCTTCTAGTAACAAGATGAAATAGAAAAAGAAAGGGAATAGAATAAAAATTAATAGAAAAGAAATTGATTGCTCAGTACATCCTTTTTTGCAGTCTGAGTTTATTACATAAGTTTCATAGCTCTCTAAATTAACTTTACATGGGACCCACCTGTTTTTTCAGAAGTTTTCTACAAGCACTCTACCCTTCTCTGGGGGAAAGCTCTCAATGTGTCCTCTAAATCCTCCTTTCCACTTTGCTGCAATCCTATTTCTTAACTCACCCCATTCTCCCCTGTAAGGGCTTCTGTATATTTTCCAAGTGGAATTTTCTTATTCTTATGGATGTGTGTGGGCTTACAGCTCTCTTCGTATGCCAAGGGTGCTTCTTGTAGTCCCATTGTTTTTGCCATCATGCTTTTCTCACTCTTGTTCTTCCTATCCCTCTCTCTTCTTAATAACTACCATTATTTATTTCCAACTGATAAAGCAGAAAAGTAAAACATTAATTCAAAGTTATAAAAACATTTTTTAAAGAATGAATTAACGGTAGCTTTCTATAAAAATGTTTCCTACACACTCCAAGATCTCTCTAATATCTGATTGTGCCAAATTAAAAAAAGTATCTTTTACATCCTTTGAGAAAATTCAAACGAATGTCAGCAACACTATTTTGTGGGTGCCGCTGATTTATTCATTCATGCTAGTCACTAAAATAATTAAAGAAAATTTCCATTTAACCTTATACTAGTAATCAGAGATACATACTCTTATTAATTAAAGTAGCCAGCTAAAACACCAGGAGATATTTTATGCTGGCACGCTGAGCTGCACTGACAATGGGATGTTTACTAAAAAAGGGAATGAACAGCTCAGTTGACACAGTTTAAGATGTGACATTAATCAGCCATCTTTTGCTGAGCTCATAGGAACTGAAAGGTTACAACTACTGCTGCAGCTTTAAAACATCCTCATAAAGGCCTGGAAATTCCTCATTCTTCCCTAATTAAGAACACTGCAAATGATACATGGAATGATGAGGCTAAATTCACACAAATGTCAACTTTACTGCCTCATTCCTAGAAGCATATTTATATTTTCCCTGTGGTGCTTTTTTTCCTTGAGATTACTTCTACCAGACAAAATTCCTTTTTATTTTTCTCATCTGTGCTAGAAAACATACAGCAAGTCCCTCCCTTACTCTCAAATATGGTTCCGTAACACTGTAGATCAGATGCTTTCAGTTAAAATCTCATACAGTGAGATGTAAGCATACAGTGCTTATACAAACAGACATAATAAACTTTGATACTATAGCAATATAGATCTGTGCATTAATTTTTAGGCTTTTCCACAAATTATCTTATCAAAACAGGACTAAAACAACTCTTTCAATAGATTAAACTGAAACACAAATATACCTTCAACACAGTCAATGTAAGAATCCCTTTATACCAGGAATCTGTGGTGTGACAGGAGCAGCTATTTAGAGCAGTAGGTGTTGAGGACCAGCCAGATGCAGAACACGTATTTCAGAGATACAGCTACTTTGGTCAGGAAGGCAGCACATCCATTAGCAGTCGGAATACATCTTAACTCCTAACCTTGCACTCTCCTAAAACCGTAATACGAACCAAAGCAGAGCCACTGGTGGCAACTGGGTGATTCTTTTCCAAAATGCATTTCTGACCTTAACCAAAATGCTAAGGTAAATATACACCGAAAAACCTCAGAAAAAATCCATCAAAATCAGCATACCAGAATGTAGAACCATTTAAGCTAGTATTAGGGTTTTCCAAAATAACAGGGTATTTGAAATACCACTTTTATTCAGAGTTCAGCAGTGTTATCCTGGATCATCAACAGTCCCTCCTCCTGAGATTCACTAGAAGCTCTCTGGGGTTTAAGAACCGTCCCTACCTTTTTCCATTTTAATTTTTCCCAAATTAAAAGAGAGAACATAAGAGAGACAGACATACTCTATGCCTTATTTTCAGACAATGGTTTGACTGCTGCCCTGAATTAACTGGTGAACACATTCCGTATCATAGGGAGTATCTCAGCTCACTTCCCTCTTCCTCTTCTCAAGAGGGTTGAAAACAATATTCAAAAGGGAATGCCTAAACAATTTTATTATTCTTTAGCTGAAGCAGGTTGTTTTGCATGGAGGGATGAATCAGTGGCTAAAATGATTCACTGTCTATTAGCCAGAGTATCTATTGCCTTCTGACTATTTTACTATTTTTATATAAAGGAGCTTTTCAGTCTCTGTCTATGCTATACCCAGAAAGCACATAAACAACAACAGGTCAATAGCTCATTCAGCGAGAGAATTATTAACAGATTAATAGACCACCGCTCCCAAATATCAATCTTTTTGTATTTTCTCATAATTACATTTAAATATTAAGATTCCTGAAGTTATCATTACATGAAAACAAACATTTAAAGACCTTCAAGAAGTTTCTTACCACCAGCAAGTTATAAAACAAAGTATTTAGAACATCATCGGGTTCTGCAATTTCTCTGTCTTGTGCAATACATTTAACTAAACAAGCAGGGGAGATATTATGTAGTAGGAGAACAATGTAGGGTAAATGCATATTCATGTGATACAAAATATGCTTGTAAATATTAGTATCTCATATGTAGTCTTATTTATTGCATGGGACTGGTTACAGATCTAATATTCATTATGTCAATGACTGTATCAATCTGCTGACACCCTTCTATTTCCAAAAATAAGTATGTGATGTGATTAACTCACTCGAAGTACACTTGTGGGTACCTTCCATAAATATGGAGTTATCTTGCTATTTTATTTCCTTTTTGACACTTTTCTTCAGCTATTTATAACACCTCTGAAAGGATACCATCTGCCCTTCAGTCAGAGATTAGTAGCTAGAAAAAATTTTTGATACCTACAGATTCCAAGGTTTTCTACATATAAAATCTCTTGGTAATGCTTGTCAGAGCTGAAATACGTTTAAGACTTCTCAAACATGCATGAAGATGTTTCAAACCACTGAACCAGATAATAATTTTCAACAGTTACCAAAGCCACATTTACTAAAAAATCTAAGATAAACTTAATTGCTACTAGAATTTAACAATGCACTATACATTTTAAAGGTTTTGTGAAAATCTTTTCAAAAGCCATCTTAAAATTCCATGTAATAGTTGGGCATTTTCTTGGTAGAACTGATTGTAATGCTCTTGCAGTTATATTCCCACACAAGCTATCTGCTGAGCCAATTTTAAGAGGATGGAACTTTTCTGCTACAGAATGCTAAAATCCAAGTGATGAGACACTCCTTTGCAGAGAAAAGTGGCTGACACAGCACAAATTGGCAATGCCCAGCTGTCTTCTGGGAAATGTGATTAAATGTGGCTCCCAGCACTAAGAGAATTTCTTGTTTGAGAATGGTAACTGAACCTCACTTCCACTATCTAACATGATGACGGAAAGCAAATCTTAACTGTACTAAAATTCATTACTTGCCTAGCACTTCATAAAATGGCACTTTTTTTTGTTCCCCCTCCCATCTTTCTCTCTCCTCGTTCAATATGATTAGATTTTGCCCTGGCAGCATTAGCAATTTATACTGATGAGTGACACATTACTTGAAGTGACATATATGGCTACATTTTTTTGAAAAGACTTGAAAATAAAATCAACCTTGAGAGCAAACATGAGCACTTAATTGGGTAACTATGATAATATGTTCAAATCTCATACAGAGATTAACAATTAAAGATCTAATTCTTCTTCTGTCATATAGAATATGATTACAGGTGATGTGCTAAAATAATTTGCAGAGTAATAAAGCTGGACTAATGAGGAATTAAAAGATATAATTTTTCTTTAATTACATACTTTCTAGTTCTGTGTAAAATATAAGACAAGAAATAAATTTATTGTAAAGAAATTTATGTCAGAAATCTGGAAGCAACAGAACTGCACTTTGCAACATTAGGGTGCAACAGGATGCCACCAGCCACCAGACAGACCTTTGCATAGCAGGAGTCCCTGTTTATGTCATTGCAAAGCACACACCTTGCAATTTCCTGTTGACTGCTTAAGCCTTCATGAATATTCAAATCAAACAAGATTATGCACAATGGAAATGTGGGATTTTTTAAATACTGCTCTCCTTGAAGCCTATCTCATCTAACCCAAGAATTTAATCAAGACTCAACAGGTTTAAAAATTCAAGTCAGTTACAACCTTTCTATTCACACTTTTTTTTTCCAGACATTTCCAAATTCAACACATTCTACTAAGTAAACAACAACCTAAATTTCCAAACTGATTATTAACTGAAAGTAGTGATGATCAATTACAATTTATTGCTAAATTTGTTTATGGCTCCACTGTCAGCATGAAGTCCCAATTATCAATATCCAAAGGGCTCCTTATTTTAGAAACTCTAGAAGTAGAAAGAGAACTGGATTGACAAAGTAAATCTGAATGTACATCAGTGCTGTAAGCTACGATGCTTTGGAGGCTACCATGAAGTAACTGTGACACATATGTATCTTCCTATTGTGACTTGTGACTTCTCTTGAAAAGATATGTAAAATGGAGAAAATTTGCATTAGAAAGAGTATTTCCATGTCTTTTACATTTCAATACAGCATCTTCAATATGCAAAATTCACTGTCACATGCTTCCCAATATTGTACATATCTAGAAATCAATTTTCAAAAGCAAGAAAGAGAAAGCCTCCAGTTCTCTAAGATGCAAGCAGCCTTGTTTCTGTTGTCCTTCCTAGACACTGCTCCTCTTTTAACCTTCTCACATTCTTTGAGAATATGAATAGGTGCATACTAAAGAGGATGTACAAAATCCTCCTGTTGTGGTGTGCTGCTCAGAGCTCAGAAACTGCTTTTGGTTTTTTATTCTCTCATGCTGCATTAGCATAAGACCACATTCGGTGGCTTTATTTCAATCATGACACTAGCTGATTTCTGGATTTTTCCCAATTGCAGCTAGCTCCCAGCAGAGATTTCTTGCCACTCAGTACTACAGCAACAGGCAACATAGGCTGTAATTTCATTTTGTCATGGCTTAGGAAGAGTAAGTCACGATTCAGCAGCAGAGCTATTACCCAGATAAACCATAACTGTAAGCAGATTTTGTTAGAGGCATAACCCAAAGAAGGTACAGAGTAGCAGCAGCATTTTGAACAGCTGCCCATGAAGAGATTTTGCTTCCTTATCCACTACCTTAGAGTAAGCAATATTTATTATACATAAACAAGAGTTTAAGTCATTTAAATATTAGACTGTGTATGTTTAGATTACATGCATTAAAAATGTACAACCTCTATGCTGTTCATGATTTGCTTCCAGTATTATATTAATCAGGTACCTCTTAAATGTTCCACTGGCAATTGGACTTGGGTGTGTATTTTAACCAAAGTGATAGTTAATGACCAAGCCTGTTTCTAATTTGAGCCATGCAGCTTTTTACCTCAGTAACATATTTTTCATCACAACAAAGCAAAATGATCAAGACAGCTTATGAAAAGTAGGACTACTTCAGTAATAATTTGATTTGAGTGATACAAAGCCTCATAAAAATAAATTTGCTTCATTTTTGTATTGTGTTTGTGTAGCAAGGTTTTGGCAGCAGAGCAGGGGGCTGCAGGAGTGGCTTCTGTGAGAAGCTGCCAGAAGCTTCTCCTACATCTGATGGAGCCACTGGCACCTGGCTCCAAGAGGGACCCACTGCAACAGCAGTGGTATCTCAAGCATAATGTACTTAGGAAGCAACCAAACCTGCACAACAGCACCTGGAGAAAGCAGTGAGAGAACAGCTCTGCAGACACCAAGGTTAGGGACGAACCAGGGGCAGGAGGTGCTCCAGGTGCCAGAGCTGGATTCCTCTGCAGCCCATGGGGCAGCCCATGGTGAGGCAGCTGTGCCCTGCAGCCCGCGGAGGATCACGGGGATGCAGAGATCCAGACTGCATGTAGACTGATGCCAGACTGTGGGGGAGCCCCACACTAGAGCAGGTGCATGCTCAGAGAAGGCTGTGATCCCGTGGGAAGCCCAAAGAAGGCTGTGATCCCGTGGGAAGCCCAAAGAAGGCTGTGATCCTGTGGGAAGCCCGTGCTGGAGCAGGCTCCTGGCAGGACCAGAGAGGAGCCCCCTCTGGAGCAGGTGTGCTGGCAGGACTTATGGACCCACTGGAGCAGTCTGATCCTGAAGGACTGCAGCCTGTGGAGAGGGACAGAAGTTGGACGGAGCAGCTTGTGAAGAACTACTGCTCTCACACCATGACAAAGAAAATTGTGCAAAGTTTCAGCTTTGGAGAACGCTCTATATTGTTGGGTTGTTTACGAAAAAGAGAAAATGAAGGAAAGCAGCAAGGGATTTCTTCCTTCTTCTGTGTAACAAAAAATGGAGGAAGAAAATGAACTTGTAAACCAAAAAATGTTTGGACCAGGTGTCATTAAAATGGCTCTTTTTTTTTTAATTTACAAAAAGGCGTAATTTAAAACGGCGGTGCATATTTAAATCTCAATTTTCTAAGAACATACCACTGGGGAAAGAGACTCTTAGCAGGTTTACTTTAACTGCTGGGTTTTTGTCAAAGTTTAATAAAAAGAAAAAAAAAATTATGTATTTCGCTTTGCACTCCTAATTAGCAATTTATTTTTATAATACTCTTTTGATCTATCACCATGTTATCTTTCAGAATCAGAAATTTGGTTTTGCATTTGAAACAATAATACATTTTAAAAAACAGCCCTATATTCCAATTTTTTAAAAACATCTGGCTGTTATTAGTTGCACTATCATCTTTCAAAGAGAGACTTTTTCAGACAATGTTTTTTCATGTTTTTCTGGTACTTTTTTTAAATACAGTTAAGCTGCACCCAAAAAGTACAGGCACTAGAAGCCCATAATGAGGATCTGGCAGTCAGCACCAGGAAATATTTGAACTGCTAAAATTGATTTTGATGTGGAAAAGAATCAAAATACTAGAAGTAAGCATCTGTTTCACAAATATTACAAATATTTTCCAGTGGTTAACCTTTTTTTTTTTTTTTATTATTAAAACTTAAGCCTCTCACCTAGATTATGGGAATCTTCTGCCAACTAAGTGTATCTGAGTTTTTGGATTAATTTGGGGATTTACTACCAACTAACTTATCCACTATTCATAAATCAGGTCCCAACTTAAGTTAATTTCAAGGCTGATTATTTTTGGAATGTTTTATGATATAAATTATTCATTACATAGATGTATTATACCTGTTTGCCAGAAAAAAACAGAGGCTGTGCCAACTAATTTCTTTTAAATATGATACCTGGGAAGCAATATTAAAACACATTTGGCAATACTTCAGCCAAGTGATATTGCAATACACTAAAATTTCACCCTTTTCTGGACCATCTTGGTAGTGAAATCCATTTCTGTGCTAAGGTTCGGCATTACTGAAGTTCTTAAAACAGGGCATAAGTAGAGTAAGGACTTGTGGTAAATTTTCATATGGCCTTACAGATTTGGTTTATTTTCTCTTGTTCAATTTTAAGGAAATCACTCCAATGACAATGTTTTGCTGCTCCTCACAAACATAGGAAGACAACAATCACTTCAAAATAACCAAATATTATCCAGTTGCTATATTAAAAACCATCTTTCTTTCTATGTCACACAAGAAACCAAAGTGCTAGTTAAACTCTCCTCAAGAAACTTTAAAATATATAAATAAACACAAAAATGTTTAATTCTATCATTCTTTATGACCATATCATAACATAGATCATAATATTCACACCTGTGGAAGACAAATACAGTTAGTGAATTCCACTATGTAATTTTTCTGAAACTACTTTAAAATACTCCCTAAGTTCTGGCTGAAAAATGTTGCATAGAAACTGAACACTTTTTCCCATTATTTTATGTTCTGCTTGAAGCAGCAAGCAGATTTATTAGCAGTATTCTTTTATCATTTTTCAGCTACAATGCTGGGTGCCATGATGGCAGTACATTTGCTTCTATGTTCTGTCCTCAAAAGAAGGCAGAACAATCCCTGTGATTTAAGGTGACTAAATGAGGGCTATCCTTTGCCAGAATATGTAACTGAAGCAACTTTGAATTAATTCAAAAGACCTGTATGGATTTTTTTTTTGCATATTTTTTAAAAATGTATTTTAGATATAACTATGTAAAATTGCATTGTATTGAATGATAAATAAGCACATGTAAAGCATCATATTTAAGGCATGATTAGGCACTATTATTACTACTGCGTGCCAACCTCATCTCTTACATTCAAATAGGGTTTTCTTGTCTCTATATACACACTATCTCCCACTTCAGGTCAGAGAATTCAGCATTTTTACAGGTTGGGCCAAGGGATCCAAGTTGGGCAAGAGCAAATGAGGAGAAAAAATTACTAAACATTTGAAAATGTTAATATTGCCTAGCACTCACAGCAGCTCTGAGGTGAGACAAAGATAAAATTCAATTTGTTGGTAACAATTGAACTACTTCAGACATAAGGTCAAATTTCCTTTTTTCCGCGTTTCTGAAATCATCGCTTCAGTTCTCATGCCTTGCAAACCCTAAAGGAAAGACTTACTCCTAATTCTCAACCCAAAATAATCACTTTTAGTGACCCTCAACAGCTAAATCAGAGAAGGCAGGGGTCCTATTAAAGGAAATTAAAAAATTATAGCATGAAGTGATTAAAGTCACACATAGCCAAAAAAGCACTTAAAGCACTGCATGCCACCTCAACTTCAGTATTCCCTAAATTTTGAGAGGTTAACATTAGGACTTTGGAATCATTGTTTAATTTTCAACACACTTGTGTGAAACTACATATGTGAGGAAATGGTTCCCATGTTTGGAGAAAAGTCATAGTGAAAAAGATAAAATTCCATAAACCATAACGAGATTGTCACCTGCACAGTGCAGGAGTAGATCAAACACTTCCGCACTCCTCACAGACTTTCTTAATCATCAATCTTGTTTTTAATTAGAATAAAATTCCTTGGACTACAGGAATTTAATTGTGCACTTTTTTCTTTTCATCTGACCAAATTTAAAGGTTTGAAATACATTTTACATATTGAAAATTCTTTTAAACTTAAAACATTATTTAAAACATTATATTTAACAATGTAATATTACAGTGTCCAAATACATTTGCATATTTGCTGTGTGAAAGCAAAATATACCCAAAGAAATGCTTCTACCTGGCTAATAAGCAAAATCATTCATGATTTCTTTTGAACACAAAATGTGTACAAAAATATATTACTTGCCAGGGTTGGTGTGCCAGGGTTGTGCATTTGCAGTTCCAGAAAAGATTTTCTGAGGGGTTTAGATGAGAATTCCGTGTTGACATGTATACTATTTATTTCCACTGAAAAAATGCAGTGCAGTAGAGAAATGAAATAAAAGGAAACTAAACAGAAATCTAGAGATGAGGCAGCTGATCCTGCAGCATTCAAATAATGACCTGACAAATACACTCTGCAGCATTTTGCAAAACAGGTTACATGTAAAGATGAGCAGATAGAAACTTAACTAGCGTGGTCAGTGTAACACCATGACAATATGTATAAACTCCTTACTGCCGTGGTCCTTGCTAAAGTTTAAAATTGGAGGAGATATTTCAAACAGTACTTTTTCACTGGAAGGCAACAGAAAGAAGCAAGCCCACATCTTAAATAAAGAGACCTCATAATAAGATATTATTGTACATAAATGAAAAAATGGTCAGGCCACATTTATTCCTACAAATATTACCATGTCATGATATTGAATTATTTGGTTTATGTTCTATTTATCTTTCTTAAATTCAACTAGAACAAGTTGAAACAAGTGTCTATATTAAGCCTGAATACCACTAATAAAAACTACCAAGAAAATCATGATTTATAGTGCTGTTGGCAGTCTTGAAAGTGCAGTGTAATCCTTCTGCAGGGTGAATAGACAGTGTTATAGAAATGGAGACCTTATAAGTTTATTTCAGCTTTCATGTGATGTAACACAATCTACAATGTTTTTGAGATGAGAGAGCTTGTCAGACCTTAGTAGTGAGCATCACCCATTCCAAAGAAGTGACAGCAAGTATTACCAGCAGAGAAGCTGTTGCCCTCATGCCCTGCAGCAAAGTCACTGCCTGTCTATTATTTGACAGGCAGGGTAATATGGGAATATGCTACGCTGGTGGAAAAACTGACACAACTGCTGGAGAGTCCTGTGACTAGGATGTGCAAAATGGAAGTAGCATGTCCAATATCTGTGCTAGATAACAATTTAAATCCTATGTTTATTACTGCTAAATTACATGCCTTGCACTGCTGACACCTGCAAGTGCTGAGCAAAATCTGAAAATAAAACAGCATTATTTGCTGTCAGCAGAATGCAACTTTTCCTGAACATCTAAAATTGAATTTCATAATTAGAAGTAAAAACTAACAGCCATTATAACCTCTATGCTATAACCAGCACTATGACCTTTCTTGTCATTGAAATAGTGTCATTTACCTACCAATTATTTTCAAGGCCCTATAGTGCTAATGAAGATATATTGTTGGGGAATCTTAAAACGTGTATTGTACACATTTTAAACTGGACCAAAACAGATGAACAAAGTCAAAGAATAAGAACTAAACAATAGTCTCCTTGGCCAAAGCAGAAAATTCAATCCCATTTTGCTGCTATAATCCATACAAGTAACTTCCCTGTGACACATCAAAAATTGGATCAGTGAAGTGACTGAGAGACTGAAATCATCAGTAGCTCAGGCTTGCAATTCATCCACAGGTCAGGCAGAGTGCAGCAAATGACCCAACTTTCTCTACACTTGTCCACTTCTGAGCTCCAAGCACACATTTGAGAAACCACCCCCCCTGAGGAGGGGTAGAAAAAGCCTTATCATATCAGCTCCTCCTGGCTGTGAAAAATCACAAATATATAATACACAATCCTAAAGAACAAAGAATTTGAAAATTACGAAGTACAAGACAAACTCCTAAGCCTTTAAAAAATAGGTTCATGTTATGGCTGAAAGGAGTTTAACTTGATACCATATTTTTTGAATTTATTACACTGCATGTATAAACCAGAAAAAAGCTACCAAAAAAGGCTTTGGGGAACATATAGGGCAATACAGCTTTATCAGAGAAATTTTTCTGCACAGCTCTCTGGAAAAGCTATGTGAAAGTGACTAAACAAAGCCACAAGGAGTCCCCATAAGACAAATTTTTCAGTATCGTTCATATTCATTACATATTCACTCAAATACAATTCTAATTGCCTGTACTTCAAAGTGCAACAGACTTTATTTAAACTTACTCATTAAAAATCTTTATGAATGAAAATCAGACACAAGAACATTTTTAAAATTCATAATAATCACTAAGATTAACACAAAATGTATAATCATTCTACAGAAAAAAATTGTTTACTCTTTAAAACATTCTGTTTTTCAACACACCTTAAAACTAATACACACCCTGCAAGAAGTGAAGTCCATCATAATTAATTTAACTCACAAAGTAGTTAAAAAATTGTATCTGACACAAAGTGTACTAATCTCCAGGAAAACACAACTAGAAATTACAAACCCTTGGATTTTTCAGTTTACTTGGAAGCCAAGAATCAAGAGACATGAGATTTTAACTCATGTTATCTGGACCTCATTTTAGTTTAAGCAGGTGACAGAAATTCAATAACAGTTTTAATTCACTCTTGGAATGTCTCCTGCATATAAGTGGTATTCAAGAAAGACTGCTTGATGTCCAAATTGTAGTGGACAGCTAATTTCCTGTGTCCATCTCTGTACCTCCTTACAAAATAATAATTTGATTAATCCCCCAGGGGGAAACTGAGTAACATATTTTTGCAATTGGAAAGGGACACTGGCAAGCCAAAAAACGATACCACTCCCTGAACATTCTGTATGTGCCAATCTTAAAAGCAAATGCATGACAGAGTTTAAGTATCCAAGGATGCTGACAAGTAACATATGAGAACATCCCATCACAGCTGTGTTCCTGTGTATCCAAATACTGAGGCTCTTACCAGGTAAAAGATTCTTCAAAATACAAAGGAAGTGGCAGTAACAGGAAAAATCTTGAAGACTTTTAGAATACTCCTTTATTTTACACTGAGGTATGAGATGCATTTATACACTTATGAGATGTATAAATACACTTATGAAATAAATTGGAAGGTGTCTCTTCAGAGATTATGGTGATGACAGAAAAGAATGCCAGTGCTAAAGAAGCTTCTGTGCAGACAAACAAAGAATCAAAATCTTTATTTTTTGAAAAGTCAGTACGATAAAAGAATACTATTACTTTAAGTATTATTAAAGGGCTAATCCATGTCAAAAATGTACTTCTAGTTTTACAATGTTATATTTAAACAAGGCATGCCAATCAATATAAGGTATTGATAACCTTCATATGAATTTTCAGTGAAAGAAGGTTTAGTAATTCAAATCACCTTCCTTTGTTTAGAGAACACATGCATTTTCTCTGTCCTCAGAGGTTTGTATTCTGTAGTACTCCTGAAATACTTTTTCTTGTCAATATTACCCATGCTGATACAGTATCTGTACTTACACCCTTCTCACAGAGAGTACATCAAAAACAAGAATTTAACTAGGGTAGTAAAATTTTCTTTACTGATTTAGAATATTTCCATTTTGCATACACTCTGGGTTTTTTAATACTTACTTTGAAGAGAATTGGAAATCTTCATTTTATGACCTTCTACCAGAGCAAACCTATGCACAGCATTTCATAAAAAACTTCAGGCACTAAGCAAAACTCCAAAAACCAGAATACTTCAACTATTTTTAGGGTGCACTAACTTACTTTGGAGGATGTAGAGTCACATTCCTGACAAATCCATCCATAGCCAGTCTGTTTAGGAGACTTTTTCAAGGGAGGGTCTAGACAGCCAAAATGGTAGCAAAGCCTGCATTCATCACACCTGCAAGAGAAAAACAAAATATGTATTTATATTAAATGGTACTTCTGTACTATTTTAGATTGAGCTTCCCTGCAATTCTCAGCAGAAGATTTCCTGATCCATTATCATAATAAAGAAAATCAATTTTCTATAAGGGGTAATTTTAAACAGGCACTTCAAGTAGGTTCTGCTTAATCTGGAATATCCTGATGCAGACACTCAGATATCACCTTTGTCATCATCTTATATAAATGGCAACATTTCAATGACTTGCAAATTAATGAAAAAATTGCTTAAATTTTTAGATACTTCAGTGTCATTCACTGACCTTTTTTTCCCAGAAATTTTAACCTTTTTAGACAGTGACAATATTTATTTTTCATAGTTTTAAGACACTGTTTTGCACATGTAGTTTTTCAAGAAAAGCTTTGTGAAAAATTCACCCACATATTAAATAACTCAAGTGTAATTGACAGCTATGAATTACGTTTTTTACATCAGGACTATGTGGTTGATAAACAAATGTGCAAAATACTTTCTCATTGACACCGAATTTTCTGGAAAGGACATAATTAAAAGGATTTCACTGAGATCTTTCACTTATAAAAGTGCTCTGTGTACACATAACATATGTATGTTCTTTAATAAACCTTTCATTAGTGTTTTGTACTATGCATGGTCCACACAAAAAGCTCAAAACATACAGCATATCTATTGTTAAACTATTTTTCATGTACCACAAATAGAAAAAATGCTACAGTAGAACAAGTGTTTCATGAAGGGATATTTAGATCAGAATAATAATAGGCTCAAAATGAGAAAGAGATTGTTTCAAAGCAAATAATAGAGATTTTCATATACCCTACTGAACTTCTCTTTATTTGCATATACTCCTGTATTCCTTTGTATGAAAAGCTTTTTTCAAATTTACTTTGCAACAGTCTCTTAATTAAAGAGTCTTAAACTCTGAATTAAAGCCAATATAAATGATTGAAAAAAATAGGAAAGAGTAAATGTTTAAAGATCAAAATTAAAGAAATCCCCCACACTCTCTTTCTCTGCTTTCCTGGCCACTCAATTTTTCCTCTACGGTATGTGCAAACACAAAAATGTCCAAAAATTGCAGCAATAGCATGGCACAGGCATCATCAGATCAAAGACAGAGGGATACAATTTATCTACAGAACAGAGAGTGCATCACAGAGAGAGGATTCAACTAACAGAACATACTGCTGCATGAATGGAACACAATGCTCACGTGACTTCTCCAAGGATTAGTATCCCAATAAAAACAAGTAACTGGTTTTGATTATGATTGTTTAACCTCAGTAAATACTTTTGTCCTTGCTGCCAGGGCTGTGCTTGCCAGGAGTCACAGGTAACACGTGAGCACAGGTAGGGGTACGGCATGTACTGTTTCCTGCTACATAGAAATTAAAAGCAATAATCTGACTATCCACAGGATTCAACACTGGACTGACATGGTTTTGATACTTTTCTGAAAATGAGATATCACACACTGCAATATATATTCCTATATATTCACTTGCTTAGCAGTGACTCAATCTAACTCCAGGACAAAGCAAACACTTAAAACACAAAACCATCCTCAGTTTTTAAAGATCGAAGACTTTTAATGTTGAAATATATTACTTAAAATCAGGAATACATGTCGTTTAATTTCCCATGAAAAGTGTATTAAAACAATAAAAAGGTTGAGAATGAGAGATGGGATAGGTCACATTCCTAAATCCCACTGTGTATGTGACCTTCAGCAAAAGAATAAGCCTCCTTTGAGCCTCAATGTTCTCATCTGTAAAGGAGTATATTTTTATTAATCTATTTCTATATCTGAAATCTAATGCATGGGAGGGCTTGCACTTGATCAGTGCTTATCAGAATTCCCTTCATGTAAACTTAAGGATCCTCTTAAGTAACTGAAAATAGAGTAACATACTATTTCTGACTGATTTAGAGTATTTTCAGAATTTAATCCTAAAATCTACATCTGATTTAAACCGTGTTAATTTAATTTTTCTTTTTTTTTTTTTTGATGAAGTAATTGCTTTATATATTTCTATGTTGAAAAGAAAACGTTTCCCCTTTAAAATTACACTTTGGCAACCCTTACATTTTTACCATTTTTTATCAAGAATGTGGTACTTCCTGACTGCACTTTCAGCCACGTTCCCTCAGAATATGCTGAGCGAGTTCGCAAAGCTGCGTTGAAATAACCATGACATTGTGAAATTAAATGTGGATCTCGAGGCACCATTCTAAAGTGCAATGTTTTTAATATTTATTGTCATCAATTTTTATCACTTCGGAGTGTTAGTTTGGCAGCAGAAAAATTGCATTTTCCTAGAATGAGTTAAAAATATCTATATGAAAGTTTTCAGATACTAATAGCTTCTATCCTCATCTGCACAGCTAAGGAAATGCAAATGAGTATTTTCATATATCAAAACATAAAAAGCTGCATGGTGATAAAAGTGTAAGTATACCAAATATTTTTAAATTCTTCCTACTTCTTTTTACTACTGCTTCCTACTGCTTTTTACTGGAGTATGAATTCTGTACTGGAAAATAGAAATTCACTGCTTCTGAAGTTCTCAGAGCATGATGCTGGGAAAATGGATGAATACACTGTACCTTGGTTAAAGATGATGCTCTAGCTGTCTGGCAATCATCGTCTGCTGAGACTGACTGGGGACAAAATGTGAAGCTTACACACATCACAGTGAAAAAAAAAAGGCATTCTTAATTCCTAATTCCAAAAGCAAACGTTGCACCTAAGTTAAAATGGCACTAATAATACAAGATTAATCCCTCAAGTGTATACTATTAGCTGTGTTCTTTTGTCTAGCAACATAGAAATGATAGAAATCCCACTATCACGTTCAGAAAATGAGACAGCGACACAAAATACAGCATATTTTTGACTTAGTTATAGAGAATTAAATTGTTGGGTCACAAAAGATGTCATGCTGACAGTCTCACAGCCTGTCGGTGAATGCACTCACAGATCCATCACATTCTGGGCATCTACAGAGCAAAGGAGTCATGTGGCACCATCATTTACAAGTCTCATCCCCTTCCATCCTGAAGATGGCTTAATAGGACAAACAAAACTGGTGGGATGGGGAGTGGGGGAAAGGGAAAGAAGCCATTTCCTCCATATTATAGGTTGTTGAAATTTTCACCCTTGTGCATTTAAGGTCACATGTCCAAACTTAAACTAGCAAATATTTTATCTTGCTGCTATTTGTGAATAACTATTTTTGTCGTGAAGCACGATTTACAAAAGCAATTAAGTGGTAGGCCATCTTCAACGGCCTGGTTAGCTGCTGTACTGAAAACTTTGTGGAAATAAAAGCAGAGCTCTACACAAAGACAAGCTAACCTAACCTCCTAAATTACCTCTAACTGACAGGTAATTGCTTACTATCACCGTTATAACAAGCCTGAAATTACTTTATGCATCAAAATTAAAAATCACTGTGTTCCTCATTCCAGCAATTAATGAAGATAGATATATGCCCACTAAATACAGAGAAAATGGAGTGTGAAAAAGAAAGGTGAATTCTGAAGCAGCTATGATAAAAAGTCAAAAAAAACCTCAAAAAACATTTTTTACTTATAGAAGTATAGAATGCATGTCAGCTACATCTTCACCACAAGAAAGCTTGATTAGGCATTTCCATACCTGAAATACTTTTGCTTTGTTCTTTAATAGAGTGATCTCCATCTGCTCTTGCCCTTGGATTGTTTTTATTAGCTTTTTTAGCAGTACAGCTGGCTGTGCTCTAGCCCTATCGTGTTCATAATTAACTAATTATGCTCTAATCAATAGTGCAGATACTGATTTTACAATGTAAATGAGATAAATGAGATAATGGCTAGGGTCAATCTCATTTTATTTATAAAGCTCAGCACACACATCCAATTTCATTACATTGCATCTACCTGCACAGGAGGGAGTCTTATCAGTTGGCCCACAGAAGTCTTCCTGCAAGCACTGGGGGAAAAGACCTGTGCTTTTACAGAGGAGCAGTGAATGCACAACCCGCCCGTCACCGGCACATTTGTAAGTCACTGGGTAATTTCATCGAAAACCACAAAGAGCTGATTCAGCCAGAGCGAAGAAACCTATTTTGCATTCACGAAACAGCATCACCCATCTATAGCTGTAAAAGTAATTACCTACATGTCCCTGAAACACAACATTAATAAGCTAATCTTTAAATACAACTTTCCAAATATGCTTCAGAGAGTACAGAAAAATCTCACTTATATATGCATCATTGCACACCGCCTGCAGTGTCATGCCAAAAGGTACCATGGTGAACAAAATACAAAACTGCAAAATATATATACTGCTCCCGATTTGTCACAACAGCTTGGAAAGATTTACTTCAATGGAAAAAGAAGATATAAAACATTGATACACATCTCACCATTAAAAGTAGAGAATTTGTCATATAAGCCTTACTCTGACAAACTCAGAATTAGTCAGAAAAAAATTAGAAGCTAATCCAGAATTTTTAAACTCAAAGGGAACTGCAGTGGGATGCATGTGTATACACCAGCCACTTGCTGAAGGCATTCAACACAATGGCTACTCCAGCACCTGCGTAGATTTAACTACTGATAAGCATCATCCTTTGCTGGCTTGTTTTGGACCCCATTTCTGACTAAAGGCTCTTAGCACCTTAGGAAGAGACATCTGAGGAACAGAGGTTTCTTCTCAGGCACAGATCTTTCTCCCCTTTAATCCCTCAGTGTCCAAGTGCTGAGTCACTCTGGAACTGCAAACAGATGTAGACATGATTCAGGGTTCATTTTAAATTGCAGCCCATTCTTGATTTCAGATTAGCAACCTAAAACCAGCCATGACCATGTAAGTCACTGTCAACACTTGGTTCTTATTAGCAGCTGTATGACATACAATAGAAAGGAGCACATAAGCATTCCCAAAAACCCAGAGTAAATCAGTGTAGCTCAAGTGAATTCAAACTCTAGAAACAAAACTAATTACCTCAGCCTGGAGCAGCTGAGGAGTCCTCCTGTGACACCTTACTGCAACCAGACCACAGGAGTGATAAATTCTGGATGACAGGAATGAACACTGTGTGGTGGGTTGCAGCAGCAACTCTTACATGTCACATCAAAGAAGACACTTTCCTGTGCCCTTATTTAAACAGTAGAATTCAAGATCTAATGGTGAAATAAATGAACAGTCCTCTATTTAGTGCACTGTTATTAATGCTGTCCAAAAAGTACATTTATTCTAGTTACGGAGGGAGGAGCCCAAAACTGTAGTATGTTTTCATTATAGCATATGTGGCTAACACTCATCTTTTGCTGATGACATTTCTTGAAATAAAGTGAATATAAGCAAAGGTATGACTTTGTATCTTACCCTACCATTATACACCAAAACTCTTCAATTCAGGCCAATTAATTCCAAAACAAATTACTCTCATTTTGCTGTGATATGTCACAGTCAAACACAAACCAGAAGTGATGCAGTACTATATTTAGGCTCAGAAATATAAGATCTAGATTCTTATAAATTCCTTTGTTTTTAGACAAAAAATTGACAAAATAATAAAACCCTATTAGGTATAAAACAGAAGAAGTTGGTTCTCCTCTTCCTGATTGCAACACTTCTTCCCTTGCCTATAAATGGCATAACAGCCAAAAATCAGTGGTCATCTTGCAGTTTCTGTTCTGTTCTGAACAGTTTTAAGAAGTCTTCTCACATAGGCCAGTCAAGCTTTAGGTGACTTTACCACCAGGAGTGTGACACATTTCCGCACTAAAATTCTGATCTGACTGCATATGTATAAATTGTTGATTATAAACCAGGATATAGCCCAACTATATGACCTCTTTATACACAGGTACTTGTTATCCTGAAAGGCTCTCTGCCTTCACAGATGCTAAAAATTCACCCACATTAAACTATAAGGCACTTCACCCCATTTCAAAGTTAGATCTAACTTTGCAATCAGTCCTGCATTGAGTGGGTGGCTGTAACAGATGTCCTTCAGAGACTTCTGCAACCTACACCTTTCTGGATTCTAGTATTTTCATAATTTTGATTTAGGTAAATGAAATACTCTTTCTGGGAAGGATAATGCTATGGTATTACACTACGTAATTAAGTCACTTTCTATCTATTACACCAGGTACAATGCAAGTACACAGAAGGAGATCTCTTATTTACATAGTTTATAATGGGAGATAAAAAGTAGACTCACTCTCTCCTGTTATGCCTAGAAGAGAGGCCACAGCTATTGCTGAAAGGTGAGAGATTATACCAGATGAGGGATGATTACTGCATTTTGGTTTTTATGTCTACCTACTGCTGATGAAGACAGTGTATGGGCAAGATGGACACACAGCCTGACAGAGCATGATGAGCTTACTGATATTCAACTAAGAGCAGTTTCATGATAAGGTATCTAAGTGCTTTTGGATATGGGAAATTGTCTGATCTCCTGTTTACTTAATTTCTGTCCAATCTCAAGGGCATTAATAAAAACAAATAGGGTCTATCAATTATACCACAAAACAGCAAGAGAAAACAGGCATTAATCTGGCAGACATCTGTGTAGCTAAATTCACTATGCTAAACCCAAACCTGCCACCTAACTGATTTAACTGATTCCAACCATTATTTTAATACTAAATCAAACACCCCCTTATATCCAAAAACCTAACATTGTTTATTCATGGGTAAGGAAGAATCTGAAAGGGCTATCATTGTATGTCATTCTTATGTAACCAAAATTTTTTTCTGAATGGTCTACAAATCATCTGGTTTATGAAACTTAAGTTTCCACGTACAAAATTAATTCTAAAAATGCTGAAAATAAACTTTATTTACTATACCTGTATGTGAACAGCTTTCTTTCAGCAAGAAATTAACTTTTCTCTCTCTCAGTACTCAAAACTACCAATACATGGCTTTGTGAAATTAGTTTGCAAAATTCATTAACTGCCCACATATACAAGTGGAATATAATGATATGAACACTACTTCAGATGTGTTTGCTTTTTATAGTATACAACTACCGTATAGAACTTCTATTTACAGCATTTTAATGTTTAAACTACTAATTTCTGTGAAGACAATGACTCAAAGACATGCAGCAAAGTAATGCTACACCGATTACAGACACTGAAAAAAAATCCTCTGACAAACTGAAAAGTGTAAAATTTAAGAAGCTGTTACCAAATGCTGCATTTGTTTTTCTGAAGTACAGTCTAGTAATACCTGATTGCATCTATAGTGCCACTCTCAGGTGTTCAGACTATTAACTCTACTGAATGGTGTACTGTTTATGAACTACTAGAAAAGTCCATTATAGTTCTGCATATTGCCATCAAACATCTTTCAAAAGGTGAGACATCAAGTGTTAGCATCTGGCTTTCAACCTAATGACACAGGGGAGAGAGAGTGAGAAAATGAGAGAGAGAGACAGAACAAGGAAGCTGTACTGGGGAAAAACAAAAAATACAGCAGGAATTCAACTTAGGATTTCAAGCATGCCTAGGAAAATATCAACAATACGTGAAACAGTATTTAACATACATTCTTCTGTCCTTAAAATCCTCTAATAGCAGAGATTACAGAACTTCCCTAACAAACATCTCTAGTACAAGTGTTATTATTATTAGAAAGAAAACTTTCTATTGGCTAAATAATCTTGATACAATGTAGCTTATTTTTGGTCTGATCAGCTTTGAAGAACATTTTTTTTCCTTCTTTGTAGCAACTTCCTTCTATATCATCTTTATATTAATTTAGGCTTTTTTAACAGATTTCCCACCTTCACTAAATTAAAGAAATATTACTATTTTAAGCTATTTTTATTCATGTCTCCTGTGGTCTTCTTATCATCCAGTTCAGTTTGCTTTGGACCAAAAAGTTTACCAAAGTGGACAGATATGCTAGCTGAGACTTTTCAAAGGCTGAGACTTTTCAAAGGTCTTCTAAATATTCAGGAATACTTCAATGCATTAAATGCAACTTCTCTCAGTATGTATCAGGTTTGATCAGTTTGATCACTGTTCTGTGATCTGTGATCCAGAGTCTCCCACAATTTCTTTTATTTTTTTTAAGTCACTCTTGACATCATAACCATGGAATCAACAGCGATTTGCCTTTTCCTTTCTGCACTGTATGCTTTTCTGAATACTTTCCTAAAATTTGCTTTTAAATTCTAACACTGTACTTCCTCGCATCCTACTGTCATCACCTGAAATGTAACCAAACACTTTATGTTAGTACCTAATACGCTAAAGCAGAAATCAACAAAATTATTGTAATACTGAATCCAGGAGAGCTTGACTGGAACCCAGTGAGCTGAGTATCACTGGACAGTGAGTACATGGTAGCTGGTTTACTTTCCTATCAGCTACATATTTTATTGCAGCTTAATTAACAGAATCTCTAACTTATTTCAAGGAATGTCACACAGAAGTATTTTGAAAGTCCTACTAAAGCCAAGATAAGCCACATTTATCATTCTCTCCTATCCACAATACCTAGACTGTTTTACTTTAATAAGCAATCATAAATCACAGTAAACATTACTTTTTTTTTTTTAATAAACTCACCACGATGTATGGGCAAACATTTTTTCCCCCCTTGCTTACACAGCACTTGGACACAACCTTTTACTATCAGAATACTGCCCAAGTGGTCAATAAACCTGGGTCTTTTCTTCCTAGAAAGGATTCACAGATCCTTAAAGATCAAATTCCTGCATTAGTATCTACTTCTTAGTGCAAATCTCTTTATTTTTAAGGTGTCTTTGTGTGTATTTGCCAATACAGAATGATAAGCATTTCTGATAGTTCCAACAAAAATCTGAACTCTGAGTTTCTCCCACCCCCTTTTTAAAATGAAACGACGTGTTAGACATCAGGTTAATTTTATTTAATATAATATTCAAACATGAAATGCCCTGGTAAGATATGACTCGTAGATAAGTATACATAAATTTGGATATTCTCCTATTACTTATTACAGCATTTAATTTCTTTTTTAAGTTTAAAAAATACTTTCAAATGGAAACGTGCCTTGATAGATGACAAAACCCACCATATCTCAAGAAATTCAAAGATTATAGGTTATAAAGTTACAAGTGTGATTGCATTTGAGCAGAATCTTTCCAAGCAAGTTCAAGATGAAAACGATGAAGATGTCAACACTGATACTGTAGATTTAAGAACTGGATCTGTACCATTTGAAGATCAAATACTATGTGTGCATCTACCAGGATATATACAGACGGAGACGAAGATCTCAGCTGTCATGCTGTGTGATCAATTCTTCATTCCTTCCCCAACTTACAAAACAATTTCATGTTTGTATTGGGAGGAGATAAACTTGTCCTGAACACTGCCAGAGAAGTAAGCCAAATGAAACAAATGCCTGCACATACTCAATTTTTTCTTACTTTTAAAAAATTTTTCAGAAAGAAGTATAGGTATAGTTCTGTTCACTCGAGTGTCTGGAGTCAGAAACAATTAGTTCATACTAATAAGCATAAAGTCAATTTTTCCATGGCAAGTCTATTCCTTCAGAATAGTAGGTCTCAAGTGTTTTACAGGTCTCATTATCACTGAACATTTATTTTTTTTAGGAAACAATCCTTTTTACAGTAAGGTCTATGTACAACACAGTGTTCTCTATAGAAATGTTCTTATTAAACTGTATATAAGTAGAGTGGCAGGCAGATGGCAAACCGTTGCTTATTTCTTTCAGTATCACCATAGAGGAACACACAATATTTAAGTCCCACAGGCTTCTGTCACTCTTCAATGAATCCAAGCATTTGTATAACATCATTTGCCAACGAAGCACAGGGGAAAGAGACATTACTTAATAGGACAATCCTGACAAGACATTTATCCGGGATTTTTCAACGATGCACATACAAAATGTTCCTCAATAGTGCAAAAAAATGCAGGCAAATTAACTACCTTGTCAGTCCAAATAACAAACCAATCAATTACATTCTATCCAAGCCTGACAAGCAAACGAAATGTTTTGTCATAATAAGCTTATAGTTGAGACAAGGTAGCTGTTCTCCTTTACTTTAGGTATTCTATTGAGAGCTTTATCCACATTTAAAAATCCTATTATAAAAGGTTTCCACGATTGCCTCCGAGGATGAGTTGTGGCAGAGTTGTGTCTCATGAAGGGTATCTACACAGTAAAGTGATAAGAAAAAAATATTAACATTGAAAGATCATAGCAGCTCTCCTCTATCTTATGAAACATTTTAACATCACACTAAATTTAAGCAATGTGTATGCTCAGATCCAAATACTTAGACACCCACAACAAATTTTCAAGAGTCTCTAAGTGTCAAAACATTAAACTGAGTTAAGTATAGCATCCTTATAAGACTTATAACAACTTTTTCTCAATACAGCTCAAAGAACAATGGCAGTCCAGCACAAGACAGAGAAGATAATTTTCGTTTTTTTTTTAATCATGAAAGCAACAATTTAATACAAGTAGGCTTGATTGTGAAGCCAGCATTTTACTCAGATTTGCAACCCACAGAAATTCAGCTAGGAGACTGACTACAAACACAAACATGGGTACTATGTTATAATCTTAAAAAATGCTTGTTTTCTAGAATAGCATTTGAAAGAAAACAAATCTTAGGATTTTGGAAGGACTAAGGGAGGGTTTCTTTAAAAATGCATTGTAATAATTCAGCACACAAAAGGCTTTAGTCACTTTTGAAAAAATGTCTTTAAACCAGTAATTCCAAAGCCTCCACAACTTTTTCTTTTCCTACTTGTACTTCCTGTCTTTTGACAATAACAACATACACACTTTTCAAGAACGCTTTTTTAGAAAATCAAAACCATTCTGAAATGCTGATTCTCTGCATTTAAACTCTTTAAAGTACTTGCCATACAGTAAATTTATGTATCTTAGAGCATAGTGAGATTTTAATTAGGAAAACATCTATGTTGTCTTTAAGCTGAGCGTTAGATTTTGAAAGAAAGATCGATAAAAAGTCTCCATTACCATATTTGGTGGTTTGTTGTATTTTTTTAAATTTGAAATGCATTTGAATTGTAAATAAAAAAGCAACTGCTTTCATACTTGGAAAAAATGTAACAGTCTGATGAACAGGAGCCATCTTATTGCCACACGTTCAAATAAAAATTCTTTGCAACCAAATGTTAGTTTTGAGTATAAGGATTTTGAGTCTAAGAATTAGAGGGACAGCAAGAAGTATCATATGCAAATCCACTCCCAATTGTCACTTCATCTCTTACTTGAGACACAATTAAAATTTTAAACTGGGTGTCCTGAACTGCAATTCTATAGTGCAATTTTGAACTCTGAAAGGAAACGGAAGAAAAGCTTAGCTCTAAGCTAGAAATACTCTTCATAGACATCTCATTAGAACTCCCTTCTCTTAGTGAGTGCACTGTGAATGTTCTGACAGCCTCAATGGGTGAGGCTGATGTGGGTGCACACTGAAATGCAGAAACTCAAAGGGTAGCATCAGAAAAAATCAAGATAAACTGAAGGTCTCTGTGCCACCTCTACCCTCTCACAGCAATGTCAGTAGCTGCAACTGCAGCATTTCAGTCAGGTAATCAGAATGTGACAGGCTGTCCCTAGATGGTGCAGCCTAGGCTAGAAGGCCTAGGAAGGTTTGGGAGGAATGCAGCAATCCATACTTTAAATACAAGGGGTTTTATTTTAGTTTCTCAGAATTAGTGAATGAGTATGTGAATGTGTATACACACATGTATACATGTATGTATATCTACATGTAACTGCACTTGCATAGAAATTTCTATTTATAAATTATTTTTATATAAAAATGTTATCCATATAAACATTTTTATATATAAAACTAATTTCACAGCTGAACCAATAAAACAATCAGTTAAATTTTAATAAGCTCATAAATCAAAGTAATTAAGCACAACAAGGTTCTCAGAGGAAACCTGTAACTACTGAGAAAAGATCCTAATATTTTGTAGCACTTCAAGTAAGGCTGTAAGAACACAGACATTAAGTAAGAAGTGTAAGTAACCTACACCTGCACTAGTTATTCCTGTACTATTTCTTTGTATTGCATTTTTTGTTTGGTAACAACATATCAGGAAATTTAAAAGGATATTAGAATATTTACTTATATATTAAAGGGAAATTATTTTTTAAATGGTTGGACAATTTTTCCATTTCTACTCTATTAAAAATTTAACTTGACATCATTTATTTTACACGTTCTAGGGTTATCTTCACCCCTCTCATGTTTGAAATATTGTTAATTAAGGAATCACTACTGGCTTTGTTTAAACAAGGGGAAGATTTTTTTTTGTTCTAGCAAGTAAAAGATTGGTAAAAGACAAAGGAATATGAATGTATAAATACAATAGCTTGTAATTATTGCAGTTAATTGTATTATTGTAATACAACAGCAAACTCATCTAATAACTGACTACTGCTGTGAGACCACCTGCACTGATGACTTTTCTCCTGCTCTAGTCTCTCCTTCTGCTCTTCTTCCATCCTACATGCCATCTGCCAAAGAACTGCTCCCACTCCTGTGCATTCATTCAAATTCCACCTGACTGAAGCACCCAGAGCTGTCTGCAACAGCTGAACTTGTATTTACAGCCTCACTTAGGAAAAGGATTTAGTGAGCACAAAAATCTGAAATGAGGATGGTGAGCAAAACTGAACAGCTTTCCTCTCTTACCAGTAGATGCAACAAATACTAATAAAGAAAAAAGCATCACAGATAATGCCATAATAGATGCTTTGAACAGGAAGATTCTCAATTGTACATTTCGTCCTTTAGAAGAGTTGTTCTCTCCCAGCTCTCCTTCAATCCAAGACAAAACGTAAATATAAAAGCACTTTCTTTCAAATTTTGGTACAAAGAGGAAGAAACACACCAAGCTCTCTCCTCCCTAACCACACATGGTTGTCATCTGTTTCCTCACTTAAGTAAATATTATGTAGAGGGCAAGTGTCTAAGAGTATGTGCAGATTTACTTTTCAAAAGACTATAGGACAAGAAATCCCACAAGTTATTTCAATACTTTCTACTCTTCATTGGTGTAAGAGACATGGAAAATGGCAAATTGCAGACAAACAATGTTTATGTCAGCAGTTTTGATCCTGGTTCTTTTTTAGCCATTTTAATACTTCCCTTCATCAGGTTAAAGAGCTGTCGTAAGAGCAATGTTTCTGGCTGCTAACTGGGCACAAGTAAAAATACACTTTCAACCACAATGTAAAATCAGTTTATCTTCAAGGATCTGAAGGCAAGAACTGTACCTTAGCAGTGTACCTTAGCAACTGAAAAATTAGGACTCTCCCACCAGGTCAAATCTGCTAAGACTAAAGAGGAATGTAGGGTATTTGCAAATAACTTTAATGAGGTAAAGATGATAAGTAATTTGCATTTTTAAAATTCAGGCTGCTCAAGGTACACCTCATCTCAGAAATTAATCTGTAGCCAGCAGCTCTATTAAGTGGATGAGAGTTACTGAGCTCTTTAGAGGGGAAAAAAACCCCCAAACCAGACCCCAAAAACAATAAGCAATGTGTTTTCTAGACATTGCTAATTACTTCAATTTTCTCAGTATTGATCAAGTTATAAATATTAATAAATTCTTCCTGAACAGTTACAGATTTATATCTGCTAATATATACACTGATTAGCCCATAAAAAAGTTATCTGCAGGACAAAAGATCACAGCATCTGAGGTATCAATGGAACAGAGGAGCTCTGCTTTATCTCAGTAATTGTTACATGGTAACATAAATAACAACATTTAGAGCAGGTCACTGTATAAATATGTTGACTGTCTTGATTTACAGAATTCTGTTCTCCAAGTACTTCTGTGCCCACTTCAAAACAAGAACATATTTCCAAACTACTGCAGAGGAAAATTATATTTTTAGTACTGAATGAAATAATTTCACATATATGATACCAATGTTTTATTTAATCTTTTGTATAGGATATGTCATTTTCCTTCATTCTGTACTGTCTTTGTGAATACAAGCTTCTGAGAACCCATGAAAAATATACAGTCAATACGCTCAATACTCTACATGAAACCCAGCTTTCTCTTTTAAATGACTGCATTTACAGACCTTGTCACAACAAGGTCCCTGATGTTATCGAAGCAATTTCAAGATACTTTAATCACTGACAAAACTCAGTGACTTGACAAGAGAAATTTGGGCCAGAAGACTTCAATGGCTTGAAAGAAAGGTTATTAAGTGATGTAATTTTGTTTGGATGGGACTGATTCCAATTGATCTGTTTTTGCAATGCATATCTTGCCTCTGCAGCTGTCTCTATCTGATTCAGTGCTTAAACTGCAAGGAGTACCTATCCCTTTCCACTTGGAGTGAAACTCTTCCTTCTTCCTGCTATTATGAATGAGCATGAGGAGCTCATTTTCAGGTTTAATCTCTGTACTCACTGCAAAAAAAAATGCCAACTTATGAATTCAGCTGAGTCTTGTGACTGCCAGCATATGTATTATGCAAGTAGAAAAACAGATCATACAGCATTATGTTTATCATCATTACTACTGCGAACTGAAAATACTGAATTAGGGTTTGTATAACACAAGGGCATATGGCAGTACAAAATAATTCTCAATCCCAACTGCACAATATCATGTAATCTACACTGTATTAAACTGTACTTATTTTTATTTGAGTACTTACACTCAAAAGGAAAAAACTCTGCTTGGTATGCAATAAGCATAACAATTAATAAATGGTTATGTTATATATTAAATCAAGTATGGTTTTCCACAGTTTTAACAGAAAAAAGTGTAGCATTAGGAACCTCACAATTTATGTTAATTTTAAACTGCATAAAACCTGGGGGGGGAAAAAGCCATATATAGGTAGTATTGATGAATAATGTAATCATCATTATATGCTAATGAAACTGAATCGGGATGTGGCAATAGACGTTGCCAGCAGTATGTAGCTGACAGGTCAACTAAGCTGCCCTTTATTCACCCAGCTTTAGTCTTATGCTGCTGTGCACACAAAACATGCTTGACTAACAAAAGATGTGACTTGCTGGATTAGACATAAATGGGATTAGACATAAATGTTTTCCTCTGATAATTTAATGAGCAACAAAAATGGAGTTAAAGATCAGCGTCCAGACCTTCACTGCCCTCCCAACTTCTTGTATCACAGGAGATGATAGTTCTGTTCAATTTCATTTTTTATGTCTGATCTTTATACTTCCAGATTTTAAGAGCTTTCAGGTGTCTATAGCAGCAGCAACATTCAGGCCACTCTGAATGCATACCAGACCTGCCTGCAGAAACACTTCCAGAGAAAACAACAAATGACCCTCAGTACCAATCACTTCACGTGCCTGATCCCAGGGCTTCAGTCCTGGTGACAGCAATTGATACAGAGTATCTTCTCTGTAAAATTATGTGTTCCAACAATGGTAAGTAATTATGACTTCATCCATCAGTAAACTCAAAAGCATAAACTCAATAAAAATATGTACATTTTATATATTACACAGCTTTATATTATGAGTACTGTCACTCATTGTAACTGTTTCTTTTAATGTTAGAACTGTTTACCCCTTCTTAACTACTGTATAAATATACTAGCATACCATTAATCTTACAGACCAAATATTTTACTGGAAATAAAAATCTAAACTTTCTTCAAATACAGAAATTGCTTATTATTGCTATTATTTATACACCATAGTTTGAGAAACATTTTAACTAGCACAGCCATATAATACAATAAATTAGATTATAATATTAATTTGAAATAAAAAACCTGAATAGAGTCTTTTAAAATGAAATAAAGGTGTAAAGGGTATTTCTTCCATTTCAGTATACAAAATAATGTCTAAAGTTGTTATTATTATACAATACTATTATAACTGGTTTGTATATTTTTACAGAAAAGTAGATTAAGTAATTTATTGGGCTGCCTCTTTATCAGTGGGTGTAGATGAACTCTATCAGAAAAATCTACACTTCACTTCCCTCCTGTTTCAGTTTCAACACTGAACAGTCAACACCAAAGTCACTGGACTGCACAGTTTTCCTACTGTTTTCAGTGAAAATGCAGGCCTAAACCTTTAAGTTAGCCATCAATTACTGATAGTTTATTGATATCTGTGAAGTATTTAGAACCTTCTGTGTGACTTCAGTATGTTAAAATCTAAGCATGACTATCACAAACGCTACAAAACAAGCCACAGTAGAAATTCTGGTTTCTTGCTCTGCTGCTCTACCAAGCACAAATCTAAAACACAGATTCAGAGCTAGGAGATGGGCATTTTCTTCCTCCTTTCAAAGTAAATTATTCTTCAAGATATTTATAAGGTTTTTTTCCTCTCAAAACTCCCACTCCCAGAAACCTTACACTGTAACAGTTCTACTGTGAGACATTCAAAAGTCTCTACAGGATCACAGGGAACCTCTTCATCAAGCTGCTGTATATCACAGTGCAGGTCAAAACCTGTGACACAGTTGCTCCTATGCTTAAGAAATCAATTATGATCCAGTTTTAGTTATAAATTAGATTGAAAATATTAATGGCACTAGTGACACTTTATGGCTTATTGGAACACTGAATCCAGAAAACCAAGTGAGGTGTAAGTACAATCTCTTACCACTGCTACAGCTTTAAATCACAGAATTTACTACTTCTCCATAAGGAAGACCACAAAAAGCTTTATCATGATTTTGGAAGAGGAAGCGTTGGCTTGTCAAAGGCATTGCTAGGCTGAATCCTACAGGAAGCTGTCATGAAAGGGAAGGTTGCCAAGTGAAATGGGTATGATTTTTGAAAGAAAATTTACTCAGAGCTCAGAGAAATAAAGCAGAAGGGGCTATGTGATGTTTTTTAGCTCTATGCATCAACAAGCATGGTGAAAACTTGGCCTCAGATCTCCATGCCTACCAGTGTGACACGGGATAGAGAAGGACAGCCAACAGCAGGAAAGCAGCAAGTATGGGTCTAGTACATTTGGATATATTCCAATCCTCAGGAATTATTCAATGTTTCTGAAACAGATGTTTGTTATCTCTGTCAGACTCCTGTGTAAGATCTAACAAACACCATTACAGCCAAGGCAGGACTCAGCAAACTGAAAAATGCTAAGATGAGCCCATCTTATCATGACCCCAGAGGTGAGACATGCACAATAAAAATTATAATAAGTAATACCTAGGAAATCATGGGTTGGTCAGCCTTGTCCCTGTACTGCGAAAGATCAAGGGATCCATTGTCAAATACATGAAAGTAACTGAGAGCACTCAGCAAAGATTTAACAAGGGTAAATGAGAGGTTGCTCATATTTGAAACGACGAATAACATGATCTGTGAAAGAGGGAAAAGGAGTGGTTGCAACACACCAAAAGGTATCCAGCATAAGGCTTTTCTATCAGTCTGGTACAGCATTTTGCTTATCAAGTTAAAGACAAGGCTGGCTGAATAGGTTGAAAGCCAGCTGGAGTCAAACAGCAGAGGCAATAGCTTGAGTTCTGGATGCTGTCCAGTAACAAAGTACCCCAGGGAGCCAGAGGGGAGAGAATTGGTGCACCAGGCACAGCATCGCCAGCCAGGCAAGGGAGGGAACTGTCCCACTCTGCTCTGCACTCACCTTCAGTGCTGGGGGCAGTTTTGGGTGCCACAGAAAGACATTAAGCTGCTAAGGAGTGTCCAAAGGAAGGCAATGAAGATGGTGAAGGGGATTGAGGGGAAGCTGTATGAGGAGTGGCTGAGGTCACTTGGTCTGTTCAGGCTGGAGGAGAGGAGACTGAGGGGAGACCTCACTGCAGTTACAACTCCCTGTCAGGGGCAGAGAAGGGGCAGACACTGATCTGTTCTCTCTGGTGACCAGTGACAGGACCCAAGGGAATGGCCTGGAGTTGTGTCAAGGGAGATTTAAGTTACATATTAGAAAAACATTCTTCACCCACAGGGTGGCTGGGCACTGGTACAGGCTCCCCAGGGAAGTGGTCACAGTGCTAAACCTGGCAGAGTTCATGTGTGGACAATACTCTCGGGCCCCTGGTGTGACTCTTGGGGATGGTCCTGTGCAGGACTGGGATTGGACTCTGTGATCTTTGAGAGTCCCTTCCAAGTCAGCATATTCTGTGATTCTTTGATTTTGGGGCTCACAAAGCTACCAAACTCCTTAGCTGGGAGAGGGAGGGCTCTCACCACAAGGGCTCACAGCCACAACCTGCAGCTTAGGAAGTTTACAGGGGACATCAGCAGATGCCTTTTCAGTACAAGCAATTGTGCAGTGAGCTGAGCCCAGGGGTACATATACCTCAGCTCTATGGGAACAAACAAATAAGAAGCTATGATAATTTGTTCTTGATATTCTGAAAGCTTTAATTCCCAGTATTAGAAAGCATTACCAATTCCTGTGGTCAGGATGGGAAGCCAGGATGCTGAATAAAATGCTGTGATGTCCAGTGCGTGGGTAAGTAGGGGATTTCTGTCAGTTCTAAGGGATAAGAAATTTTCTTCTCAGCCTCTTACAGACAGTATCTGACTGTATGTAAGACAATAGGGTACTACAAGAGGTGTCTGAAATTGATTTATAATCAGTGCTGTTGTGCACAAATAGTAAAATATCGTGTCCTTGATGCCATCTTAAAATTCAATAGTATTAGTCATATTAAAGGCCCTTCTCTTAAGACTGACAGGTGATTTAATACTTTACTGAAACCTAGACACTGTAAACATTTTACCAAATAAAAGCCAGAAGACGTTATACACATAAGTTTTTTAACTTATGGAAGCACATCTAAAGCATTTTGGTAGCCATCCAAAAAACCCAAACAAACAACCAAAACAAAAACAAAGCAAAAAACCCAATCAAATAAAAAGTCAAAAAAGCCAGAGAAAACTAGTATTATTCATTTATATTTACAAATCCACAATAAAAGCTTTACACATAAAGTGGCCTAAAGAAAAATTTCACAAATGTGTTTACGAACAAAATAAAAAGTAAGAAAATAAAAGTAGGGAAAATGCAATGCATTCACTTGAAAAGTTCATACAAATATCTGTATTTTAAAATAAGCATCTTAACACAGGACTTTTTTTTAATAGCCATAAAGTTTCTCAAGTTGATTGACAGATGTAGAAAAGCTTAACTTACAAAGCAAACATTTAATATATTCCGTTATAATTTCATAGTTAATTTTCAGTCTTCAGTATTAAAACTTTCTAAAAAAGATAACAGGCCTCTAAGTGGAAATGGACTATTTCTGAAACACACAAAAAAAGGAATTTATGATTTTCTTTCAAACTAGTCCTGAAGCATATAAAATTTAGTAATAGTTTTTTTCGAAAGAAGCCAGAGTTTAAGCAATAGATATAAACAATGGATGCATTTGTATTATATCACAATCAAGCTATATACTAAAAGCACTGTACAGCACTCCTGAAAAGGACTATTTAGGCAATATACTTAGAACAACATTTGTTATAACACAGTTCATCTATACCGTGGTTAAAGGCATACAAATAAAATTCAGACATAAAACGTAAGTATTAAAAGCAACGACAAAGATAAATTGTATTATATATAAAAGTTTATTAAGTCTGGCATTTAACACCATGCCAGAAGTTTGGGAACAGTTTACTAAGAAGATGTTCTGTTTGTGAAACTCTGTGCTAAGTATTAAATAAATCACTCCCAAAAGAACTAAAGAAGTTCAGTGAAATCAAATGCCATGTCCCTTGTAACATGCTTACTTATGATTTTTTTCAAATAATATTAAGAAGGACTCTCAAGAAAATTATTTCATCATGACAAAAAATGAAAGTCAAGTAAAAGATTGTGCAGATTTTTTTGCAATGTCATTACCACACACACAACTGTATTCTTGAATATTACTTTCAGCAGGCCCACCAAAACCTAGTCTAGATAAAGCATGAAGTTTGTTTCAACTGAATCAAGAGATAAAACTACCTTTGTAGATAGAAAAATAATACTTTGTTTGGACATACATATTCTCATTATATTATGTCTTGGCAGTAAAATCTCTATGAAAGAAATCTAAACCAAATGAAAACAGTAGGAAGAAGGAATGTCTCACCCTGTATCATGCTGGGCATTAAGGTGAATTAAATTATTCCATTTGATATTAAATTCTACCATTTTCCTAAACTTTTGTTACTGCTGTCATTAGGCACTTTTGGTCAGACCAGTAACAATGGTTCCCTCTAAAAAATGTCAGATCTTTAGTCCAGGCAGAAGTCAAACAACTTTTAAAAGCAATTAAAAGCAATCTTAAATGCATTTGAAACAATGCATCTATATCAATTTCTATCTTCAAAAATTGAATTAGGAAGAAAAATATGAAATAAAATAATATTATTTATCATCCTGCACGACTTTGGAACTATAGAGTAGATTTAGCCTTTTGTATTATTAGTGGTCAGTCATTCTGAAATGCCCTTGTTCCCCCATATTCCTTTTCACTATTTCCTCTTCTCTTGAAGAAAATAACACAGAATGTGACTCTATCTAACCCATTATAATGACAGGCAGACAAAAGGTAAAAATGATGGATACAAAGAAGTTGAAGAACTTGATTTCAGAATACTGCAAAGAGCTTGAATCTGTGACTGTAATTTATTAATTTCTGAAATCTTTCCTACTCATTTTTGGAGAACCGAGGAAAACAGAAAAATTAAAATATTCCAAACTACTTGACTATATCTATTTTTAAATTAACAGGTCAAGATTAATGAATGAGAGCATGTAACATCAAGGAAAATATCTAACAAAACATAGAACTTCAGAAAAAAAACCCTTTTTAATGAAGGGTTGCGGATTAATATATATTTGATTAATTAAGTCGTATACCAACATTTTTCTGCATTTAGAATAAAGAGTTTTAAAGTATGCAAAATAAATACATTGCAACTGCCAACTATGTAAAAAATGCTAATTATGCTTTAGCATTTTTTTACTAATGCTTACCATTCATACTTTTTTCTTTTTTAATAAATACTTCTTTGCTACTTTTGTAAATGCTTTGATTGTAATTTTGTAATCATAATATCTTCTGCTACCTATAACAATGAAGTAGCTGAAAATCTACTAAGATGTCATTTCCCAGTCACCCACTGCCCATTTCAGCATCACTGACTTGTCTTGACCATAGTAAACATCTCATTTTCATGTAGGATTCCTGTCCACAACTACCCCTCCCTGGTTCTTTAAACAGTTTCAGTATCCCCCTCCTCTGACTATTATCTACGTGGTTTTCTTGTTTCAGTGTCTTTCTCTAATCCGTCCACCTTTGCTCAAGTCCTGAAGCTTGAGTAGTCTGGATTTTGCTGCCTCTGCACACTATTTAAATTCTATATTTTTACATTTACCATCCAAATTCAGGTCCTTCTCCACTCCTAGTCTCACCATGATCTCCATCTGGGCTGTACAAGCAGCCCACAGCTCTTAAGTTTTATCCACCTGTAACCCAAGGCCCTGTTTCATACAGCACATCTGTAAGATTTTGTCTTAGCTTTATTGAAGAAACAAGTGTACAGTACAAATGCTAAGCTCTAGCAGATGACTAAAAAATTTCATTATGTCTGTTGATATGAAATGGTCCAGAGTAGTGAGTCAAGAGAAAAAAAAAACCAGAAAAACCCCATGAACATTAAACCCTCTGAGAATAAAGAGGAAGATCTGAGGATGGCAATTCAGCTGGATAAGGATAAGCTTGGTCCAAGGAGCAGCAGGGGCTGAAATACCTTTACCTTGCCAAAGACTGCCTGACCAGCAAAGACACATCAGGCATCAGCACTGGGTGAGATATTCATACTGAAGCTTAGCCTAGCAAAATGCTACTCCTCATCACAAGTGACTGTGTGTGACAGATTGCTGTGGATTCTTGAGTTCTGTACATCCTGCTCACATTGCTCTATCAATGACAAAAAAGGGCCCAAAAGAAGGGGAGTCATACACCTCTCCACACTCTGCCCCATTTTACTCTTCTCATCTCGTGCAGTATTACCAGTCATTGAAACTGTCCTTAATATCTTTCTTCTCAATCCACATTTCTGTTCCCTGTAAGTCTTGTAGCAGCTCCAACTGTGGGCATAAGTACACTCAAATAACCCACAGCACACTCTAGGCACAATGAGAAATCTAAAACCTGCCATACCATGACTCTGATAGTTATGGGGAAACTATTTCTCTCACAATATCCTTCAAAGCTTCCCTTTTCTCAGATTTCATCAAACTGACATGAATAAATTTCTCCTCTGTCCTTGGGAAAGAAAGGGAGGTCTTTGCCAAAATCCAATTTACTGATCAAAGACTTCAATTCACTTTTCTTCTTAAAGGTATGGCGTGAGGGACACCTGGGCAGACAGTACACTTACTCAAATCTCACCTTAAAAATTTTGCCTGAAAACATCCAGCCTAAAAGATACACAGGAGACATGAAGAATTCTGAATCCAAGTGATTAAAGTTTTACAGGTTTTTTCAAGTTTTACAATAGGAAACTGAAAATGGGGTCCAGTACCACAATTATTACCATTGCCCAGTGTAGCTAACTTTCATCTGTATCAACACTAGTTAAAAAATTCCAGAGAGCAAGATTTGCTAAGTTCCAGTCACAGACATTTTGCTTGATCATTTCCCCATTTCTCCTTTTGCTGTCTGTGATTTCATAACATAGTAATTGTATAGAATACACATAATCCATCATTCTTGATGAAGTTGAGTGGTTAGATTTCCCTAATTCAGAAAAAAAAAATCATAGTATGAATTTGAAACGAATGAATTGAAGCTAACATTCTAAAAGAAGAACCAAACTTTCATAAAAAGTGCTCTTGAAAAAAAAGCAAACATTTTTAGCTCGTTCACCAATGACTTCTCTAACTAATTCCAGATTCTTTTTTCTCTTGTTGAAAAAGACACAGAAGGTCTCAAATACAATGACCAACAGAAGCTGAAGCACTGCTTTTCCCAAAGGTCTGTTGGCAAAGACAGAGCCTATTTTGCCATTTGTATAAACAATGAAAATGGTATATATGTCGCACAAAATAGCAAAATTAAAAATAACACTTAAGACTCTTAACAGCATTCAGAATTCTGGAGCTGGCAGAAAACATAAACACACTCAAGCTACTGAAAAAGACAGCTGCAGCAATATTAAAGATTTTTTCTTTTCTTCAACTTACTCATTAAACATATGTATTAAGCTCATTGTCAACTCATAAATTTTGTTTATAGTGACCAAAGTTATGTTTTGAACCTTACCACTTTAACTTATAAAACCCACCAGCTTCACATGAAGCTGGTGGGTTTTATAAGTTTTCTACACATAACTGTCAGAGGAAACTGACTTCAAAAATCTGTAACATTGATTAATCTATAGTGAAAATACTGTGCTGCTTAATTTCAGAGTTTTATCAATCTTCGTAACAAAAAAAAATTAATTATCTACCCACAGATATGGTTTATACAGATTTAAATACAAAAATGAAGGAAGCATGGCAATTTTTTGAGGCACTTCATCAAACGGTGAAACTAGTTTTGAATTAAATATTCAGGTATTTTTATAATGGGAATGAGACAATAAGAACTTAATAGTTCTTATTCAACCTAGATAGAATTAAGCACATATAATATTACATGAAGTTTCAAAATAAAAGTATTTTAAGCTAAAACCTTCTCTATTATATTAGTATATAATAACTAATGGGTCGGAGGCCTGGTAAACGCAATCCATGTTTTTATTTCCCACAAGATGCATAATGTACACTGTTAGAGATACCCAGAAATCATATGGACCACTACAAGTGGTTTTCTTTAGTGAAGAACCACACTGCAAGAAAAATATGAAGTTGTGAGAAAGAATCCAAAGGAGGGCTACAAAGATGGTCGGAGGCCTGGAAGAGGGGCTGAGGTCACTTGGTCTGCTCAGGCTGGAGGAAACTGAGGGAGACCTCACTGCAGTTACAATTTCCTGTGAGGGGAAGAGGAGGGGCAGGCACTGATCTCTTCTCTGTGGTGACCAGTGACAGGACCCAGGGGAATGGCCTGAAGTTGTATCAGAGGAAGTTTAGGTTGGGTATTAGACAAAGGTTCTACATCGAGAGGGTGGCTGAGCACTGGAACAGGCTCCCCAGGAAAGCAGTCACAGCATCAAGGCTGACAGAGCTCAAGAAGCGTTTAGACAACACTCTCAGGCACATGGTGTGACTCCAGGGTCCGCCCTGTGCAGGACCTGGAGTAGGACTTTGACGATCCTTGTGGGTCCCTTCTAACTCAGGCTATTCTACGGTTCTATGAAAGGACAGTAAACAGGAACACAGGACATGCCTAACATGTTTGCTGTCACTTACGTTGACTACCCCAAACCCAGACACGTGTGCACATACAGACACACTTATCAAAAGCCTACAAGCTTCTACCTACAGCGTGAAAAAGAGGCCACAATAGTTTTGGTGTAGATTAGAAATCAATGGCACAAACTGCTCAGATCAGGTCTCCAAGGAACTAGGAGAAGAAAAAACCTTACTGTTAGTACTCTTCAATCACTCCACAGAAAGCCAGCTCCTGTACTTCCAGTTTTGCTTGGAATTAAGAGAGTGAAAATCTTAACTCTTAGCATATGTAAAAACTGCACCCACTACCCTGCTTTGTGGGGTACTCCAGAACCTGCAACAAGGGATGCAAAGGATAACTTAAAGGCTGACAATCCTCCTGCCCTCATGTCCTCCATGCCCCATGAAGGACCTTATCCTTCTAGTGCAACACCACTGGATTTTCCCTCCTTGCACTTCTAATACTTTTTTAGCTAAGTGTGGAGTTTTATCTGTGACATTATTTATTATTTTCTGGGGTTGGCAGAATTGGCAAAGAGCCCATTGAGTTTTGTGAGTTTTCAGGTGTCTGAGTCTGCTGCCAGGTTAGGTGATACAGCTCTTTTAATGCAATTTGACAGGTGACCCCTGAAAGCTATTGTTAGGGTGATATTCTAATGTAGTGAATTTAGAAATGCATTTAAAAAATACACTTTTCAAAGAGAGTAGAGGAAGGGATTGGAACTGTGGATGTTTTATCTGAAGTTACATAGTAGAACCTCCCACTAAGATGTAACTTCCAGTGGAAAACTGTAAGCATTAGCACTGATAATTTTCCAGAATTTTGCTCAATGAATTCACCTTTTCAACTACAACTACAAACTGTAAGTATGACATGACTTTCCCAAGACACGAATTTAATAAGCAAAATTACTTTCTCATTCTTCAGTAGTGTTCTTAATGACTCGCTATATTGACTACAGCAAGACGTTTCTTTTATAACAAACTAAATTTAACTGTTATATACAGTGGAAGATTTTTTTTAATGGTTTACTTTTAAGAATAAACATTTTTTCTCTTGACTCAGCAGTGGTGGAGCCACACCAAGAACACTGCATGAAGTTCTGGGGTCCCCAGTACAAAAATCATAATGGAGTTACTGGAATAAGTCCAACAAAGGGGCTATAAAGATGACTGGCTTGAGTAACTGTCATACAAGAATAGGCTAAATCTGGAGATTATTTAGTCTGGAGAAGAGAAAGCTCAGTGAGAATCTTCTCAGTGTGTAAATACCTATAAGGGGAAGGAAAGAGAGCCAGACCTCTCAGTGGTACCCAGTGAAAGGACAAGAGTCAACTGGCAAAAAACTGTAAAAGGAGATAGTTAAATATAAGAATAATTTTTTTTTCCACTCTGAGGAGGAACAAGCAGCAGAACAAGCTGTCCAGAGAGGTTGCAGAGACTTCTTCCTTGGAGGTATTCGAAATCCAACCAGACACTGCCCTAAGTAACATGTTCTATCTGACTTGTTTTGATTTAGGGGGCTCGGATTAGACCAGCTCTAGAGGTCTTTTCCAATCTCAAGTAATCTGTGACTCTGTTTTTAATAAAAGCAGAAATTATTTAGAAAACATTTCAAAATTAAAGAAAATTGAAGTCCTACAGTTTACTTATTGTTCTTTAATGTGAAAACCTTAAGATTACCACTAGAGTTTTAAAAGCCCACTGTTTTTCTTATCTCTTTTTCACAGCAAGTGTTATTAAAAGAACTGTCAGTAGATACTAGCAGACAGGCTGTTTTTATGTAAATTTAAACAATTTTTACTATGACAAAGTAGCACTTTTATTTTTCCTCTTTTCATCTGCTCTGCATTTTCAGACATTAAACTGCTGCTTTTGCAGTTTTTACATACCCGTAGTTGCACGTTCTCTCCAAAATATAGAGAAACTTCAAATAAATATTACTGTTCTCATCACTCAATAAGACTACTAAAGCTAGCACTAGTGATTTTACTCACTCAGCCTTAACTTCTTAACAGATACTACATTTTCTTTTAAAAGAGGACATTTTAAGTATCTTCTCCTCGAGTGATTTTTTTTAACATCCCTCCACAAACTCACATACACTGTGGCAGTAACAAGCTTCATCAACAGAAAAAAACCTAAAACTTCCTTTCTTCTCCTGTCATTTGTTAAGAAATGGTCTTCAATCCTAGAGCTAACAGCTCAACAAATAAGGTTGTCCTTGTCACTATTTCTCATGCTGTTACTGAATCCTGTTTGTTATTCTTTCTGAACATCGTCAAAAACCAACTGTTCCTTTTCAAGGCTGATCTTTTTTTGTCACATTTTGCATTCTCAAGTAATTTAACTTTTCCTCTTCTGAATTCCTGCATCATGAAATGTTAACACAGAATATGCACTGCTAGGAAGCTGTCCCCAGCAGAGTCTAGACTGGATCTCTTCTAGCTTTCATGGGAAATTTCAGATTCACTACTTCAAGGTTTACAGAATTTGAAAACTGGTTTCTCCTCTATTCATTACTCATTTACTCTCTGCCTACTTAGCCCTTCTTTTGTCTCATTTTCTTTTCTCAGTTTCCCAGAAGCTCTGTCTTAGGCGGCATTTCCATATTTTCACCTTTTCTCAAAATACTTAAAGAAATACAAATCATTTAAATAGAAATATAATTTAAATATCCTAAATGTCTCAAAACCAGTTGAGGTTCTCAAATAAAAATTTCTATGGACTTGCACAGATTCCTGCCGATTAAACCAGCTATATAGTCTATTCCATTTACTTAGTGTCAAGTTCAATCAGCATTTATAAAGCACACTTCACTTCCAGAAAATTCTTCCACAAACCTCCTGGTGTAGTCTCTATACAAGTAAATTTCTATACAAATTAAAGAACAGACAATTCAGAAATACATATAGATTCTGCTTCCTCAGAAATAGCCCTACAAAGGAAATGAGAATCAAATTCCCAATTGCTTTGCAGTTTCATAAAGACAGAGTTTAGAGATGAAATTTTTTGCTTCTTTTATTTGCCTTTCTCCAGGCATAAACCACAAGTCTGTGCTCACACTTGGTTGTGCTAATGAGCATGCTCTCGGTTAGAAGCCAAATGCAGGCATGAGTCCCATCCATTAGTTTTTATGTTTTATTCACATGGATCATTGAACAGAGATGGAAATACCTAAATAAGAAGTCCATATCACAAGGTCCAAAGAAACTTCCATTTGAGTCCTGGGAAGGCTCAATACAGGAATACTTACAGAATAAATGATTTAACTCCTCTCTATTTCCCTAGGCAGCAACATCAGCACAAAGCATAATTTCTCCCTGACTTTTACTAACACGAACACTTTAAAAAGCTATTCAAATTTATGAGATTTTTAAACCCAAGGATAAACTCTGGCCACAGTTTACACTGAAGTGAGCACTTTAATCCATACAATATTTTCTTACCAAATTATAATCAAGTTTCTGCTATGCAATTTTGGTGCTGCTATTGCTAGCTTTTATTGCTGTATTAAATTGTTAGCAAACAGCTAAAGGCTGCCAGAACAATTTCATAACATCTATTTCATTTTTAATAGTCCTTTGTACGAAACAGCTCTGAAATTATTGTTTACATATTATGGTCAAATAAATGCCAACAAATCCTATTGTTTAGCTTACAGCCATTAGGATTTTTTGCAATTATTTTAGTCTTTATTACAACATATTTTCTAAAATTTAATAATTTAACTATCAGTCCACTACTGTCACTGAATTATATTTGGTTTTACTTTTATCTTCTCATGCTAAAACTGAGTGATGCTTCAACTTTTAAGTATTGGTTCCATTTTCACCTTTGGCTATCACTACCATTTCGGCTTCTCTCAAAAGAAACAACAACAACAACAACAACAAACCAAACCAAACAAACAAACAAAAAAAAAGAAAAAGGAACAAAAAAAAATCACCTCAAAATTGGTTTAGCATTTGTAGGATGCTGAAGCTTTTATAAAGTCTGAAGTGCTATCAGATGCCATGCAGTTTTTCCAAGACATGCCTTACTTTTAAAATCCAACTGTACACATTAGTTTTCAGGAGGAGAGAATTAGTTGCTAGTGCTTCACTTTTAGTTATAAATATTTAAATTACAATAAACTGAGGTTCTCTTCCCAGAATTTAAGTCTATTCTGAATTTTTCAAAACCAGCATGCCTTTTTGGTCAACCATTAAATAATGTGACAGAAAATGTATTCCAACATGCAAATTTTCTTTCGAGTAAGTTACTGTATATCCAAAATTCTATGTTTATTTTTAGTGACTGCAAAGTAAAATATTTTATTCATATTTAGATGTCCCCTCACGGAAACAGAATAACTTTAAATTACAAGAACCATCATCCAACACACTGAAATTGGATGGGAGAAGGATAAAATAAATGAGGTGCCAAGAAAACTTCACACATCCTTAAGAAAACAAAAGCAAAAGCTGTGTTTTTCAAAGATAAAATTGTATCGGTGCTAGAAACAAGCAAGGCTTTTCATCAGTTCTGAAACACAAAATAGAAAGCTGCCAAAGGATGCATGAACCACACTTTAGACAAGTAATTCTTCTGTCCAAGTATTCTTACATGTATTACTTTAGATGCAGACAAGCTCCTGTACAGCATGAATGGAGAGCAGCTGTTTCCTCACTCAATAAAATTTTATTCTTTTCCAAGTGACAAGTGCTGACCTTTCATTGTATCATGTCTGCTCATGGTTTGCTCCCTTCTACAACCACTTCTAGCAATACACATCAAAAATGACAAGCAGAAATCAGTGTACTCATGTGTTGTGTTATATAGCTGATGTGTAAGATTTCTGTGATTGTTAATTAGAAAGGATACTTTACTGAATTAGCATACTTGGTATGTCATTACTGCAAAGCAGGAATATAAATTAACCTTACATATCAAGGTGTTCAATACTGATGCTGGAGATACATATATTTCTTTTCCCCCAAAATCTATCTACAATCCAATGTCAGAAACTATGTATATTTAGAGTGCTTTTGGTTTTGACTTTAAAGCAGAGATTTCTGTATTAGAATTCAAATGCTTGGCCACCCTCCCTCTACTTTCCTAACCTAACTTTTGTTTCTTTTTAATAAGAAAGGAAAAAGTCAGCAAAACAAAATGTCAACATTAAATCATTTCACAGCATTTTGTGTCAGAAATGTAATGGAAAATGTGCACATCATGGGAAAGGTTACTGTTCTTCCAGAACATCTTTTCATTTGGTTCAGGGCTCATCCCTCTACATAACTGTGCAGGCACTACCGATGGTTGTTCTCCCTGGGCTTAATTTGGCAGTTGAAGGATTGTGGCATTTTCAGGAAACCACAGTGCAGTGATTTTAGTGGTTATCCATCTGAAAGTGGTGCTATGATTTAGAATAATTACTCTGTTTATGTGCAATGGTAAAAGTCAGTTCCTACACCATATTCCAATGTCAGCTTCCACTTTACCGACTATTTCCCTAATACAACATCACGTCGGATGTCCAAGGGATCTGTCCAAGTCAGAATTAGAGGGATTTAGTGTTCCTGTTCCTCAGCAGTGTGTGCACATGCAGCACAGTGACATTGCTGTACTTAGTTTAGCTGACAATTGGGTGAGGAGAGGAGCAGGAGGGAACAGGATGAATTCAGCTAGTTAATCAAAGCACTGCACATTAATTTACGCTTGACCTTTGCATTGTTACAACCAGCGATATGAAAAAGAGAGACATATTAGTCTTCGCTAAGAGCTTTCTCATATTCTTGAAGAAAACATAAGCTTTATTTTTTTTTTTTTGCATATCCTTTCCACATCCTTTCTTCTCAGAACTAAGTAAACTTTTATACTTTTTTCCAGATGAAATCTGTGATAGGCTTAAACATTTACCTGTAACTTTACAACTTTACTCAAGACAGCACGGCAAAATTCTTAAACTGCTTGTTTCTCATTTCCACAAGACAATATTCTGAAAACATTTCTTCAAATGACAAGAAGTTAAAAAATCCATTCAAGGGTAAATGTTTAGGAAAAAATCTCAAGAAGAAGAATGAGGTGAGGTAATGAAATACTACCTGGAATATTCAGTGATACTGAATTCCTATTTTAATACAGAATCTTGTCTTGGGCATTTTAAATGGCTTGAAGCAAATCAGATGCAAAAATTTAAACTCATTTAGATGAGAATGTTAAGGAATGACACAAAGTGTAAGTAATAGTAATAGTCTCAGTTGTTGTAAAGGAGATTCAGTTTTACTTTTTGAAAGGACAGCAAAATCTGGATCCAACCTTGTATATGACACAGATGAAAAAAACATTAATTGAAAAAACCCACAAAAAGTTAAAAATTATGCAAAAGAAACAAATGAAACAAGTAACAAGGCAGAAAAAGAAATAAAAAATATATAACTCAATTTTACCAAATCCTAAATTTTGCATACAGAAAAAATATTACTTTAGTAATAGAAATTAGTCTAGATTATTTGATCTGTAATTTCAATGACCACACCAGCAGGGAAATATGGTAAGACAATTAGACCAAATCTAGTGGACATCAAAATCATGCTGAAGTACAGGAAATAAACCCTACAATTCTATTTCTTTTCCCAAGAACAGACATTTTATAAGAGATTGATATTAACATCACATTTCTCAAATTATCTATTTAGATGTTATTATATGCAAATTATTTCAGCTATTTCAAAATAAAGTTCAATATTAAAACCAGATTTCTTTTGTTATTTACACTGCCAAAAAGCAATGTTTACCAAATATATTCTAACACTGAAGAAGCTTTGTAAGTAAATGGGTTTTTTTATTGTTCTTTTTCGTTTTTTTAACTGTTTAAAGGTATGGTCTCCAGTAAGAAGCTTTGCAATACCTCAGCCTACAGCACAATCAAGCTAAGAAGAACAGTAATATCCCAAATACATGTAGATTACCTACAGCCTCTCAGGGAATACTACTCTATGTAAAACTCTGGATTTACACTGAAATTAGTAAAAAAGTTGTAAGCAACTATGCTTCATTAATGCATTAATGAAATTATTGCCATTAATGCAATTAATACCATATAATGGTATTATATGCCATGTTAATAATGTGAAGAGTAACTCTAGTCAATGCTGAGAAAAGTGATTCAATATCCTTACGCTTCCTGTACCTCTAGCTGCTTTTCACGTACGGACTTTTTTGGTAAAACCAAAAAAACCCCAAAACACACAAACCTCATACTCTCACACTGTTCCAAGACAAAATTAGTTTTGAATAGTGTAGACGAAGTTTTGCATCCAAACCTACTATCAAAATCCCACTAATTACAGATCAAAGACTTGTACAAGTATTGGGCAGCAGTAACAAAAATTCTAAAAAACACACATGGAACAGTAAGCATTAGTCTTTTGCATATTAATATTTCCTTCTCAAATAATCCACAATTTACACTGCAGTTCTGTGAAGAGATATTTAATTCAGAAAACTGACTGCACAGATGCTCACTTGACACTAATTGTGATGAGTCAAAACTGATGCTGGAACACAGCATTTAAATTGTTATTGTCTTCTGCCATGGTCTTCTACCACATCATTTTATTACCTGGACATGGAAATTCTCATGTCATAGATTTTATAACCATAAATTTCAGTCTTGTGGCTTCTGTAGCAATAGCTTAGTTTAACAATGCAAAACAACCAAATTGGTAATGAATTTGACATTTGCCTTCTGAGTATGCTGTACTATGAAATATTCTGATGTGATAAGCTTGCTGCGCTGAAAGTGACTGAAGCAGGTTGGCCAGAATGAAGGAGTAAGTGACACATTCAAATATCAACTGAATTGAATTATTCGATGCAATTTGACGTAACAAAAAAATCTTAAGAATGCCCACAAAAATAAGAAGCTACTGACCCCATCCAGGTAGACATTTTTACGGTCATAATCTATTACTAGTAGCCGGCCTAGTAAATAATTTGATATGTCATGAGTCTCTCCTCTTCCATCACAAACTGCAATTTCAAAATCTGCATCTTGTTACATGAAATAATTTTAATCTTCTGAAGAAACACTTCATTCACTGCTTTATGTAAAGAGGTCAATCATTACTTATAGCCAAGAACCTCTATATTGTATTTTTTCATTTTATATATTATTATAATCCTAGTAGTTATAGAATACAAAAAAGGAGCAAAGGTCTCTGATACATGTATTTCCTAGGGCAAGAAGAAAAATAATAAAGAATCCTGAGATACATAGCTGTCTGGGGAAGAGATTACAACTGCAAAATATAGTTTCAAGCTGTGATTTACAAACCCATGATTGCAGCAAAGATTTGATCAAGCAGCTGTAACTGAAGGGAAAAGAAGGATAACTATATAATAAAGTTCAAGAATTAAAAAATGCTAAAATACTCTTTGTCAGTGGAAAACAGAGTAAACCTGTAGAAAGATTTTCTTATTTACAAGTGGTTATCTTGGGTATTTCTGAAGCTCATGACACTGGTACAGAAGCTTTTTGGATCAGCACACTTCAAATATCAATACTAAGAACTTCATACAATTACACTTATACCTGAAGAGTATAAATTTTTCCTCTTCACTAAGCTTCTAGAGACTAAAGCCCAGTATGAACTGCAAGAAGGTTTGACTGACAGATCAGGAAACAGCCCAGAAAAGAATGTGAAGAACAACTGGGGAATGCTCACACTTCTCTCTCTTACTTGTACACTAACAAACCTCATCAAATATCACAATAATGCTCCAACAGGGTTTTAGAAATTTCATAACACTGAAGAGAGACAAATATCCATTTTTCCTCTATTCTTCCCAGTATATTAACAGGAAATATTGTTAAATAACCTCCCAAAAAATAAAAAAACCCTTTTGTGGAGCATGCGGGGGAAATCTCTTTCTGATTTTATAGCAGGCTTTGCTGTACCTGCATTTGATCAGAAAGCATGGCAGGCCAGATAACTTCTCATGCAGTTTTGTTCTCCTTTGTCATCCAACATCAGATGGTTCTGTGCATATTTCTCAGCCTGAATTTCTTAATTCTGGTAACAGAATTGAAAGGTAACAGGTCTTTTAAACATGGCAATACCTCCAACGTTTCAGTTTTGGGCCACTCCTACACAGACTACATATAAGACAGTTCCTTCAAGACTACACAGTATCAAGAAACAAACCAGAGATGGAACACAAAATCAATAACCAAAGACCTGAGCTTCTATTCTTTAGATGGTTTAAATTTCCCTAAGAGTTAATCAGCAAAACAATCAAGGGAAAATAGTAACCTGGGCTTCAATTCAGATTTTGCTGTCTCATTTCAGGAAAATAACAGACAAGTGTACTAAAGAAATCCAGTAGGTTCCAGGTAAAGAGACTGGTGCCTAACCAACAGAAAACCCAAGGGTCTGCCATGCACTTTTTGCAAATGTTCCAGGCATGAGCAGCTTCAGGCAGTGGGATACCCCAAATCCAAATGCATCCAGCAGTCTGCTTCTAGAGAAGCCCTGAATGACAGCAGCACACATCTTATTACCAGACCTATGCCTGACTTGTAGGCACTTGGCAAGAGAGTTTCACAATGCCTACAGGTTATTTTTAATGTGTGCCCTAGCATATGAATTTATGGAAAGTAAAATGTGATGCAAATTCAGTTTGAATAAAACTGAATGTCCTCTGTGAAGAAAATGCACATTTGTCATTGTATGTACTATCTATCTGCTATCTGTGAAGAAAATGCACATTTGTCATTGTATGTACTATCTATCTGCTATCTAGAATAAAAAAGAAACACTTTTCAGACAGCAATTACAACAACGAATTACGCAGAAAATTATTTACCAGGTAACTCAAGAAATCAGAAAAGTTAACTCACAGAATTAATCCCAGTAAATTATATAGCAGAAATTAACTATACAACTGAATGCCACATTTTCTTTCACTCTCATAGTTCATTCCAATAAAATAATGCATTTGTAATCCTCTGTAACACATAAGATTGCTGCAAATTGTGGCTGAACGAACATATTCCTTGTGATTAATCTCTGCATTAGTGGTCTTGAACTTCTACTGTAAATAATAGCCTTTCAATCACTATGATGGACTGTGAATTTTGTTGCAGTGCATTTAAAGTAATGAATAATTAATGTACTTGTTCTGGAATAAACTTTGGCTCCTGAAGAGATTTAAAACTAACAGCTGAACAAATAAGGAAGAAATCCTTTACTTGAAGTTTGACATTCCCCTTTGCATGGAAATGTAAGAAATAAAAATGTGAAGATAAACCTATACAAGACAAATACAATTAAGGAAATCTGGTGAGAGACATTTTTGGACAGAAGATCTCCAGAGGATTCAGAAGAGACTCTCTAGAACACACTTTCTGTCAACAGCAGAATTAAAGCTGACCACTGTGTGCAGCTAAGCATGCAACCCTTTACAAAGTATAAATTATCCTAAACTTGATACATACACCAGAATTACAGATGTTGCACACCTTTTAAGGATTTTCCATTATGGTATGATTGGATAACTCATACTATAGTCAACCTTATAGTTAATTTTCCTCCATAGCTTTTTTTATTTAGTAAGTATGACACTGCATATATTTTCTTTTTTTTCCTTTCCTACTCCTCATCTTCCCTGTCTGCCTTGATACAGTGACTGTATGTGTAGCACATTAGACTTGCTTGAAAAGTGAAAGAGTATACTGGGAAAAATAAGTACTTTTACATTTAGCTTATTTGCTAGTAAATGTATGCATTAAAAATAAATACTACATACATTCTTGATAATTTGCTTTGCAGATTTACATTTTTTGAATACTTTATACCACCATTCAAATCTATGTTTTCAATGAATTCTATTCTCTATTCTTTCGAATACATGACCTTCATCTTTTATACCCTCTCTGTAATGCTGAAGTCATAATTTTGCCTCGGTTACTGCAAATCAAATGAAATGGAAAATTCTAACTTTACTGACAATACAGCAGAAAAACTCAATACACAAAACTACAAAAGAATGTACTACAATATGCTTGCTCTAAATTGTTGGATGAAGAAATCGAATGTTTTTCAGATATTTCTTTAACCTGATTTTGGTCCATACAAGAATGATACTCTAACTCTATTCTGCTTTTTTCAAATCTACTATTGAGATGTCAATTTTATCTAAGGCACTACATTCCAAAATATTACCCAAGCATATCTTAAAGCAAACAACAGATACTATATTAATTTTTTTTAAATAGCAGCAGTTAAAAACTGGATTTTTTTTGGAGAAGAGGCTGCTTCTTTAGAAGTGAAGTCATTTGAAAGCCCTACCTTGAAAGTTTATAAACTGGATTAGCTTGTGGATTCTTCTTTAAAAAACTGTTTTACACATTAAAGTTACTTAAGTTCATCTTAATTTTTTATTTTACCAAAGCAGATTATATAGTAATACTGTACTAGAAGCATTTCGTCTGTACAGTGCTACAATATGGATTGCAGGCTTTCCCTATCACATATTGAGCCACCTGAAAGACACTTCTTTATCCATGTTTCTACTAAATATGGTGAAATTCTAAAGAGAACTATTGGAGAGGTATTTTTAAAGATTTGCATCAGTGAATTACAGCCTCATTAAAAAAAAACCAAACAAAAAAAAACAAAAAAAAAACCAAAAAAACCCAGGAGGTATTACCAATAAAGCAATTCCTCTGCAAGATCTATCATTCTAAGCAATTCATGCAAAACTGTAATTAAGCATTCAGAAACCTTTAAAATGTCTAAACTATATACGACTTCAATAATTCACAAAATGAAAATAGAAGCATCATATCCAAATGTTTTCTGAAACACACAGCAGAGGTCAGCTCTGAAAACAAACAGAACCTTTAAAATTATTTTCTGAGTTTCTCAGAAAATTTACCTTTCACATCAAGCTTCAGAAACTCCCATACATCAATGTATGTCTTCAGTTTCAAGCAAATGTTTGATTTTGATTCATGCCAATATATGATTGCTGGTTAAGACTGAGCAGTATATTTTTATAGGTACCCTCTGGTTTCACAATACTTTAGTTTTAAGCACACATGATAGCTCTTTCATCTCTTCTCTCTTTTTAAAAAGTGCTGTGTATTCATGCCTGCCCCATATCAAACCTGTGTCAAATAGCAAGTATTTTAAAACCTCCATCTTTTACTACTCTTTCTCTCAAAACTCAGTGGCAGGTCATTTGAGTAAAAAGATACTCAAAATCCACACTTTTATCTAATTACAGCTATAGTTTTCTCACTTACTTATAACAGTTACAGGTCCAACTTTGCCTCATTTGAGTATGTGGTTTCAATTAACTTTTCACTGTTAGATCTATAAATCTTGACTCTGCCACTAATTATTCTTGTAGAAGACAAAAATTGCACATTTACATAATTCAATGGAATTTACACAGACATGTATAGAAGAATTTATAAAATAAATTCACTGTAATTTCTAAAAACAAAAAAAAAAGCTAGCACATCATAAGGATCACAAGACTGATCCTTTCTAGTGGACAAAACCACAAAATCCAAACTTTCAGTTCTAGTGCATGCTACTATACTGAAAGAGCCTATCTATATTATCTGACATCCCTGATTCAATTAACACTATCTTGACATGTCTGTAATACATGCATATGCTAAACTATTAGCATAAATAAAATCAACATGTCAATAAGTTTTAGACAAAAGCTTATAATTAAAGATACCCTAATTTTTATCACTATAGTCACTAACGTATAATTCAGTCAGCTACTAAAGCATTATAATTCATCAGAATGAAATGTACTTTTTAAGGATAAATCCTTCCACAGTTAATTATTGGTTTTAAATCATATGAACAAGAGGTTAAGTAAAGCCACTGAACGTATGACAAATAATCAATCTTTTAACCTCCAGTGCTACCCAGAAGCACCTGAAATGGACACTAAAAAAAAATATTACAGTAGTCATACAGCAAGAACTAGTTAGATTGTATTTTTTTGCTCCAGATTAATTGCTAAATAAATTAATATTATAAATTATGATTTTTTGCCGCATTATTTGAAATGTGAAAAAATAGTATATCTTCCTCTAATCCTTACTCAGATAGCAGCTTTGAAATGAGGGCCAGATAAATCTCACAAGAACCTACAATTTTTAAAAGCAGATTGTCTAAGTGTCATGTAACCAGCCCTGTTTGTGGTAACACACCGCAGGAAAAGACAGAAGGCCCTTCAAGATTATTTCTTAAATCTGCAGTTTCACCAGTTGCATACTTCTGTTTAACTTAATTATGAACTTTTATATTCAGAAAAATCTCTTGTATAACATAACCACAACCCCTCTTGCCTTAATTACAGATGGGTCAGAATGAGGGAAAATTAAATCCAGTAATTTTAGTGAAGACCAAATATAATAATAAAGATCTGAGAAATATTGCTTTACTAACAGATAGTGGCAAACAAACAGATATTGAAAAATACTTTGTTTTCCCTCCTTAATATTTCTTGCTTGCAAGAAGTCCTACAACCTTGCCTTTAAAACACTATTTCTACCATCACAAAGGAGTCCTGCGTGATGGTACTGGGAGGAAAAAGCACCAGGGCAGGCAGTGTCACTCGTATCACTTTGTGACAATGCAAAAGGAAATAAGCTTCTGAAAACCTTCTCTGACATAACAACACTCTGGGGATCACTCCCCTACATATCTTAGACTGCAGAGTTAACATAATTTAGTAATTATCAAAAATAAGCCTCCACAGCTCTTTAGAAGCAGTGGTAACCGAAACTGGATAAAGTTGAAGCTGTTTATAGGAATTACCTGAATAAAAGCAAGTTTTAAATTTAAATATTTTTCAAAAATTAATATGGAAAATAATAAGAAGGAAATATTTAAGGAAATATTTTTCAGAGAATTATGAACAAAGGATTAGAACATAACAAACTCCTCATATGGATGAGTACTGTTCAGTTTCTTGGCCTAATTATGAGAGTGATTTTTAAGAGAACCTATTGGATTTTGGCATGCAATATGTTTATTTTTGGCCCATCTAAATTGCTACTAAAATTTTTCCTGTAGTAAACAAGACATAACAAAAATTTTCTACCAGTATTTTTTAATCGCAACTTAAATATACGGCTCCTCATGGCATTTTCTCATCTTATCTTTTATGTCCACCAATGTGCAATTTTTAACATTTCTTTAAAAAGCCTGAAGAAAAAAAACCAATTCATTGCCTTTTTCACAGTAAAACACAGTACGTGTTTTACCAGGATTCCTTCCCACAGCAAAATGGTCTTCCTGTATCTTTTATTTCTTGTAAACTATAGGGCTTAAGAAAGCCCTTTGTCTTGTCATGGGCAGATAAAAACCTGCTGCCACCAGTCCTCATCAGTGTAACTGCATGAGCAATCCCTGGAACACCCCCCTCTGCTTCACAGTCTGGTTCTGAGCAGGATCTAAGATTACCCAGCAGTAGTAGCTTGTCTATATATGAGAGTCCCACAGTTACTGATGAGCTTGTACAGGCACTCTGCCTCCAATCTAGAAATACAACTACACTCTGGCACACAACCTTGACATTTTGTCAACTTCTATGGTAAATCATATGCTGTGGTTGATACTAAAACCAGCTATTCAGAGTATGTACAAGGCATCTGTACCTGTGACACATCCAGATTATACAGCTATGTGTTGCTTGCCTATGTCATCAGTGACTCTGACCTTTCTCGTCACTCTGACTCCCAGAAATAAACTAAAATACTTATTTTGGAGTACTCCTTCCAGTTAAAAGCAACAATTATATCTGACCTAAAGAGAAGAACTTGTCTAGAAAAATCTCATTGAAGCATACAGGACCTAAATACAACACACTTTTTTAAAACTTGTAAGATCATCTTAATTAAATCTCTGTAGATTCATTTAAAATCCACCTTCTGATTGATAAGGTCCATGATTCTTCTTTCAAGAATTGTGAACAGTTTTTACAGCTTTGCAAAGAGGCTACAATGCGAGCTATAAAAATCTGCAGAAGTTGTGGTCAACAGTAGCTATTTAATAGCAGCTATTCTACACTTTAATTAGATTTCTGCACCTACTAAAAGATCATTCAATGGTCTTTTTTTCATTTCTGTTTCAGATAAGAAACATGATTATCAAACCCTTTCAAGATCAGCGTTAATGGAGATAGCATTAATACCTTTTTAAAAACATAAATCCTTCACAATCCACATTTCAGCTCATAAAATTGTTGATTATTTTAATTTAATTACTTTTAGGATGCTCATGTAGCTTTAATATAATTAAAATGTTGGTTTATCTTTCTGACCTGTCTTTCTGTAACATTGACAATTCACCTTGATGAGAGCAAATTAATTCTCTTATGTTAGAAAACCAGATTATCTTAGTTATTTAAAATATAAATGTTTTTGGCAGATCAATAAGTGAATCAAGTCAGTATTTCTGATGTAATGTTACCCCTAAATAAGGAGAAGAAATTTACTGTGTTTTCAAAAAGTACATTTTCTTCATTTTAATCATGACAATGTGATAGAGATGAGACTTTAACTCCTCATAAGGTCAGAGTATCAAACCTACCTGACTAGATTTTCATTGTCTCCAGTGCCTTTGCAGGTAGCACACTCAGTCCTTAAATCCTCTGACTTGGGCTTCTTCTGCAGCACAGACTGTCGTTGCCTTCTTTCTCTGGGAATACGTTCCTTCCACAGCAGAAGGCAAAAACAAAGGAGAAAGGAGGGAAGGAAAGCAAATATTTTCAATTATGGCATGGAAAGTAACACTTCAGCCCAAAGTTTAATTTTTTGTGAAACTGTTAAAAAACAAAACACTATATTCCAACCTCAGGTTTTTCTTCTTCAGGCACAAAGCTTCGTTTTCGTCCTCTAGTTCTCTAGAAGAGAATATATTTATAATTCAATGTTAGTTAACAGAATGTTTTTGCTATTTATTTATTATTCCTAACAACAAAAACATATCACAGGAAATAATTTAAAGCATTACCTACAGAACCACAGCCAGACAACTACACTAATCAGCATTAGGACAACAGCTTCACATTCTCCATATAAATCTATAGAACTAGCCCAAAAGTAAGTATAAACACTTGAGTATGTGAAGTATTATTCTTAAAAAGACTGCCACTCAAATTACAAATCTCTTACAGACTTTGCACAAACTTCCCAAAACTAGTAATTTGAAAATTGGTATGGACAGTGTATTAAAATAACTAATTGAGCACTAGAAGGTGCTCTCTTTAGAAGCCAAGTGATAAGATTAAAAAATATAAATTAAAGAACTTTACCAAAACAAAAACACAAAATAACTTACAGATTTTCAGGAGTAACAAGAATTAAAAGTTTCAAGCTGAAGCTTAGCATAATGGGTATATGGCAAACATTCATAAAGCTGTAGCATGTACCAACATATGACTGGTACACAACAGATGTTTCTCATGATTCTATACAAAAACTAGAAATTTTTTCAGTATTCCAGTTGGCCAAAAGTATAAATACCAACAGTGTGAAGGACAAGGAGTATCCATGGACTGTACCAGTGAGCACCAAAGGTTTACACATCTTTTAAGTTACTACATACAACTTGCATGAGTTCAGGTTCAGTCACTACATTTTATCTTTAAAACAGCAGCATTATTAACCTGCCTGTGTTACATAACTGCCACAAACTGACAATATCACTCTTTCCATTTTGTATAAAAAGGGAAGTATATTAGAAGGGCTGTGGAAGGAAATAAGAAACATCAGAGAATACGCCCGTAACCCAAAATATCTGACACAGAGACACTAATAACATAAACACATAAGAAAACCATGAAAATGCTTGTTTTTATGGGAGAAGATCACCACATTAGGGAGTAATTTATCATATAATAAAGAAAAGCACTGCCTACTTTATGGTTTCTTAAAACCTTTTTTTAAGCAGCTGGTGTTCACTTCAGAAAAAGTAAAAAACAGCTCATAAAAAAAATCTTAGACTAGTTCAGAAGCACAAGCAGTCATAAATTCAATTCTAAAGAGGCTACCAATATAATGCCTCACCTTTTTGGGTCCTCTTTGAAGATGATTTATACTAGCTTCAAATTAAAGACAGTTCTCTATTTTAAACTGTTTTACAGATTTAAATACTGCTACACTGCAAGTAAACCTGACTCTTCGACACATCTATACCTTTATACTTACACAAATTTTGATCTGGTATGTTAATAACATTCTGTTTGGGAAGGTTTTTAGACAAGAATGGAAAACTCGAGCTATTTCATGGCTCTTTAGAATACTTTAATTGCCATTAGGATTCTCTTTGTCATTTCCCTTCCAGTGATTTATTAAAAATTGTAAAACTTTTTCTATTTAAGACATATCAGTATTTACTATACATTTATTAATTGAGGTGTTCTACATTCCACAAGCCACACAGTAGTGTCAAAATTTGGAAACAATTATTTACTACACATAATTGAATTTATCAATGTAATATTAGAGATATTAATGTAACATGGGCTATGCTGTAACTACATGTTACACAATTCAAGGTCAGTACAAATTAAAACTAGACAAAAAACCGTGTGATCAGACACCAGCATACTAACTGCCAATTTCACTACTTTCAGCCCCTGGAATTAGTCCTAAGAACATCTACAAACTGTGACAATTTCAGGCTATGGAGGCCCTCTTGAATGCAGCTGTGTAAAGATTATAAAGAAGCAGGTATAATGGTGCATGCCAATAAAGGCAGTATTAGGGTCCTCACTCCTCATGTTTAAGCAGCAAGAGACAGAGGGTACGCCTTGCACCACCAGAGTAATGCCGTCTGGAAAACCGATACATAATTTGGAAATCTAGGTAACAATGACATTACTTTTGGCTCTAAATAGAAAGTATTACAAGTTAGTAACTCCACTTTAAGGGATAATGGAACACATTTAAACTTCAGCAAAGAGGAGACATAAGGTTTTTAATTAGTTCAGTCACTTGCGCCAAGAAAATGTTGGTTTTCACCTGTCTGCTATATAATGTGTGATGCACATGACAAGGAATGTCACATTAAATTATACTTCCATTATGCTTTCATTAGCTTTCTAAACCTTCAAACATATTGGAGTTTGTTCAATAATCACTAGAAAACAAACATTAAAATCAATATCTTAGCACACATATTTGTAGGATATTTTATATGCTTTTAAAATAGGAATTTTACTGGGTTTTTTTTCAAACAGACCTCCAACGTTCAACATACTTTCAATGCTTCTGCTCAGATAATTTTATTATTGCCAGCATTCAACATGAAAAATTAGACCAAATTAACAACTGAAAATTGAATACTCTGATTTGCAGCAACAGCCCTCCAGTAATTTGACATTTGTAATTTTATATATATAGGTCACTAAAGTAACCTTACAGGTTAACAGGCAAGAATCAGGTAAATCTGGATTGCTTTATTCAGTATTATTCATTGCTGTTTGCCTCAAAGTACTGTGTTTTAAATTGATTTGATTAATTTCTGTCATTAGAAGGCTCAGAATGAAAACACCGGTGATTATAAATATAAAATATTAGCACTACACGTACTTGCCATAAACAAGTTACGATTTGTTATTTAAAAGCAGCTAAAGGAACCATGCTATTAAATGGCATATATTACAACTGTGATAAACTTGTTCATACTCAAAACTTATTACATTAATCCAGCAAACAATGCCCATAAAGACAGTGATTTTTTTTAAAAAATCAAAATACCTGGAAATTCAATACTACAGAGATACCTTCAATTGAGGATTTCCCTATATCATAAAATGGAGTAAGACAGTTTTGTATGATTTTTCCCTGTCACAATTTCCAAAGTGTTCAAAGAGTAAATTGGGAAAGCAAAGTCCCAATGAATGCCAGTGCTATCCCAGCAGCTTTTTTATTTTACTGCAGAAGGGAGAAATGCTGTAAAACTTCTACCATTTGGGATGGACAACTCAGTCCAGACCAAAACAGAGCAAGATGTGGATTAGAGAGATACAACCCACACATGGCAACTGTGACAAGGTGACACTTCAAAACAAGAACAATTATTTCCAAAAAACTACTGAACAATATAAAGTGGTTCAAAATATGTATCTATAAAACTTTCTTCAGGTAGAAATAAAAGATTTCTGTGAAAAATTATTTCAAATGTTGACATTTAATGACTGCTGACTGGCGTGTCTTTGGTTGTGTCTCATCCTAGGTTCTGTACTTACACAGCTTTGGAGCTCATGCAGTGGGCTCTCCAGCAAAGGCAAAGTGTGTGATGTCCTCAGACACTTCCCTTACAGTAACAGTAACATTCCAGCCATTGAGCTCTGAGCCCACAGCATCAGAGTGCAATCACCATGCAGTTCTGCCTGCCACACAGACAACTGCAGTTGATTATTTAGATGCAATTAGATGCCTACAGCTAAGTGCTGATTCTATATAACCTTAACTGCCCCAAAAACTCAGACAAATATGCCATGGTCATAACAAGTGCAGATACTATTTTTCATTTCATTCCTGTCACAATTATGGCAGTGAAATAATACAAATAATGGAATGAATTGACACTAAAACCAGTTGAATTAATAAAATTTCACCTCCTGATACTATACCACAATATTTCTATTCTTGCCCTTCTCTAGTGATTCCTTAACCTCTTCTTCTCTAGGGCATTCAAACCGCACCTCCCAACATATCCTGAAGTTCTCTGCGTGTTCCCCAACTAAAGTGAGAGCCTTTTCCATACTCAGACCTCAGCCTTCCCATTCAACTGCTCTAAAAAACACTCCAACACTTAATAAACTTAGGCATACATAGTTCTTAATCAAATATTGCAATAATGGGTCTACCAACTACTAAAGGCAATGCTACTATCGTAGTAGACAAGTGACTAACTTATTTTCATTAGGAAATCAAGTTAAGAGCTATAATTATTTGAAATAAACAGATTTAGCTGCTGCCATCACAAAGAACATACCTTACACTGAACTGAAAGAGAAGAACAGTACCTTATTTCAATTAGCAATACAACTCAAAGTATGTTGAGCATACCAACAAAGGTCAATGAATTAAAATTAAGATGCCAGCATAAAACAGAATTATTTTTAAACAAGAACAAAATAAACACTTTGATAAAAAAGTTTAAAACTGCACAAGATAAAATAGATTAAATTCTTCTCATTAGTCTTTTTCAGCATAACATTTTGAGGAAAAAGACACACCTCATCAAATAAACTGCTAATTAAACTCTTTAAAATCCTGTAAGATTATGTTCCTTGGGTAAAGAAACTAAGCTGTTTGATTCAATGAAATCGTCAGGATCAAAGCAAGCCATCTTTTCCAAGGATATTTTACCAAAGGTTTACCCTTCATAGCAATTTTAATGCCCGTCCTCTGAAAAGAGCAATGCTCTGAATAAATGAAACCTAAAGATCAACAATAGCCTGTTTTGTCTTTTAGTTCAAGGCTTACTGTCTGTGGAGGTTAGAGAACCATCCCACAGCATTAAGGCATACCCCATTTCACTTATTTCTGTTGTTTCATTAACTTCTGATTTTTCATTTAATAGTTGAAAAAGAGAAAATCCAACCTCTCTTGCTTATTGTTTTAAAAATTCACACAAAATATTATAAGAGTCCCTAGAGAGAAGCAGTGGTGGGCATCACATGCAAATACCTATCAGATCTGGAAAGAAAGAGAAGTAAGAAAACACCCAACATTGGATCGTTCCCATCTCATCTGATTTGTAATGATCTAAGTTGACAGTTACTACAATAACCCATAAAACACGTATCATTTTATAATATACAATGCAAGTAATAAAACACAATTAAGGAAGAATCTTAGAGAAAGCTTTGGGAAAAAAAAAAAAAGAAAAAACAGGAGAACTAGAGCATACACTTCCATAGCTAAGGGAAAGCTAAATAAAAAAATGGTTTCTTTCATGTTTTGTGTCACAAAAGTACCCATCTATGCTGTACAGTATTCTGCTCTTACAGAGTGGAAACTTGAATGCTGGCTTATAGAATTAAAATAATCAGGACTTAAATGGCTAAAAAACAGAATACCAACACAATGAATTAATAATGTATGATGAAGTCATAAATGATACAATGTGACATAGATCAGATGAATGACGGATATGGGGTGATGCACAAAAAAACCCAGAACATTAAAAAAACCACTGTCCAAAATGGAATGAAAATATGCTGAGGGAAAATGTGATTAACAATGGGTTCAAACCCAATGTAGAAGAAGAAGAAAGACTGAAGTGGGAGTCTCCATTATGAACTTGGAAAAGCTAGAAGTGAATGCTCACATTTCATATTTTTATTTATAAGCAACTGGACAACAAAATGAAACACAAAATGAAGAAGATTAGGTAATGCATTGACTACAAGTATTTGAATATTCTCAGAAAAATAAATTCCATACATGAGACAAATGAAAGACATCTGTAAAGAACAAATAAAGCCTAGGATGAACCCTACAGTTGTTGAAAAGAAACAGACTGTTTGCAGAAGGAAACAAAGCAGCAAAGCAAAGCTGCAAAGGAAACAGTCTGTTTGCCATCACTAACAGTTGCCACAAGTTGATCTGTTAGCTTCCAGGTGGGAAAGCACAATGGTGAACAGGACAGAATAGGTGCCCACATGACCCAAAACCACTACAGCTGCCACCAAACCTCACTGTTATGTCTCACTGTTTATGCTTTAAACCAGTTAATCCAAAGATAGCAATAAAAGGCAGAATGTTCCTTTGCAGCATTTTTGCTTTGCCAGCTGGAAGAAAAAGAACCAACGTGGTTGATCCAGAACTTGTGAACCAACCAAAACGGGAGAGGTGATTCACAAAAGTCAGAAGTATATGATCCTCATGAGCTTTTTTCTCAAGTGATCCTAGAGGATAAAAGTGTATACTGGCACCTATTTAATTCCTTGTTTTTCACAGTAAGGCATAGAGGAGTTAACAATGTTAACAATACGTGCAAAAGAACATGAAATACTGAAAGCAACTGAGGTCAGTGGCAAGGGTTCAAGTCCACTCCACATAAAGTGAACCAGCATGGTTCTGGATTTTCTCTCCTGTGTCACAGTTTTTAAGAGGATCAGTGGTGACTTCTGCATGGTAATTTCAAAATGTTACTTGAGAAAGGAAATACAAATGTAGGAAGAGTTAGACTACAATGATATTTAAGATATACCTGACTTTCAAAACTATTGGTTCTATAGTAATTTCTTTCCTCTGCAGAAAGTCTGTAGCAGTTGTTTTGTGTATGTTGTAATTTTAAGAGGGCAAAATGTGAAGAACTTCAGATGCTTTGATTTTTGGAGATCTATAAACTCCACATTTCTTATCAGAAATAATAGCACATACTGATTTATGTTTCCTGACAGACCTGTGGCTACAGTGACTACTTGAAAAAGACACATAGCTATCTCTAATACATGCTGGCATGCACAGCAAAGAGGATCAGTATAAGATTACACCCATGTTTTAATTCAGGATCCTATCTAAATTCTTCAGACATATTAATTTCCATCTTATGTCGAGTTGTAGCTGACACACTAACATTTATGATATACTTTCAGAATTTTACCTTTTATCAAACTATGGTTCATAGATACATATCACACATATCAAAAACATCCAAACCCCGACTCTCTCTCTTATGCAGCCTTTATCATATACAGCTAAGGATAATCCAAAGACAAAAAAAAAAAAAAAAAGAAATCAGTAAACATTAGAATGCTATATAATCATTCCAAACAAAGAGATAAATGCAGGAGAATTTCCTTACTACAGAAAAGAGGATAACTCTGATATGAAATCTAAGCAAAACAGAACACTCTCAGAAAATGGACTTGGGGAAACCAATAAATACCAAAAAAGTCACTTAATGAAATCAGTGCACTAACTACCACTAGCACGCATAAAACAAACACAAACACCTGTTAAAAAAGCCACACATGTAGAAACCGCACAGATAAACTGTTCTCTATCCTGCTACACATTAACCATGACCATTTTGCCAAGATAGCAATTTTTAATTCATGACGTCATCCGTTCCTTATGAAAAGTTAGAAATCACAAACTTCCTTTGCCAATGAAAAGGTTATGATGAAACCAGTTGCAGAAAAAAATTCTTTTGATTCCTTTTGCTTTGTTAAAAGGCAAAGAATGTTCAATTGATGGCACCACACAGACATAAAATAATTTTAAATAAAGGTAAGGACTGCCATGTAGACACCAGATGGCACACTTGTTCAGTACTGATCAAAGTCAGTATCTTAAATGGTGTATACTGCTACTATTCAAAAAATATCTCTGACATAATTATTAAATTTTCCAGAAAAATGACAGTAATAAAAAGGAAGCTGTCAGACAAAAAGATATAGCAGTAAATCAAAATATGATTATAAAAAGAAACAAGTCAACCATGAAGCCTCATTACATAGAATTGCTGGTTTTCTATATGTTTTTAGTTTCCATTGTCTTGAGAACTTTTTTCCTAGAAAATAAAAAATTTTGCAATATTCTTGCTGTCGAGCAAAACTATCACTGAGTCTATCAATTAACCTGCAACTACTGTTTCTCAGGCTGAAACAAGTAACATAATTTGAGAAAGAGCAGGATTGACTTCTATCCTTTTTAACACTAATTTCCTCCAAAGCACATGTTCAGAGAACTGAAACACAAGCAGGAAGACAGTGGCCAGAAAGGCTCAGTTTTCAGGTATCGCTAAAACAAGTGATTCTTTCCTGGAAAACTCAACTTAAGAGTACTTATTTGCAGAAGTGATAGATACACCGGTTACCTTTACTTACAGAGATACCAGTATTGACACCATTGAAAAACCATTTGGAATATGCTCATTTCTACGTGCCTTTGCTGCATGAAAAACAAGTGATCTTTCATCTGCAGGTCTTTTTTTTTCTTCTTGCTTTCTTAAAAATCAAACCAACAAACTAAAACAATCCCCAAACTCCAAACAAAACAAAGAAAAAAAATTGAAAAAAAAAACCCTGATAAAGAGCTATATCTTACTTCACTCCATTCTGAGTTTGATCTGAAGCCAAAAAAGAGTCCTTTATTATCATGTATCCATGTATTTGGCAAGCTGAAATAATTAGTTTATACATTTGTGACGTTATGATGTCATAGACTCAGCTGAGCTTTTCTATTAATTGATAAAGAAAAAGTTATTTTACAATGTTCATTATGATGAGAACTTCAAGTTTCAGAAAGCTGACTGCTGATTTTTTTCTAGAGCATTTATGTTCAGTTGACAGCAATTAATCTTATATCAAAACCATAACTAACATATACTTTTTACAGTCAAACAGAAAAATTACTGTCTGTTTCTCTAGATTATATACAACGCAATTACAGAAAAAAAAGATTTTCATGTTTCAAATAGCAAAAATAAGTCTGGTATCAGAGCATCAGAATACTTCATTTACAGACTTCAACAATTAAATTCACAAATTCTTTTATTTCACCTTTATAACACTGGGTAGATAGTTGGTTCTCAATAAAGAAACAATAAAAAATAGAATTTCCACAAAAACAAGCCATGCAAAAAAAACCCTCTAATATGCTCATTAAGAGTACCAGGATCTGACAGCATTTAGTGGAAGATAGAATATTCAAAAACACAAACACTACTTAACTTCAAAGGATACACACAAAGCATCCTTTGCACTCGTAGAGTTCACACCTAGCCCCAGCAGCACCAAATTGCTTTAGAAGATGTTGTATGTATGTGACATACAGAAACTGCATTATACTTCCACAAAACAGCATATATAGTAGGCAAAGTCCAGTTTATGACGTTTTTAAAAGTATACTTAAGATCATTTTTTCAAAAGGACAATAGGAAAATTCTTATTTTGCAAAAATAAGACACCAGACTAACAAAACCCTTTTAGCAATGACATGTTTGATAAAAAAATAATCGGTGTATTCTTTTTTATTCTAGGATAGCAAATGAAGACAACAGATTATTAAAAGCTGTGTTTTTATTATATGGATCAACTCAAATAGACTCTGAAAATCTGAACATACAGAGCTGAGCAGAGTAAAACCATTAATCTCTCAATTTACTGCTGAGAAATGCTATTTGCATCTCTTTAAAGTATTTTCCAAAGAAACAATCTATTATATAATCTTTAGGAAAAAAATAGTGAAAGAAATGGTACAGTTTAGGAAAGCAAATGTTCAAAAACATATTCAGATTTATAAGAAATATAAGGAAGGTGTTTACAGATATCTGATTTATGCAATTAGCTATTGATTTCTATTAGCTATTTGCTAATCATTAGTTATTAATTTCTATGAAATTAACTAGCAGCAGAAAGAATGATTTGTGATGCTTATATAAGTGTGAAACTGGAATTATAAAGATAATAGATTTTAAATAAACCTAGTTTAAAAAGCTATGCACTGAAGTGCAAAAAATCTTTAAAAGGTCTCTACATATGGCTTGAAATGTATAAAGCATAAACAATTCATTAAATTCTACCTGCAAATGCAGTGATTATACAACAGAATTAAGACCTGATGTCTTGTTCATTTACATTCATTTGTCATTTGTACAGAGTAAAAGTATGGTATGTTTAAATTTACCCTTGTACATTCACTTACACGGCCTTAGGAAGTTCAAAATCAGAAAGGTCTCCTTGTAAAGGAGTTACATTTTAAATTAGATTTTAATGTACAATAAGCTGCTGTCTCCAAAACAATGCAGTGCAAATGGCTGGACTTTCCCTCTGTCTTCCCATTTCTTTGCAACAGCTGCTCTACAATGCAGAAATGACATTGGCGGTACAGGATGAGGACGGTCACCTCACAAACAGAAACACAGGCAAGGCAGAGATGTTTAATGCCTTCTTTGCCTCCGTCTTCAACAGCAACAACAGGCTAAGGGGGTCCCAGTGCCCTCAGCTGAAGACCATGGTTGTGAGAATGTTAAATTCCCAGTCAGCCCAGAATAAGTGTGGGATTCACTGCTCCAGCTGGATCCCTCTAAGTCTATGGGGCCTGATGAGATTCATTGGAGAATACTTAACTGTCTGATACCATTACAAAACCTCTTCTGATGATTTTTGAGTGGTCCTGGGAATCCAAGAAGTCCCAGTTGACTGGAAGCTGGCAAATGTCCCAGTCTTCGAGAAGGTCAAGGAGGACCCAGGAAACTACAGGCCTGTCAGTCTCACTTCAATGACTGGCAAAATTATGGAGAAGATTATTCTGAGAGATACTGAAAAACTCTTGAAGGACAACAAAGCCATCAGTCAGAGAGATCACAGATTAATGAGGGGAAAGTTCATCTTGTCAAACTTGATTTCCTTAGGTTATAGTGAATGGGGTGACATCAGACTGGTGACCTGTCACTAGTGGGGTTCTGCAGCACTCCATATTAGGCCCAATTCTTCTCAGCATCTTCATAAACCACTTGGACACAGGACTTGAAGATATACTAAGTGATATACTAAGTAGGCTTGCCAATGATACTAAATCGGGAGGAGCTGCTGACTTCCTCAAAGGCAGAGAGGCCCAGGCAATTGCCAGCTGTATAAAGCTTAACAAGGGTAAGTGCCAGAATCTGCACCTGGAACAAGGGGATCCTGGATGTACAGACAGACTGGGGAATGAGAAGCTGGCGAGCAGTACCACAGAAAGGGACCTGGGTGTCCTCGTCAATGGCCAGTTGAACATGAGCCAGCAGTGCCCTGGCAGCCAGGAGGGGCAGCTGTGTCCTGGGGTGCATCAAGCACAGGATCACCAGCCAGGCAAGGGAGGGGATTGTCCCACTCTGCTTGGCACTGGAGTGGCCTCATCTCAAGTGCTGGGGGGCATCTTTGGGCATGACAATATAAATAAGATATAAAGCTATTACAACTATCAGAAAGAGTTCAAAGGGGGACTACAGAGATAGCAAAACATCTAGAGAGGAAGACGTGCAAGTAGTGGCTTGTTCAGCCTGGAGAAGAGGAGACCTCATTGGAGTCAAGGGGAAGAGGAGGGGCAGGCAGTGATCTCTTCTCTCTGGTGACCAGTGACAGGATCCAAGGGAATGGCCTGAAGTTGGGTCAGGGGAGGTTTAGGTTGGATATTAGGAAAATATTCAACCTAAGCATGGCTGGGCTCTGGCACAGCTCCTCAGGGAAGTGGTCACAGCACCAAGCCTGACAGAGTTCAGGAAGTGTCTGGACAATGCTCTCAGGCACATGGTATCATTCTTGGAGCTGACCCATGCAGGGCCAGGATTTGGACTTCAGTGATCCTTGTGAGCCCCTTCTAATTCAGAACATTCTATGACTCTATGATTCTATATAAATATACTATGAAATATTTGAAAGGTAAGAGATAGAAATACTATAGAGCACTCAAAGGGGTTCTTTAAAAAGTTTATATAGCATTAGGATACAAAATACTGACCTGGTAGGCAATTAATATAGAAAACTGTACAAGAGAGAAGCACTGTCCTGACTCTGAATAACCTGCTTCAGTCTTAGTCCTTTGATACTTCCAAATTTCCAGAAGGAAACTGAGTCTCCAATGTCATGTAGAAGCTGTGAACGCTAGTGTGCTCCAATTGTCACAGGTCTCTGGCCAGATGGTCTGGTTTTGGCTAGGATAGAGTTAATTTTCTTATTAGTAGCTGGTATAGTGCTGTGATTTTTGGATTTAGTATGAGTCACAGAATATTCTGAGTTGGAAGGGATCCACAAAGTCCAGCTGTTAAGCAAATGGCCCATACAGGGATCGAAGCATTATTAGCACTGACCATGCACTGACCAGCTGAGCTAACCTGGGCTCAGAAATACTGACAGAATAATGCTGATAACATAAGGATGTTTTGGCTGTTGCTAAGTTATACATACCACAAATCAAGGACTTCTCAGTGTCTCATGCTCTGCCAGAGAGGAGCTGGACAAAAAGCTGGAAGGAATAACAGCCATGACAGCCTGACTGAACTGGCCAAAGGGATATTCTGATGTTCTATAGAACATCATGCTCAGTATATAAATTGGGGGAGTTACCCAGAAGGGGGCCAACCAGTGGAGGGGGGAACAGTCAGTGGTCAATGCTTTTCTTTTACAGAGAAGCCCTACTCACAGAGCAGCAAAGATGTTATCTTGTAAATCTGTATGTACAAAAGCAGAGAACTGGAGAGAACTGAGAGACTGAAAATTCAAGCAGAGGAACAAAATCTTTCTTAGACTGGTAGCAGTAATTTTTCCACAGTGCAACACCATATACTGACAACACAGTATGCCACTGAAAGTCAATTAATCTCTGTATTACATACTACAATGTGTGTAGATATGTTATGTAACACATGAAGCACCAAATCACCAATGTAGCACCAGTTTGAGGGGAACACTTCAGAGCAATCAGACTTGTCTCCATTTTGCACAGAAGAACCTTGGCAGTTATTACATAGGCTTTAAAACAAACCAATCTTGTATTCCTATGGATTTCTGAACAATGCCTTATATTGCTCCCTTTTTTATTACAACGCTGAATGTCTTTCCTGCAATAATTTTAGTTCTCTTTATTCCCAGAATCATGGTTCTCCACATCCTAAGAGCACTACATTCGGTATAAAAAGAGAGAAGAGAAAGGAAGAAGAAAAATGGGAGATGATATACAAAGGGTTCAGTAAGCAGGACACCAGGTAAGTCTTCTCTATGTGTGAACAACAACATAACAACAGTAAGTTCAACCTAGCCAGGAAGCTGTAAGAGTCTATGAGCTCTTGTGCATAAGGAGGAAGGGTACTTTCTCTCAATGAGGAAAAGAATAAAGTTTCTCAAAATTTAATTTTGGATTACTCACACTCCTAACAGTTTAAGCTAAATTAATCACCTTGGCTTGAGTCGTTCTTAAAGTTCTGAGTCACAGACCAGGAAAGGGAAGCCATTAGGTAAATCAAAGCTGTGGCCCTAAATTAAAACAAACATTTAAGATTGGGTCAGGAAAATACTTGCTTAATCCTATCAGTGTACGTTAAGTATCGTATCTGCTCGTATAATCATAACATGTCTAGAAAGCTTTGTAAAGAAAATTAAGTTGTGCTGCATGAGAGATGAAGTTTATCTAACTCTAATGTGCGAGATTGTAATATTTCCTGATATTAAGAAATATATCAGAAGATGAACCATTTACGTCTGAAGGGATATGGGAACACTACTCATCCTGTAGCCTGGACCTAAATGCCCTTTGATATTTTTATGTTCTTTTTACAGGTGGTATGACACATCACACATGAAAAGCCTTGTTTTCTGAACAAGTAGGAGGGCAAAATTTAAGGAAAAGTGCACAGTGATTAATAAAAATGTACTGCTTTCAAAAGAAGGAAATATGCTAAATATTTCATCAGTACAGGAAGCAAGAGGTTTTGCTTTTTCTTCACAAAATTCCATCCACCACAAAAGTTTAAGAAAACATACACTGACTAGTAAGACCAGGAAGCCAAACAAAATGAAATAACAGGGTCTCATGACAGTCACAAAATGTGTAGTCAGTCAGCAGGTTGCCGGAAAGGAAATTACCAATTATTATACAGCTGTAATTCAATATACTTAGATAAATTGGACAGTGTATTAAGGACACTACTCCAGTAAGTGTCCTTACGACTACAGTGAAGAAGAGCTGTTAAGGCAAAGTTTAAGTGAAAACTGACTTTTTCCTTAAACTCTTCAGTTAAGTACCATGTTTCCCAGCTTTCTATTTTAGCAAAACAATATTTACCACAACTAATAAAGCATTAAAAGGAGAAAATGGAATATATAACAAAAACAGAACATTAATCCAACTGAAATCCCTCAATTCAAAATGTCCACAATGTAGGTCATCTGAAACAGTATTATTATGAATATGAGCCTCAAAACATAAACTCCACCATCATTTACCGTGTTTCTGATTGGAATTTTCTTCGGTTCTGTTGGCACATCCTGAGGAACAAATTTCACTGGTTCCTTAATTTGCCTCCTTGATCTTTTGGTCCCATCTGGTAAGGTTTCCATGGCGATATCAGCCTCCATATCACTGCTACCTGCCTGGTCACACTCTGAGCATTGCCTGCAAAGCAGAAGATTTTCTTTTTAAGACTGCAGTCACAAAAGCAGAAAAAGAAACGTATTGAAGTGTTTGTGTTCAAGATAAATTCAAAAGTCAAAAGTCAAAAGTCAAGAAATCAAATGGACATCTAAAATGTACATTTTAAGCAACCAAGCAAAACACAAGTAAGATGTTCTTATTTTCCTGACAATACTTAACTTTGAAAACCAAGAGTCTCAAAGTAGGAATTAATCTTCAAGAAAAATGCCCCCTATTCAATCATTTTCATTCTACCACCTCTTCATTTTTAAAGCTGCCCACTGATCTCTAATCTATTAATTACTGTAGCTGCTGCTGCAGTTTAATTATAGAATTATACAGTGATTTGGATTGGAAGAGATCTTAAAGATCATCTAGTTCCCACCCCCCTGCCATGGCCAGGGGCACCCTCCACTAGACCAGATTGTTAATCTTTTCAATGACATGCTGCTGAATTGCTTCCAATGAGAGCACACTTTAGTGGCAGGGATTTGAAGGACATGTTTGTTATGAAAATAAAATTTAATATGTATTTCCTAAGGGAGTGGGTTTTAAATCTGAAAAAAAATAGTTAGGAGAAAATTACAAACACAGAAGCTAGAGACATATATGAACAAACTTTGAACACTAAATTGAAAGAAATGCCTATTGAGTTTCTGAAAAAAGTACAAAATCACCATCAGAACTTCAAAAATTAAGAGATGTTAAAGTAATGCTGTTGATAAGCTCCATAACAGAATTAACAAGATAGGAATTCATCAGGATTTGTTTTCATTTGCAAAAAATCATCTTATGCAAAGTCATAAATGTGGATGTTCACTAAAAGTATGTTAATGAAAAGATAAAAATTCTACTCACTGGAAGAGCCAGTTTTAATTACTTCTCACATTATACTTCCAATTCAAAAAAATAGCAGTCCATTCAAATAAAGTCCAATTCACCACTGCTCTCATATTAAACATTTTTTAATAATACCAATCAAAAAAAAAATCAACATAATGTTGTCCTATTAATTGGCATTAACAGGATTAACAAACATTAAAATTATCTAAATCATAGAGCAAATTTGCTTTGGAAGGAGACAAAACAAAAACCCCATGTATTTAATTATTTGAAGTTAAATTTTAATACACATTTGCGACAAGAAGGCATATCCATCCTGTATAAACAAAAGCACAAAGTCAGATACACATGCTGTGTTTGAGCCTCCATGTTCCAATTTACACATTCAACAGGAATAGTTTTTCTCCTGGGAACTTCAGAGAGGGCTAACACAATTATCACGTCCATCAACTTTCCATGTTTTCTAGCCCTTTCAAAGTAATCCAAGCAGTATAATCTCGGATGTGTCCTAGCTATACCAAAAGACACCAGGAGTCATCATGGTTTGCTACATGGTTTGCTACACAGACCAGTGGCTACCAAGTCCCACAAGAATAGAGGGAATCTGGTCATGGATTGGGTAACAGATCAGTGTAACAATGACTAACTCAAGACCTTTCTCCTTTAACTTTTCCATATGTAAATTTTAGAGGATTGTGGCTACATTATAATGTTACAAAGATTCATCACCTCTTATCTCAAAAGCACTTAAGACAGCGGGAATAGGACACATGAAAGTACTTGGAATATTTGCTAGTCTAGAAAAGCAGAACAGGGTATATTGCTGGAAAGATGAGAGTTTCTCCCCTCTCTCATGTAAGTATGGAGTCTATGAATAGCCAAAGCACAAGGAAGTCAGTTTATATACTTTTCAAACAGTTTTGGGCCAGCATACGAGAGTATAGTCCTGTATTCTTCCTCCTTGTCCTGGTTAGAAAGAAAAGGGGGATGGAGTTTCCAGCACTGTTTAATTCCATACACAGCCCTCCATAACAGTGCAGCATCAGTCATGTCATTAATTTATGTACTGGAAAGCACAATTGAGCGTAATTACTATGATCTGCTTATGTAGATGTAAGCAATATCTATGAAAATGTTAAAAATCCTATGAGCAGTCCTTACGAAGCATTTATTTTCCCCATTATTAGGGTAAAAATATGTGCCATGTATAAATTATAGAAAAAGCCTCTGTAACTTAAGAGCTGCACTAAAAATGACACTATTATAAGGAAAACAAATAGTCATAGGGTTTTACAACAATATTTGGAGTTGGGAATCCAGTTTCTTGGATCTACCACCCTGCATGTGTATGATTTAAACAATTCCTGTTCTTTATCTCTCTATTCGTACAAGGGAAAGACACAATTTTTCTGCTATCTAGGTTCAGACAGTTTTACAGAAAATAACCATGCAGACCACTAAAGTCCTGAAGTTTCACTATTATCCTATCTAAATATTTATGTGAAGCATTGTAACCTTTATGTTACTGAGGAAGACATGAAACATCTCAACCAAAAGATGATGTACTGCATGCAAGTTACTTAAATTCTGTTTTTATGAACAAGCTTGCCCTGAAACAGGTTGTGCAAGTGTGAAAGCAATCAAAATTACAAAAATCCTAGATCTAGAAAAGAAAAGCAAAATCACAGTATGATGGAGGTGAGGGTGTTACGTGAATCACATAACAAAACTTAACAAATATATCAAAGGTAAAGGGGGAAAGGAGTTATAAACATGAATTTACAAGCGACCTCTTTATTTACCAGAATAGGCTCCACTATTATAGTCAACCATGTTTCATCATCCCTATTACAAAACAGACCAGCTTCAACTACAGAGCAGTTCGGCTGTTAGCTCCCACAGAAAAGCTATTACAGACACACACTCCTTTGACTTGGAAACAATCTCTTTTCAGCTCTTCTTCAAGTTTATTTCAGCACTGTTCTTGAATTTAAAGTACTCTTCCCATTCTGCTGTTTAATCCCAATATAGTCATAGAAAATAGCCATATGACTTCTTTTTGGCTATGCCACAGTCATGCTCACTGAATTTCAGCTCTTCAAGGACAAGCAGCGAACAGAGAACCTGTCACAGCAGGTCACCTTTAGAACTACTGCAATAAACTTTGACTACCTATAAATTAGCAAGCATTGCTATGCAGCATAAACAAAATAGCAGGAGAAATGGTGCCAAAAATTCCTTTCAGTACACAGGTTTTGTTTTACTTTTAGTCTAGACTTGCCTAATCTAGACCCACAGAGAAAATCAGTAGCAGGCAATAATATGCCTACTTCTACAATGTGCCTACTGCTAAAATTACTGGAAGTTTTTGTTCCATCAAGAAACCTCAGTACTGATTTGAAATCTCTTAATCATACAGAAAGTGTTTGATTAAGCACTAACAACCTACAGAAGAAAAAACAAATTGTGTGATTTTGTTGTGTTTTCAATCTAACTTGGTACAAGAATCAGAGATAACTTCCCACCTCACAAACATCTTGTTAACTCAGTAGCAGTGGGGCTTGTTTTCATAAGGAAGACACAGGTCTCACACACATACTCTGACAAATCACCTCTCACAATGTTTACAAAGAATTAAGCCACTTTGAACTTGAGAAACACGGACCACAGCTTCAAGACAACACCTATGCTCTATAAATTACACATGTTAATGAGGTACTGGAGGTGAAAGCAATCAAAAGGTACTACTGGAGGTGGAAATAAAAACAGGAGGGCTGCCTTTATTGTTGTCAAAAAGCTTCAAAGACGACCTTACAGAGTGTAAAGTTACAGAGTTTAAAAAAAAAGAAAATCTGACATTTGCAACAACCCAAACATCCTTCAATTAGGACAACTGACAAATACACAAAAATGTCTATGTCATATTTCAGTCATGTTTATATAAGTTATTATTTTTATACCATTATCCAGTGCGTCAGGAAGAAGAGATGTTGGATCAGTACTGAATGAATGAGGTAAGGAATATGAATGGATGTCCAGATACTGCATGAGTGCTCATGGAACTACTGGCCAGGAACTCTACAGCTCATTCTGTCCTGTTGCCAATACTCTCCACAGCAGTCACCACTAAAATAACTTGGCCTTCTAAAGCAAAGGTAAAACCAACCAAGCTTAATACAATCATTAGTCCTTGTTTTGTCCATCTCAGTCCCCAGTATTTCATATGCTACCAGAAGTTATCACTGTTTTTCAGCCATCTCATTACAACAGAAAAAGCTAATCCTTGTTCATAGCTGCCAAGTATTTTCTTAATGAAAATGTCAGTATTTTACAATTAGATTTTGATTCATTACATTGTCTGCCAACACTTGTGCATTACCTTAGTACCAGTTAAGATCATTCTCTACCAGGAAAATACATCCAGAATGGCCAGGAGCATAAGAGCACACAAGTTGTCAGAAAGAATGATAAGACTTAGAATTATGATAACATGTCAATCAAAATCGTATTCAATTGTTTAATCCATAGGATTTCTAAGAAACTGAAAATTGCAAAATTTTAAATGAAAGTAAACCACAGCATTTCATTTTATGGTTAAAACTACTGATCTAGGAGTTGGACTCGATTCTTCAAACTCAGGATATTCTATGAGTCTACTTTGAAATCACAGCATCAAAACAGGCATAAATTAATGCTTTAATGTATTATTACTTAAAACAGTTCCTATGCTCTTCATCTCAAATCCATCTGAAATGAGGACAGGTTTGAACTTACTATGGTACAAACTAATGTGTAAGATGTTTTAACTGTTACCTTGAAGAAACCTTTTGCCTCCAAACAATGAAAATTCTTAGTGTTAAGTGTTTTAAACCAGTTAAACTAGTAAGCTGTGAACCACTGGTGCCCACCAGGTCTAAATTCTTACTACAATTTCACTAAGACTAAAACTGTTAAATTATTTTAAATTTTATAAACACTGAGATAACAAAATATAATTTGTGCTTTCTTCAACAAATTAGCTTTTAAATACATAATAGATTTAATTTTTTTCTCTTACTATTAACATATAATACTGGATTTAATTTAACAATTTCAAAATCCTTTTTGGAAAACTGTAATTTACACTATTAAATGCTGAGCATGAAATGGACAAAAAGTATAACTACAAATTAGTCTGTGCAGCATCATGCACATAATCTGAATCACCTGACATCCTCAAACACAACACAGAAGATGAAGTTTATGGAATAAACTCATGTTAAAGTACTCATTGTTTAAATAAACATATATTGGTAAAGTACATGACTGTAATCATAAAAACTTTTGCAAGGGCTCAAGTTAGCTATTGAGTGAATTATTAGCAGTGATAATGGAACAGAAAGAAAAAAAAACAAGAAACATTTATTTTTAATTGCTTCTTGATTACTGTTTTAAAAAATAACTAAATTCAATGTTTTCAACCACTCTTAAATAAAGTCTTTCAACCTGCCTATTGTTTCAAGGAATTTCCCACTATACCAATTTTATTTTATTTTTCTGCTACGTTCCTATTACATCCTATACAAATATCTGAAAAGTACATGGCCCTCATCTAAAAAAATTTGCACTTTTCTTCATACCTTAATCAAAAGATAAAAATTGTATTCAAAACAGCAGGGGAGGAAAAACCTGCTGAACTCAAACTTGGATTAAGGGTCTGTTCTATATGCTCTCTACTGATCCTGAAAAGAATACATAAAGGAATGTTCAATGATGAAAAGAATGCAATCAATGCAGCTCAATTTGTCTGCTATCATCTCACACTCCAGAATATGCCTGAGCTAATTAGAAGCAAAAGCCAAGTTTGTGATCTGATATATAACTGAAGAATGAAATTCACAACAAAGCTAAGTTATAGCTTTGAAATGAAAGAGCTTTACTACCCAACCTGACCTATCCTGCCTTTAACACCTACTAAGAATTAGTCTTACATCTTCTGGACTGATAGCTTTCAGTGAGCCTTTTCAACATCACTAAAAAGCAGAACAAAAATCAAATCTCCTGTGTAAATTAAGAAGCTATCTAAAAATTTAAAAAAAAAAAAATGAAGCTTCCACATAAAATAACTACTTGGCAAATTTGACTAAAAGAGATCAGAAGTCTAACAAGACACTACAATAAATAATTAAAGGAAAAATAGGTTCAGAAAAGTATTAGTGATGGTGAAAACCTTTCTGAGATTTTCATCTTTTAAATTAAATCTCTATTAATTTATTAAGCAAATTTACTGAGGTAAATCCAGGTTTTGTCACATAAAAAAGAGAGGCCTCCCATTTCCCTGCCCTTCCCATGTGTGCAGAAACTTGTTCTGCACACAAGTTTCAAAACTAACCAAAAAGATGGCTGAAATAAATGTTTTATGCAAGTTCTTTAATAAAAAATTTAGAGATATATGAAGAAAAACAGAAACTAATATTTTTCTGTTAAAATAGTTTTACTGTATTTTTAGAAGCAATTCTTCTACTATTGTGATTTGGTACCTTAACATTCAGACAAGGTGATGAATGACTCCTTGAGATGCTGTACTCTAACTTCTTGCCAGCTACAAACTGTTTCTGAGTTTGTTATTACACATTTCAGAGCAGTTTAAACATGCAGACTGCTAGCACTGCAGAGCAGAGCAAGCTAATTTTACGACAGCTGGGAAATCAGAATCTCTGCCACCTTTTAATTTCTCCATTGTACAACTTAAGCTTTTGTTCTGCTCCACAAGCATGAAAGAACTTTAATTTGTGGAAATGTAACTGCAATAAGTATAGTTATGAACATATTTCTGTACATTTGAGTCATAAGACAGCAGTAAACTCAACACTTCTCATACTGCAATAAACAGACCTACTACTTAGAAGTTTATTTAAAAATATTACAAGTATTTTCATGAAGATCCAAACAGAGAGTTGCTTATCTGAGTCTTAACATAAACAGAAAACGAAGTCTTTCATTTCCCAAAAGTATTAGCCTGTAATTTCCTACTGCTATTATACTGCAGTAGTAACAATCACAGATGAACTCAAAACCCAAGAAAATTACAGCTATAACCTATTTTTACATAGTGGCTAATAATGAGAAAATTCTTACAACTTCTTTTTTTTTAACCTTGAAACATCACTGCTAATAACCTGAAAATAAAAAAAAAAAACCTGCTCAAACTGCATTAAAGCAATGTCTAATCTACTCAGAATTTGCAAGTCTGTTCACATTTATGTCCTACTTTAAGTACAGACACAGCACAGGACAAGACATTAACTGTGTTCTTACCAGTAACTGTTCTTGGTCTTCCTTGGCATCCTTGTAAGAGGTGGATCCAGGCAACCAAGATGATAATGAAGTTTGCAAGTGTCACACAGTAGCAGCAGGTGTTGATCATGGTTCTTCTTGCAAATTCCACAACTTTTCATGCACGTAGCAGAAAAACATTGTAATTACATACTCATAAAATATACACCCCAGCACACTCCCCAGTTTCAATACAAACATGTGGCAACTTCAATTTGAACGCATCATTTAGGTGCATAATTACTTTATGGAGTAATTTTGAAGGAGTTTTTTTTTTTTAAGACGCTTACACCTATGTACAGTAAAAGCATAAAACGCTCCTAGTAAGAGTTAGCAAACAATGGCTTTCAATTAAATTTTTGAGGACTTCTAACAAGTTAGCAATCATTCAATACATAAACAAAATATACCTGTGGCCAGTGAAAAAAAATACAACAAATGCTTAAACAGAAAATTATGCTGCTACTACCAATCTTAATAATCAATCACACGCTTATGGCAGGTAACCACCTTGAAAGAGGTCTATGCTGCTGCTGTGCTGGGCAGTGTTACTCATTAGAAATTACACTTCCTTTTTATTGTTATTTTAGTGTAATTATTTTTTAAAATAATTTTTTAAATTTTGAATTTTATTTTTTATTTTGGAAAGATAGGTGTTCACTGATTGCACTATAACATGGGAGGAACTGAGTGCATTTGAATGAAACAATTGGCGAAGCATGACTCCAATTATTTGTGTACATCGAAATTGCCAAATCCTCAGCCCACTGCCACATTTTCAAGATTTCTACCTCTTGCAGCACTAAAATTAACTTTTGATTTTGTAAAAATCATTCTCTTCCCTTAGCTTTCTAGCTACTTGCTGTGGCTGGATGCCTGGCTGCTGTCTCTAGATAAACAATAGACCACGTCATTCCTCAGCTGTGGTAAGAAAAGAAGATCCTACATGACATGCATGTATTTTGCACAGTCACAGTCTGGGATCCTAGTCTGCATCCCACTACCATATTTAATAAAAACCCAGTCAGTAGCTTCACAGCTTATGGAAGAGGACAAAAAGTGGACCTATGACAGAATAAGTGAATACATTTCATAACCTGAGGAATTAATAAAAATAGAAGTAGGGAAATTTAGCAAGAGCAAAAAGTGAGAATTCTTATATGACAAGTGTTTTGTGCATCCAGGAATCGTGACTCAACAGCATCATCACTGTTCTCAAAACCATCCACTCAGATGACTGTATTCAAAGAACAAAGTGACCAGTTAGTTTTCACATAAAAAAAAAAAAAAGAATTCTCCTACTTCACATGCAAGGACTTAACTTTGTCCTTAAAGCACTGCTGTCAAATTAGCAATAACACCCAAACTTCACTCATGTGTGGTAGAGTGAAGAACTAACCGCTTTCAACTTAGCCTTCAAAAATAAGTAAAAACATATAGACAACTTTAAAGCCTTTTTTAAATTAAAAACAGAAGCAAACAGTTTTTTCAGAACACTTTTCTGAAACTATAAATTACTAGATACTGTATCTATTCTGTCAAAATTTAATTACTTGCCTATAAAGTACTGCCGGAAGTGTAGATGCCTTTTGTGTTCCTCCTTCCTTTTTACTTGGTTTCCTTTCCTTAGGAGCCCGTAAAATTGCTGGTATGTTCAATTTCTATTGGATTTGAAGAAATGCAGTACACATGAGTCTTGACACTTTTAAAGAATACTCCTCTAATCTCAATGCATGAAGAACAAGACACATAATGAGTGGGAGATTGCTTAGCTAACTATTTTACAGACTAGGCATTTATCCCAGTATGATTCTGTAATGTAAAATAATCCTACAGTCATTTTTTCAAGTCAATAAGAAACACACAGAAAGACTAGCTTTTAGAATTTTTCTTCAAGCTTCAAATACAGGGATGGACAAGGATGCATTTCTCTAGGAAGCTGAAACAAGCAAACACAGATTCATGGAAGTGGCAGAATACTGAGGCAGTTTATTTTCCCCAGCATCACAGCTACACTGGTGCTCGACAGGTTAATTAGAAAAATTATCTTATTGGACCAAGCCCTTCACAAAGCAGATGAGACTCTCGTTGGGTTTCTACTATCTGCAGTATGCTGGCTTCTCAGACAGCAACCATCTATCAAAGTCATTTCTCAGCAGCCCCATGGGTCTGCATCTGTTCAACCAACTGGAAAAAAATGTCATGCAAGCTGTGTAAATGAATTCTACTCAGCTTTTCTTTCTTTTTTTTTTCAAATTGAGTAACATTTGCATCAGGAAATATATTTGCGAATACTTACTCAAAGGAAGGAAAAATAATCTTGGTTTAAAAGATTTGTTATGCAAGAATTCTTCTTTGTAAGTAGAAAAGGTAGGCAGACAAATGGAGCTAGTAAAAGGTTGCATATCTTAGGAAGTATTACTGCACAAAGAAAGTGTAAGGTTCGTTTTCAGAACAGCAGCACAAACTCAACAGTAACAAAGGGCATACCAAAATGGCCAATAATTGTATGTCTGCATTTCCACAGTGAACAGCTTCTTCAATCTTAAATCATATCTGGAAATCATTGCAATCTCCCTCTCACATCCAAAATGTCCACTGACATTTAATATCTCTGACATAAAACATATATGGAAACACTGAAAAAATCTTCACTTCTCTTTTTTCCCGTATTAATGGGAACAAAGATGATTGCTGGCAACAGTAAGTAACCCGAATCTTCTGTTGTCCTAGATATTTATATTCATTTGATCAAAATATTCTCCTCTGCCTAGTTACACACCATAACGTACATACTGCATTTAAAAGGATTTTTATCTTGTAAAAGCCCTAAAGAGTTAACTTATCATTTGAAGCCTACAGTAACTAAAGACAACTGGAGACAAAACCAGTAGAATTAACTCATGCTTCATGCTAAGGCTCATCACAAATGATAGGTCAATCACTTATACCAAACAAAAGAATTTTGCAAACAAGCACACTATTGCAACAACAAAATTAAACTGCATGTTCCCAGTAGGTGGCTTGCAGAAGTCTAGGTACCTCAATCAGGAAGTATTATCCCCTAAGTAAAGCCTGGGTCTGATCAAATCAAATAAATTTATTCAGCCATAGAAGTGGCAGAAACAAAAAGGCCTATTCTTGGAAAACCTGTTCTGCTGTTTTTTTCTGTAAAGGGGGGCAAGGAACCAACCAACCTGTCCAATGATTCTACCCAGCAGAGCCCAAATGCCTTGCCCTTCATTTCGCAGTTTTCCATTCATATTTTGTAGCTCTTCCAAGGACTCACACAGCTGAAAAATTAAAGAAAAAAAAAAAAACAGGCAAAAGGAGTGAAAATCCCTTAAGAGTTATTAAATAAAATTTACTCAGCCTCTTACCGATGGTGCACTAATTTATTGTGGGATTAGAAAAACAATGAAACTCTCAATATAGCTGAGATCAGTACAACCATTCAGTAATTTAACAGAAGTAAAACAAGAACCCAGAACAACCACTTGTTTTGTAAAGACCTGAAGTATTTCAGCATGGAAATAAGGTTTCATAAAGTCATATGCAAAGCAAAACTAAAATACAGGAACTTCTTATATGTGATGTCCACACTACTTAGGAAGCAAGATTGTGACAAGAAAACATATAAATGAATCAAAACTCTCTTTTGCCACACTCACAGAAAGAGAAAATTTAAAAGTAAAGGCTGCAAGCAAAAAAAAGGGTTTCTTTTTCTTCTGAAAGTAACTGTTAGGTTGTGGATTTGGGGAGGTAGCTATTAATTTGGTTAAAAGCCTCAGGCATGATTTCCTTTCACTTTATCATATCTGGGCAGTTCACAAGGATCTGCTGCTACATTTTCCATATGTTCTCACTTAAAACACACACCAAACAGTTTAGGAATTAATAGTAACACCATTTTTTGTCAGCATTAACTATCACTTAATAGGCTGTTGAATTCAGCAAGAACTGCAGCATGTCATCTGTCACAAAAGGTACAGTATATCTAGGCTTCAAAATAACTTAGTATTAAAATAAATATTTATTCGGTAAAAATGCAAAAAGTTCTTTTTTAATCATAACTATGAGTTAATAAAAAATTACATTAGCAACATTTTGGGGGAGCAAAGCCATAATTTATGGGCATCAAATTTGTTATACCCTAAAATGCATGCAGAGGACACTGTGGAGGTGTGAATACTGATTATTTCTGTCTGAAAAATTAGTCAAGTCATTAAACCTAAGCCCAACAGGAGTTGTAGTTGACATAAATAAATAAATAACACTCCTGAGTATCATAGATTGCCAGTTATCAAGTGGGGCTACAAGCAGAGAATCATGCATGTTCAAACAGGTCCATGTGCAATTTGTTACTGGAGCTCTCAGTAGGGTCAGTTCAAGAACTTGTGTCCAGTCAACAAATCATATTTTAAAAATTGGTATTACTTGTATGGGAGAAGACAGACTACTGAATATTTTTAAAAGAAAAAATATGTTTTTAAACATTGCTTTTAAAAGATCAGTAATTTGAATCTGATATTTTCCTCTCAATTTTTTCCCATGGAAAGAAAAATTCTATCAAAGTTAATAGCAGCAATACTAAAATGGTACAAGGGTTTATCACCCCTTTTTCTTTACCTTATTATACTCCACATGAAGCTTTTCTTGCTCATTTTCTAACTTATCCTTGATGTTCTTCTGCTCAGCCATATTCTCCTGGATTTGAATCATGCGCATATTTCTCTCTATTTAAAAAAAACTGCATTATTTCCTATTCTTGAACATACATTTTCAAGCTTTATGCACTAAAAAATAGTGAAGCAATCTAAAGTAAAAAATGGTAACAACACAAAGACACGAAACTGTGGCCTAGAGGTTTAATACACAGACTGAGTAGAATGAACTGTCATAATGTTTGTATTTTTCTGCGTAACTATTGTACTTGTTTAAATGATGAACTTTGATCAGGATGTAGCAAACAGTCAAAAAGTCATGCTATTCCACATAAAAATGGAGGAGAATTTAAGGAAAAAATATTATACCAAAGTTACCTATTCCTTTCTTAAAGACAGTTTAGTGTCCTGTTTATATTTGAAATATTTTATTCTTTTCTGAAGTGTCTTTAAAAAAAAAACTTTTTGTGTAAACAGAGACTCCAACCAATAACACACCTGACCTAAAATAAAGTCATAATCCACATTTATCTACTATAAGCAATTAAATACAACGAAAATAAAAAAGCCAATGAAACAGCACAGCACAACGCAGCAAAGCGGTACCTTTTCCTTGAGAAAAATAAGCCATTTTCACCCTTACCAAGGTAATAATTCACAAAGTCAGCAGTGAGAGCTGGTTGTTTATGTTTTCTTCTTCCATCAACACTGGAACTGGTATCTGAAGTATCCACTGGGAAAATGTCTGTGCTAATTCCCATCAGTTCGGCTTTGCGCATGAGCTTCCGTATGGCAGAAGCGCTGCTCGTGAGTGGCCGGGGCAGCTTCTCCCTGGGAACCCAGGCCTGGGGCCTGGTGGTGCGCGCCAGCTCCGCCTTGGCGCGGTACTGCTGCAGCCTGGCGTTGATTCGAGCCTGCAGGGAAGAATTCCGCAAGTTAAAAACATCGAGGAATGTGTCAAAGTTAGTTTTGAATTATAATTTAAAACACAGCCGCATTTTATTTTCATTTTAAAAGCTGCACAGTCTAATCAATGCCATTTTCGTTCTGGAACTCCGCAACTCAAGAAACAGACGTTGATACAGACATTCCAATTTACTTCAAAGCACACATACAAACGACATTATCCTTTCACTAGGTTTTGGAGCTACGTACACATTTCTTGATGAGATTTCCCCAATGATGAAAGCAACAGATGACTGCAGCTTTGAGACAACCCCTTCTAATAATGATAATTTGATGGGACTATGAAAACTCACTACTAGTAGAAGCTTTGGTTGACCTATCAATGCATTTAGATACACATTAAATTAGTATTTATGTGAGCAACAGAAGTTGATGAAAACCATTTTTAGCATATTTGACATATTTTGCAGGAACTCCTTTCTCAATGCCACTTCTCTTTATAAATGTTAAACTTTCTGATTATAATTTGTCAAGAACACAACCCAAACAGACGTGAAGCAGACAACAGAAGCTCACAATATATATTGTTGATGACATCTGTATATTTGTGACCATCTGGGAGATGTACCCCAGAAGATCGAGCTGTTACTGACAGCTGGAAAACACTGTCTTGAGGGAACTCTATGAAGTGGCAATTCTGGCAGGAACTGACACCAACATCCAAACCTTCAGAGGCAAAACTCCAGCTGACTATCAGTGAGAAGCTGTTTATTTGCCTGCACAAAGAAGAAACTAATCTAATGTGACTGCCCCACCATATGGTGTAAGATACTCCTAAGACAAAAGCAAAAGGTGTGCATATACAAACACACTATGGTTAAGGAACATCTCTGATTTCAAACAGGATCACTGAAGGTAGTACTGCAGACAGTTTAACACATTACCTTACTAGGTCTTGAACATTAATGACCAAGAAACAAATATAGCTCACAGGTCAGCTCTGACCTCAATGGCTTTTTTCTTGGACCCACAGCAGCAGGGAACAGGTCCACCCACAGCCACTGTTGTACAATACCAAAGCCACCAACAGTGGAAAACATAAGTTACCATATTTGTATCAAGGTGCCTATGACACTGTGTCAAGTAACTCCACCTGCAGTTTTCAGCAGTCATTCTTTCCAAAAATTTAATCTAAATAATTCATATTAAAAAACTGCAGGGTCTTGGTCTGGGGAAAAGAGAAGAGAGAAAGAAAAATGCTGGGAATTCATCAGCACTATCAGCACTGCTTAATATATGCCTGAAAACAGAGCTAATAAGCCCTGCTGGATCCAAACTGATATTGCACAGCCAGCACTTACCATTACATTGGGCAATGTTCATATTTTTGTCATGTCTCCACTACACAGGTGCATTTCACATAACTGAGAGCTGAGTATATTCAGCAAGAATTATGAAACCAGGTTTAAATCAAGATACATGAAGCTCAATACTCCAAAAAATATTTTATTCAAAATTCTTCTACGGTAGGAATTTTCTCATTCTCAACAGCATAGGTCATTTTTAACTAATTTTCTCCTATTTAAAGATCTCTGAATAACTGGAAAGGCAAGATTTTTTAAACAAAAAGTTTGCTAATATGAAATAATATTTTCTTATTGTTATACTACAATTCTCACTTCAGAAAAAAGCAGGTAGTCCTCTGCCATAAATTATTTCCATTATTTACAGCATATGCTACTTTCAACAAATAAATTAGGCAGGTTTTGTTTAGGTAACAAGCTGCTTTTCTGCACAGGTGTGATTTTTCTGTGGAATGCACTTCAGTCTATGCAGTGAAGCAAACTATGCTAGAAATTCCTCATAATCAGAAAAAATAAATAAAGGACACACATTGAAACATGAAAGTATGCAGATTCCCTCAGAGAGATTGAAACCTTTATATCAACAGGACATTTATCAGTTGAGCTTTTGCAGTAACTAACAGTTTTAAATGGATCTGTGACTAGACAGGGATATAGACTTCCCTAAGGCTTTCAGACAACTCCCACACAGAAGTACAGACTCACTTCTTTGCATACATTATTTTTTTTTCCCTAGGAAATCTTTACTATGAAAACACCTGGCATACAGAATTCCACTTAGACCTACAAAATTGGAAATTTAGATAGAAATAGAAATATGCCTATTTTTTTTCTGGCTTTTCTTCTTCAGAATCTTGAAGAAAATTGTAAACAAAATCTATGAATTACAATGAAAAAGTAATTACCAACTTTTTACCTCAAAACCAAAGTAATATTTTTCAATATTTCAGACAGGCACAAATATTTGCAATTTATTGAAATAGATGTATAATATATATGAGATATAACTATATCATATATAGAGAAAATGTTTCTTAGAGTTCAGTTCAGTGAGCTGTTAAATGACCATGCACTATCAATATATTCCACATTTGATTTTCTACTATAACAACATTTTTATCTTCTCTTAATTTGTCTTGTTTAACATGGACTAATACAGAGGCATCTGTGTCATGAATACTACAGTACCTGAGCTTCTGGTGAAAGCTGCTTTTCTCTTTCCTGCAAGGACATTTTACAGTAAGATTGTAAAGCCAAGTAGTTCTTCCGCTTCCATTTTCTGTCTAACCTGTCCGCATGCTGTTTACAATAAGCAAAAAAAGGGTCAGCTATATCCTGTTTCAAAAAAAACAAAGGGGAAGGAACGAAAATAGAGTGAGACAAAGTAAGGCCAAAGGGCTCTGAACAGCACAAACATTCTGGCAATCAGTTCACATGATCGAATGGGCATGTTTTTAAAAACAACTAAAAAGTATGTTTCTAAATAATTTTTGTCATGTTGACGTAATTTACAATATAAGGTGTTTTTCCATTGTTTTCATTGCATGATCCTAAACATTTAAATGCATTCATGATTTAACTCTACTAGTCAATCTCTGTACTGGATTTGCATTCCCAGGAAAAAAATCCCAGCAAAATAAATTCCTAAGTACAAATTCCTTTAGCATATAACATGTATTAATTTCCTGTTGATTCACTGTGTCTTTTAGATTAAATCCTACAAATGCTTAATAATTCTGAATACTTCAAAGACAATATATTTGGTTTCTTTAATGTTTTTCCAACCATTTTGGTGGCTATACCCTCACATGAATTATCATCTCTCAGATGATTTTCTTTCCCATTTTTCATTCCATCATATCTCCACACTATCATGGCTAAAGGTTTATAGCAACTTTTAGCACCAGAAAACCTTGCAAGCAGACTACAAATATCTAAGCCATGAGGAGACATGGTTTGAGAAACACATTTCATTGCCTTTGTACTTTCAAAAGTGTACAAACAACATCATAAATCTACAGACAAAGGAAAACTTAAAGCAGTCTACCTTCATAAAGCAATACAGATATTAATAAATTACCTGCCTATCAAATTTCCCTTTAGTCCACTTATAAAACGTAGACCAATAAAATTTACTCTGACTTTCCTTACAAGCACATTTTATTTTAATTTAGATTTTCACAGGATGAGACAGCTTATTTCAAAAATTATCCGCCCCCTAAAATAAGATTGTGTGAGACCTTGATTAAAAACTTGACTGCAGAACATGTAACAAAACTTTTAGGTGGAAAGGCAAGCAGATACATATGTCCAAAGGGAATTCACATAGGGCATTTAAAGACTCAACCTTACACATAAATCTATTAAAGGACAACAACAATGAGACAATGTGCTATCTTCCTATTTATCGGTCCAACAGAAGGAAGTATTTTGGGATTCCTTCATGAATCCCTCAGTGGTCCACCGTTTTCAGAAACAAAAGTGTCAAGATCAACACTGAAAGTAATGCTTGTTTTTGGGTTACCCGTGCTACTTCCTAAGGCGAAAAACTAAATTGTGAAGCTATGAACATGACAGGCTTAATCCAAATGATACGTATCAGGATGAAATTGGACAACCTAAAAGTACTTATACCATAAAAATTAATCGGGAAGTAGGAACTTCATATCTGAATTGCTTCAGATCATATTAGAGGGAAAAAAACTGTTAAGAAAAGATATTAAGAAGTCATCAGGAGGTTATAAATACTTGCTTTCATTCCGATTCCAAAGGTTAATATTACCACAAGGAAAGTCGTACCTATGTACTACAATTTGAAGTAAATACTGGAAAGCATGCATGAAAAAGTGGCATCAGAAATGTTTTTAATTTCTCAAGTTTCCTATTTGGTACGAAACAGAGATTACTGTAGTACACAAACAGCTAGGTATGTCATGTCACCCTATGTGAAATTCAGGAAATAGCATTCCTGTCTGTACTGACTGACAGTCTATTAAGCCAACTTCTGAGTTAACTTTTCCTATCCTTTTTTCCAGTCAGTTTCAAAAGATGCTCAGAGTTGGACAATTTGGTGAAGGGCTCTCCCTGTACAGTTCCTTTACCCAGCCTAGGCCTTGTTACCTACTTAAAAACTTTGTGCAGGACCTGTGAACAAAAAAGCTACCATTTCAGGTCATCTCCATAAGCTTTCAACAGAGGTCTTTTTATTCTATCCTTTCCATACCTACCTCTTCTGCTGCTGCTTCTGAGAGGAGGCCTTCCTTCTGAGCACAGGTCACATGGAAATAAGCCCTGCACATCCCAGCATCACAGCTAATGCATACACCAGTTCTGGCAAAACGAGGATCTTCACAAAAGCTGCACTCCTTCACAAAGAAGAATGGAAAACGCCACAGTAAATATTTCAGGTGCACTTTGCCTAATATTTGATAATTTATGTCATATATATAAAAACCAAATTGGTATGTTACTCCTTTGTGGTACCAAGTATGCTCCCAATGGCTGGCACTACTTAAAGCTTCCTGCTTTCTCAACTCCCACTATTAATTTCATTTTCAACAATGGTGAAGTGCTTAAATAATCTAAACAGCATCTTGGATGAATTTTTATATGAACCTCCATGTATTGCATTCCCCTTCAGCAAAACAACTAAACACCATCAAAGCAATTCAAGCACAATTAATTGTATAAGCATGGTATGAAAAAGCCACTACTCCTCAGCAAATGTTCAATAAGTTCAGAGGACAAACATCAAAAAAAGAGCAGTGCTCTGAATGAATGAAAACCATAGATAATTATGTACATGTCCTTTGATGAGCAATGACTGAGGAGTAAACATGTGACAGTGCAGAAACAAATACTCAAAAATCATAAATATCAGTAAGGAAGGTTGTGATTCACTTATTTAAGGAACTATGGCTTCAGATACGTGCATTCTGGGCACAGTCACTTGCAAAACAATGAACTGACATCCCCTAATGCGAACTGGAAAGCAACAATTAACTTATTTTTCAGTCAGATCAATTCCTCAGTCTCTTTCACCACAATTTCAAACCAAATCCCTGTGCCAGCTAATGTAGAGAAATGAGCAGATAAGCAGGAAATGGAAACATGCGCTGCTTAAGCAGTGCTGCTCTCCAGTGCATAAAGATGATCTAAAATTATACAGGCATGCATTTCCTAGACTCCTACTTGCTGAATAGAGAGCAAAGCTGCCTATCACCGAGAGAAAACATCTCCATGCAGAAAGTTAAACAACGGAACGGAATGGTAAGGAAAACTCAGTGACTGAAGAATCTCAAAACATCACATATGCTACACTGGAAGGGCACCCTTTAGCAGTGTAGCTGCAACACCTAACAGATAAGAAATTAAATGATAAAAAACTATTATATTAAGCTGGTTTTGAAGTGGGAATGTAGCAAAATAAGCTGTAACTTCCACACTTAATACAGTAAACAACATTTACAGCTTTGCAACAGTAATGTTTGTCACCTGTTGAAAGTCACCTGTACAGGTCACTTTCACCTTACTCACAGCAAGAAAAGATGCCCAAATTATTTACCCTGATCCTACACATTGCTCACGTTATTAAAAAAAAGAGTACGATTCATTTCAACAACAGTTTGCAGGGTCTGGCATGCTTGCCCTAACTTTTTTTTATACAAATATTTCTAAAGAAGGCTAAATGCCTCAGCAGGCCCAGGCTCCTGATACAGGTATGCTGTACATGGGCAATCCAAAGTGTTTTAATCTGGTTTATATCTTGTATGCATTTTTAAAACCGCATTACACATTTTCATTTAGTATTCAATTCAACAAATTGACATTCAAGAAAACAAAAGTGACTTGGCAGAAATGAAGCTTCAGAGCTGCAGACCTGGAACCAGCCACGTTCCCTCCCACACTGGCCTGATAGACATGGCTTCTCCACAGTGTCTCCATTAGCCATACAAAGTATTTAGCAAACTAATGAGTGCTGTCCTCTGCCCACTGCAATGGTTTTCTGTATGGCTTCTTCATGATTACTTTTGATCTGGACTGAAAACATCTACACGTAAAACAGTTTTAACTTTAGAACAATTTATCAGTTCAAGTTGAGGGTCCTATGTTGCTGTGGATTTTGGTAAACACTGCTTTGGAACAGCCTGTTGTACACATACAAGCTTACATATAAACACTGAAGTAATTCTTACTGGATGTACATCTGCTTCTTTCTTAATCAACTTAACCTCACATTTCTCATCTTATAAATCCTCCTCGCTTTCCATTCACATTTTGTCAATCTACCACCGACTTCAAAAGAAATTAAAACCTCTGTAAAAAAATCAGGGAAACTGGGCAAAAACAGTGACAGAAATTATGGAGAACAGTGCTAAGGGAACAGATAGAATGATGGAGGGAAGAGCAGGTAGGTTGTAGGTATAACAACCATTAATAAACTTTATCTCATTTTTAGTCCTTAACTTCACTACAAAATTGCTATAAAAAGCAAAATAAAGTTGGGAAGATGAAGTTTATTCTATTACATGCAAAAACATAAAATACAGCTACTTGTTGCCACTACATCTCTTCTAAACCTACCTTTGCACCATACTTGGAATAATTCATTTCTGTTAGTGTTACTGGCCGCAGCTTGTCAATATCTCCAAATGCCACTCCTGGAACATAGAGGGCACAAACAATGTGGACCCACCTAAAACAGCGGACAAAATTAGGTTACTGTTATCAACATTTTGATCCTATATTATACTCACCATTTGCAGATTTCAAAGTGCCTTGTAAATGTTGCAGATAGTAGCTGAAACACTTGAAGGAAAGTACATTAAAAGCAGGGATGAGTGCCTATTTGGAATTCAGAAGCTCAGACACTGAACCATTGAGTAAGGCCTTTCAAAGCCACTGGGATTGCTCTGAGTCTGGATCAAGGGCTGGGCTACCACCACCTTTCTGTTCTGATACTCTCACAAGGGCTACACACACTTTTCAAGGAACATGAAAGGTGTATGAACATTTTGATATTCCTTGTAAAGCTAAGGCAGGCAGATATTTTCATGATGTGGCAGGGGTAGGAAGGTAATGAACAAAATTATACTGGCAGTCACAGCAACACTGAGCTCTGAGCATACAGTTGTGAAGCACCTACAATACAGCATCAGTCAGACTCTGCACTGTTAGTTACACCTGTTAGTGTCACCATAACTAACTAGTTTTAAGCAACAGAGGGGACCTGCATTCAGGAACTAACACATCTGGGTAGTATAACAGAAAAGCCTATCTGAAACTCAGATAAACAGACTTAGTTTACTTAGTTGTTCCCTTCTTCAATGGCCATAAAAACATTAGAGTAAGAGGTCTAAATCTTCAGCCCTGAGGGGCAGAAAATTAATCTGGACCTTAGTGTATAGTAATCAAATGCCACAAAATGGTAAAGGCTTCAACCTCAACACTGCTGTTGACAGGCATTTTCCTAACTGCCTGAAGCTCTCAGCTACCCAAAAACAACTTTGCAGCAGAAGATAAATTTTCCTCTTCTTCTTCCTCCATTGTTCTCATAATGAACAATTTCTAAAAGATCCAGCTCTCACTGTCACAAACCATCAGTCAGTGATAAACTCAGAATCTGTTCTGCACAGCATGCATGACTCAAATTAATTGAGACAAACTACTCCAAATAATCTTACTGTGTTATCAAAATTCAGGAAGTATTTGCTACTCCTTGCTAAGTCACTAGGTGGGAGAAAATTGTGATAGACAAAGGGTCAAGATTGCTATTTTTTTTTGTTATTTTAAGATATTCAAGAAAATGGCCTTTCAATTGCCAAGACTGTAGCTAACACATTGAACCTATAGAGTCCCATGTGATATATAATAAAACTAGAGACTTCAGCCATAACTGAGCTGAAATACCCTGTTTGAGCCTCAGCAAGTGTGTTAATTCAGCACTTTACAATCTTCCCAGTCATTACTGTTTAACAGTAAATGGAACACTAGTGAAGACTAAAACTCTCTTCTGTTCTAATCAAATAATAGAATCTACTCCCTGTATTCAAGAAGACTCATGGTGATGTGAGAAACATTTACTTCTTCCCTTGTCTCTTTTACCAGGGATTCAGTACAGACCTGTTACCCCCTGCTTAAATCCACACCCATGCTGCTGTGCTTTTTTTTCCCAATTATCTACCACTTCTTAGTCTGTCTCTTCTCCCTCCTCTTTGTACATCAATTTAAAAAATCAAGTTATAACAGAGAAATAACATCCTGGGTTCAAGTGCACTTAAAACAGCTACTTTTATTAACTAGCTGCTTACAGATGAGAGAAATACTTTAGTTTATGGTTATTCCATTCAGAAGCTCCATGTAGCCCTGGTTTCCCAAAGCAGCACACCTCTCATCAATGGTCCTTAGACTTACAACACTGGAATTTATCACACTCAGATTTATTAAGTTTCATGTGATTTATGAATCAAATATCCTGACAAAAATTTAGAAAAAGCAAAATATTAAAGGTTCAGTAGTAAGCTCAAAAATACATCTATACTTCAGTCTTTATAAAAGAAAACAATGATCTTTCAATGCACAAACCTGGTGGACAGACTATTTACTTACCATTTTCCCCCAAAACATTCCAAGCTATTAACTGGATAACAGAAAAATCCCAGTAACAGCAAGAAGCTACTTAAAAGCCATTAAATCACTTCACTCTGTAAGAAATTTCCCAGTAAATCTAACAAGCCACAACACTGACTGATCCATTGTGTCATATCTGACAATATTCTTTTCACCTATTTAAAATACACCTATGTATTTAAAAACAAGTATTTATCCTATGATCAAATCACTCAGGTTTGGGATGCTAAGTAGCAAATTCCCTTTAAAACATATAAACTTAAAACAATTAGAATAATATATATCCCAAAACCACATTTATATGCAAGAACTGCATTGTCTTGCCTCCACAATTTTTACTAGCGTTCTTCACATCCACAAAATTATTTGGTCACAGCACTGTAACTATAGGAAAATGCAAAGAAAATGTAAAGATGAGTTACAACCTTGTCTTTAAACAATGTAGTACAAAAATGACAGCCTGCCAGTTGCCAGTGAACAAGCTGAGACACTCAAGTGTTCTGCCAAACTTCTTGCTGCTCAGAAAGGGAGTAAACCTCACCACTGGTTTTATTACAGCATAAACACTCCAGCATGCCAGCACAACCCTCTAACTTAATACGATGTGACATGCAAAAAATAAGATTTTTCTCATTAGTATATGCAAAGTACATCTTCTGTCTGACTCCCCAGAAAACCAGTGGAGGAACAACCTATCCCTGCAGGGGAGCAATGGAGCAATTCCACGCTGTACCCAGGAGTGGCAAGAGCTTGGCCTAAATCACTACCATACTTTTATGAAATGTTCCTTTACTAAAAGAAACATATGTATGTGCTCAAATGTATATTTTGGTAAACATTATTATTTACTGAAGTAAATACCTCATTGACATGAGCATATAATACTTGTTTTTAAAAAGAAATTAAAAAAAAAAAAAAAAGCAAAATACGACACACAGAATGAGACCTGTAATCTTGAGATAAACAGACTTCTTGTTTGTAAACAAAAAACATCTGAATTCTGTAGGGCTTCTTTTCTATTCTCTTCCTTTAATTTAAGGACCTTTATTATAATATATATAACTACACACCTTTAAGGTGTGTAATACAGAACAAATCTTTATAAACAGAAGTTACATATCTCCACAATTAATATTCTTAACAAAAATCCAAGGTTCTGGTTGGAGATTTTTGATAGTAAGTTTTAATAGAGCCTACTAAACATACTCTCTGAAGTTCAATATAAAGATAGAGATCTACAAGCAGCTGCTTTCTCAATTTAATTTGCACAGTTTTTTCATGCTCCACTGGTGTATTTAATGCTGCTGCACTCTGTAGGAGTTTATCTACGATAAACCCAACAGCTGGCTGCTTGCTTCATACTGACCTCCTCAAAATGTTTTAGTACATGTCACCAAAGTATTGCAGAACTACAGATTTAAACTGCCATTTCTGTGTGATTGGCACACAAGTGCCTCATTTCTTTAACCACCTATATGTGAACTCAGACCTGAATCTTTATTAAAAAACATACACAAGCCAGTCAAGTTCACAGCTGAAGCAGCTTCAGCTGCTTTTAATACCAGTTCTAAATATTTTCCTGCTCATTTATTTAGCTGCACATGTTTTAAAAGCTTGTAATTAAGACAAATTGGGTAATCAAAGAAGAATAATCTTCCTTGTTACTTTACCATCCATTTAGCTTGGAGCAATGACGACAGATGTTGATTACGAAGGAAGAAAAACTCCATACTGAAACAAGGACAGAATTTATATTTTTGGATAATAGCATTTTGAGAAGTAAAATTTCATATATTCACATTTATATTTGTGAAACTGAGAGATTAATGTGAAAAGGCTTCTGCTGAGAAATTAAGCACCTCATTATTCTAATGATTCACCTTTCAAATAAAAAGAGAAAAATTATTCCAATTCGATTATGAAGAGAAACTGACTACGTTTGGTTTGTGTAATTTTCAGCACTGATGCATATGGAGAATTTATTTTTAAAAGGTGATAAGGGGTTGAAGAGTGATGGTGAGGTAAAGGAATCTGTTACTTAGTAGTCTCCTCCTGCTAATACCTCAAGAAAAGCACTGAACTGGATTACAGTTAACTGAGCACAATGGAAACATAACAGACACTGCCCCAAGACCCTACCCCTTACCCCTACTGTCCCCATACCCTTGATGATACAAATTTATAAATAATAAAAAAAGAGCACAGGGATTTTCACATATTAATAATGAGAACTAGTAAATAGCAACTGGTATTTGCTTTCTTCTAGTACATAATCTCCTCATCTGGGAGAATAAACTTATCCAGGACAGCAATATCATATTATCCAGCAAATAAAGATACAATAATAATAAAATATTGTGATAACGCCTACTGTCACCAAAGTAGGCGTGTGATTCTGCACAGACATCCATTGTAACAAAGAAAATACTTACAGGTTAACTAAAGGCATACCACCACCTCACAAGAAAAAATTTAAGCAATTATTAAAATGTTGTCTTATCATTTCTACTAAGATAACATGGAAAGTCATATGTATAGGGCTTAAATTGTTTGCAGAACACATGAATAAAAAGGTTGAAATAAAATCTGCCAGGTGATAACAAGTCTCACATTTCCTGTTACACAGTTGACATATTATCTAAAGGTTTTTATTTTTATTTTCTTGCATATAGAAGCATTGTTATTAAAACAGAAAACAACCCAAAAAGCAAAATTTGCTTAGTTGTGTAAAGGCTTTATAAGGAAGATGCAGATACACTCTTAAACCTACTACAAACCAGAAACAAGGATATGAACCCTAGAAGTATTAAAAAAGCACTACTACTGCCAAGGTTCAAAATTATTCACTACAAATCTTAACTTATTTGTGTAACTTTTTTTTTAAAGCTTATGAAAGCCAAGCACCTGAAAACTTTGCTTATTACCACACACCTGCAATTTATACAACCATGAAGTGTATAGGAAAAATCTTAATTTTCACGGTTTATTAAAAATAAAAAAAAAAACCAAACAAGACCATGAAACCATGCAGTAAAACCTAGTAATATTAAGCACAAATCAGACATCACTAATAATGCAGCTTTTGCCTTTAGTACAGATAATTAGTTATCATTAATATGTACATCTTCATTTCTTTTCAAATGTGACAGGAATTGAAGACATCACAAAAATTCATCTGCTTATTCTCAAATTAGACCTGAATTCAACCCTAAACAGAAGCACAGAATATTCTCAAAAATCAAGAATACAATCCTCATAATTGTAAATAATCGTAATATAGAAGGTCTGTCTGAATACCTTTAGCACACCTTCAATATAATTTTGTTATGCTGCTTTTTCCCATTACTTGGCATTACTGACCCAGTCCTTTGCTCTACTAAAATAAAAACATGCAGTTTTCCTCCCACTTACATCCTACTTGAAAGCCAACAGATTTGAGCAGAGTCTCTACACGGTATAGGAAAAACCCGATCTTTTAAAGGTAAGATGACATCAAATTCAAACCATCACTTATTCACTCTTACCTGCCTGCATCAGTCTCCTTGAAGATCCCATCCTGGTTGGGACACAATTCACAGCTAGGTGTGACACCACATTTGCATGCATCACAAAACCAAGGCTCTGTGGAATTTTCTGAAGCTGAACTCATGATAGAGTCACTCTCTCCATCAACACCATAGCAACCTACACACAGGACAAATGGAAGATCAATACAAGAAGAGACAATTGTAGAAGTAGCCACTTGCCAGTTATGACTTCAGAAGGAAACATATACATATAGAGATTTGGGGGAACAATTCAAGAGTAATACTGAGATACTCAAGAAAGTTTACAACACTTCTGAAATTATTATGGTTAGTGCAAAATTTACATTTTAAAGCCAGTTGAATTCTAAAAAGTCACCTGTTTCATGTGATTGTATTAGATTCCAACTAATCTAAAACAGGAAAGAAAAACAAGAAGAAAAAGACTGTTTTACTTTATTCTTCTAGCCACACTTGGTGTGCTTTCAGACTACACATTAGGAAGAAAAGTAAGAAAACAAGACTTGAAGCATTTAAAAAACCTCAATGGGTTTTTTTGAGTAAAGAAAGATATTTCAAGATAAAAGCAACAAGCTCTTCTCCCTGAAAATTAACATCTTTTGGAGGGAAGGGGAGAGTGTTTGGGTCTTTTTCTAGAGGTTCATTATGTCAGTAGAACACAGACAACAAATATGCACTCCACTTTTCCACTTTGCATTCAGCATGCAAAGCAACTACAACACAATATCCATATGAAATAAAAAACACTATTTACCTACTTTATGAGTTGTAGGACTGACCTTAAGAACTCTTGTGAAACTTCAAAACCAAAGTATAGTTTGTAGAGCACAAACTCATAATTCTGAGACACCTCACTGGTGATTGATGAAATACATTTTTTTAAAGCAGTGTCATTTGTACCTGGTTTTAAATTATAGCTAGGCTCAATCATTCAGTTTCTCCATTCCTCTTCAGTACCACTAGGGTATTCTTCATGATTGCTATGGTGCCTATGCATGCTTAATTACCACAAATTTAGGCAAACAGTGTCTTTAAAGTGATTTGCTATCTAAATTTTGCACAAGAGCAGGAGTTATACTAGTACTACTGCAAATGACAAAAAGGAAAGTACTAAAGCTATACACCACAAAACTGTTTTTTTTATATCCCACATTTTGAACATTTAGCTGCTTATTCAATAAGAGAAACAATATTTGTCAACACTTAAAACACAGTAAAGACTTTACTAAAAAATTAAATTCAGCTATTTATCAAATGCAGCAATCAAGTCAAAATTTGTGCTTTCAGAGCAGTAAAATTACTCAATTCTGCAATTAAATAGCAACATGATTTTTTACTTTGTTTCATTACCCGCTGGCTGTAATAAAATAGCAACAGTGCTCCAACTCCCCTTGTGACAGAAACAGAGGTCTGCATAATACACTGAAACTACATTCAGGAAATAGGCAACACTGCAGGAATTGCTTAAGAAATGTAGTCTTCCATTACAGAATGAGCCTCATCAATAAGAATTAAAATAAGATGACAGAATGTTTCTTTTCATAATAAGAAGTATCCTAGAATGAAAGGACAAGTAATGTGCAGAAGTGCATTCACAGACAAATTTCATTAGGGATATACAAGATCATATAGCTCATGCATAGGGTCACTCCATCTTCCTTACAATGTGGTATCAGCTTAAAGCAACAGTCCACAAAGTAAACTTTTTTAATTCTAGTAACACAATTTTTAATAGATGCCAGCAAATCTCCTTTTCAGCAATAACACTAATGTACAAACACATGGCCCACTGATATCATAGAGCTGATGAATCATTAACCCTTTAGTAATTCCTTCAGACTTCTAAACATATTAACATTTTCTTAAAAGTACTTACTAAAAATTTCGTAACATTACAGATGCAGTGATACTGTCCTCAATCTACATATCAAAATAAAATCAGTTTCTTTGAAACACTGATGCTTCTTCACCAACTGAAAGTCATTAGATTTGCTTTTCTACCCTAAGTGCCATCAGTCTACTAAAATTAGAATAATGACCTCCCCAAACTGTCTTACCTTCATTCTGAAATAGCTGCTTTATAATACTTAACAGTCATTTATACCTGATTGTTTTTTATCTCTCCTCCTAGAAAATGACACAAATGTGCTGCAATTATTTTTATCCTTACCACGTGTGCTGGCATTAAACATTATTTCTATAACAATACAAATATATGTCCTTTTCTAAAGTGGGGGGAAATATTTTTAACCCATATTTTTTTTGCCCCAATTTGTATATAAATCTTAGTGACAGCTTTAAAGAGTTTAAGATCTCTGACAGATAAGGAGGCATTTACTTTTACCTAACTGGCATTTAATAAAAGCTAAACACCCCACTGTTACAACCAGCAAAAGGGGTGGTCTTTAGATGGAGAAAACAGATTAGACTACCAATAATCACCGCTGATAAAATCATCAAAACAACCTGGTCCACCACAAAGCTGAAGAAAAGGAAATCCAGCCTGTAAGACTGCTGCTGACCTGGTCTACACTGCCAAACAAAGCTGCTGAATGTAAACCTGCAGTACAAACCTTGCTGGCTCTGAAGCTAGGTTTCACAGAAGATACTCTGTAATTGTTCTTGACTGACTTGTGGTAACATTCAATTTCAGTGTACTCCAAAGCCTGGATAAATCGTGAATATAAATATAAATTAAATATATTATTTTAGGACCCTTAAAAATGCTGAGTACAACAGAGATTCAACTTATTACTACCTGCCTTATTTTGCTATGCTAAAAACATTATTTTGTTCTAATTAACAAAATTTTTTAAAGTATTATTTTCGTGACTTCAAAATGCATGGATATGCAGATACAAAGCTGCTACTTGGTAAATCATTCCATCCTCGTATTCAGTGGCTATACTGAAGATCAATTTAAAGTTGCTCAATCCAACTGTTCTGAATGAGTTATTGGGAATTGCTGGTGCTGGAACAGAAAACAGCCTAAAGGCTTGCTTAGTAAAAGCATTAGGAGGTAATCCTTAGGTTCCCTCTACAAGTACCCCAATTGTACAGACAGTGTGACTGCTTCAGGCCTGAAAGGACAACAGGGGGAAGGATATGGAACCTGTAAAGAACGTGTCTGGTTCCAAGCATTATCACTGCACCTCTGACCTATTTGGCATTAAGTCAACCATCTGCCCCTTTGACTGGAAAATACGCTGAAGAAAATAAAGTAACTTTTAAACACTTTGCTTAAAATGCATGCTGCCTTTCCTTAACATTCACAAAAACTCTGGAGTCTGGGTCTTCAGAATACCTCTAAGAGCTCCTTTTGAACTTAAGTTCATGAAATCCGTATGTTTGTATACTCCTAGATTACTGTATCATAACTCCATTTCTGACACCTCTTTGAACGCCATTAACACTAAACAATAAAATCAGTTTAGTATAATACTAACCTATGAATTTAAACACATGAAATTCAAGAAGGTAAAATTTTCACACCACTTACTGTTGCATTAATGGCACCTATATATTATGATTATAGCCGAGTTGTCTGTTGAACATATGCCATTACATACAGAAAACAAACTTTTTTATTCATTGATTTTGAAGTCATTTTACTCTGTCAGTAGCTTAAATTTTCATGTGATTGTCAATAAAAAGAAATTTCACACACTTTAAAATAATACCATTAAAACAATTGTTCTTAAATTTATACCACTGAGAGAAAAAGAAATAGAGATCTAATTCTTTTTATGGATGCAGCTTTTATGTTTTTTTTATGGTCCTCTGTTTCTCTGGGAAGGTAAATTTTTTTTGCCAAATAGGATGTCTGCATACACCAACTACATCTATATATACTCTGAAACACAAACTATATGGTAAACTCTATGCTTGCCAAATTAAATGCTGTGAGATCACAGTATTCAACATATATTTCATTAAATTCTTAACTGGACCAACAGTTTAAAATAAATATATTAATAATTTCAAGCATCATAAATTCAGAACAATATTTAGTAAATGGAGAGTACTAAAGTACACGATTTTGAAAAATGGATTTTTATACCAGACAGCAGCAGACCACAGTAAGGGGCAAAATTAAAATGCAAAAATGTTTTACTACACTACAGAGCATATGGCAACTACACTATTGCTTTTAGCAAGAGAATTTTTACTGTCTGACACACACATCAAAGTACAGTAAGAAAAGATAGGAGATGGAAAAGAAACTGCACAAAAAATGTAGAACTTTTCTGATTTAACTCACAGCAACTAACCCAAGGGCAACAACTGGCAAGTATACTACCTACACTTGTGGCACAAGCTACTATGTGTGCCAGACATCATCTACAGACACACTGCAATCAAAGTGTCAAAAAAACTGACAACACAGTTGGGGGTGTCCTGCTATTACAAGATCTTAGCACAAACTCATTTATCCAAAATGACAGATTGGTGTCTAAAGAAGACTTCTATATAAAAAAATGACAATTATCTTCATACAGAAGTAAAATTCTGAAAAGCAACTGTACAAATTCAGTAAGAAATATTTTTTCCCCTTTTTTGTGGGGGGAGAGGGAGGATGTGACAGAGATAGGCTGACATGAAATGAGAACACATTTTTAATTGATGGACTTATGAATTAATTACAGGCTTTTCAAACTATCAGATGAATGCATTGTGTAAGAGTGGGTATGAAATTAGCATTACACACATGCTACTTAGGCAGTTTTAAAGGCAGTTACAATTCAAACCAGTTATTTACTTCACTAAGCATAGATTTTTGGACACATCTGCAGCGCAAAGACAGCTTTTGGAGAAGTGATGCAGGCCATGCAGGTGATATGAACATCACACAGTAAACAGCTGTATTAGAAAGTAAACTGAATTTCTCACAATGTCAAAACTTGTCAGTATGTCAAGTAAAGGTATTTGTTGAGGGTCCATGACTTTAGGTCTGAATGAAAACTTCCCTCTAACTCCTGGCTATGTTGCTGCTTCCATATGAGCTCTGACAGAGCTGCTCCCAGATGAGTTATCATCCCTCTTTTTCCATGGAAGACCTTATGTAACAGCTCATTAATGGACGTGAGCAATCCAACAGGAATACAAGTCACAACTGAACAGGCAGCTACTGCACCACATCCTCAAAAGGAAAAGGTGGTAGCACCAAATACCCAGGAGGGAGCCCTGGTGTCCAGAAGAAGTAGGTTTGACTCAGAGGAGTATTTTCTCAGCTAATGAATAACTTCACATTAAATCAGAGGTGGCTGTCATAGAAAAACCTCTTTCAGTCACCAGAAAGGTTCTGTGGTGGACAGAAACTTCCACTTGAACAGAGCACAAAGGCATAAGTCAAGGATGTAGGATCCCCTCCCAGTGAAAAAAACAGTTTCTGTAATAGTCAACAAGGAGAAGGAGAAAATAAGGTCTTCAGGGGAAAAACAATCAAATTGTCAGTATCATCATGTGGGACCCTGGATGGGACACCAGTAGGGTGTGAAAGGAGTGCACTCCTTCCACATAATTATTTACCATGCTACGGAGAAGAAGACAAAACAGGCTCGTTCATAATACCACCTGAAATTGCATCTAAAAACTATGAAGAAAACCCCTGTGGTATTCCACCAGCTTGTTTTGGGCATTTTGGGATAAATCAGATTGCAGAAAATGGGCATATTATTCTTCTGAAATGCAGGTAAACATCACTGCATTGATTTCTATCCAACTCATAAATAAACTCTTCTTTCAATACTGTGCTCTGAAAAACCCAAAAGCTCAAATATTAGAACAAATTTCTGAACACAGCATGATATCTGCAGCCATAGCAATCTACCTACTAAAGGAAACCTGAAAAAATAAAACCAAATTCTTGGATTTCAATGTGTTTACAAAACACACTCAGTCAGTACTGGAACTCATTTTTGAAACTACCAAGCAACTGCATGTGAGACTACAAAGGACAAAAAATACAATCTATGTCTATGATCTGGGTATACATTACCAAAGTACAGATCAAGGCCAATGCTATTAAAAGTAAAACTTGCTTCTATTAACATTAAAAAAATAATTCTCAGTGTTTATATGATTTGATAGTAATTACCTTTTCAATTACTTTTCAATTTATTTTGGAAATCAGCCATGTTGAACGATTAGGCAAACAGAACCAGAAAGTAATTGTTGCATTGCATTTTCGTTTTGACTGCAACTTCTTAATGATAGGCTGTTTTCATGTATTTATTACTTGTGCATTCAGAAGTAGTCAGTCAGTGACCACTGGGCAGGAGTGCAGAAATCTCCGAGTCATTAAATATATGTGTATATATAAGATCACTGGATCAAACTAAAGCTTCAAAGGTTCCAATTTTTTTGTAACTGTTCTGCTTTTGGCTGGGGTGGAATTGATTTTCTTCACAACGGCAAACATGTGGTTATGTTTTGGATTTATGCTGAACACAGTGATGATAATGCAGAGATGTTTTTGTTATTGCTAAGCAGGATGTGCAGAGAGCCAAAACCTCCTCTATTTCCCCTACTGCCACACCAGCAACGAAGTTGGGGGTTGCATAGCAGGTTGGGAGGAGACACAGCCAGGACAGGTAACCCCAACTGACCACAGTGAACTTCCAGACCATGTGACATCATGCTCATTATACAAAGTGAGGGGGAAAAGAAGAAAAGGGGGAATGTTTAGGGTGACGGCGTTTGTCTTCCCAAGTAATCGTTACACGTGATGGAGCCCTGCTCTCCTGGAAGTGGCTGAACATCTGCCTGCCCATGGGATACAGTGAATTAATTCCTTGTTTTGCTTTGTTGTGTGCATGGTTTTTGCTTTCCCTATTAAACTGTTTTTAACTCAATTCACAAGTTTTCCAGCTTTTACCCTTCGCATTCGCTCCTGATCCTGCTAGTGAGGGAGCGAGCAAGCGGTGTCTTGGGCTTGGTGGTTGACAGGGGTTTAAACACAACAGTAATATTTTATTTGCTGCACGCAATTATTTAAACAAATTACTGAAAAAGCTCAGATTCAAAATAGCACTTGCCCTTACTTATTATAAAATATTCAAGTACAGAAAAATACAGCTAAATAAATATCCATTTCTATTGAAACTGTATTCATACATATCTAGCAATGAAACATACACAAAGTATCAAGTAAAACTCCAAATTGTTCAAACTGTTGCTGCGGAAATTTGCATTTTTATCACAGTCATCAATTAGTTTCATATACACAGCTTGCTTATTTTCCTCTAAAACTTCACCTATTCAAACAACTTCACAACTGCTTCATATACACTTTCAAGTATTTATCATTAAAATGAATTGCAAAGAGCTAACTAAACATTCAACCACAAACATGAAAAATTAACATCTATAGTCAATTATCTGATACACACTGTGGAATTTATCAGAACAAACTAACAAATTAAATATTTTGAATTAATCTATTTTACTTAGTTGCAATGACAACAAAAGAAACATACACATTGCACTCTTTGTATCAGTGGGACTACAGGGAATCTTTGCCTGGAACACTGTAAAAAGAATAGCAGCAATTATTTTTAAACAGATTTTGAACTACTAAAATTCAGGTGACTTTTGAACTATGGAACTACTTTCCTCTAGAGGAAAGACAGCTATAATCTTACTTTTGTAGTGATAGAAGTTTAGTAAACTAAGTAAAATGAGGATGTGATCTTCTGGGGATTTTTTTTACATACTCCTCTTGAATAAAAAAAAATTGCCATTATTTCATTCTAAAGTGGCAGAGGATCATTTTTCTATCACAATCATTCTTCACTTTAGCAATCACTACAGTCATTAAATAAATCTTACAGAACAATTTCCAGGGAGCTCCACAGCTTTAGAGTTTGGATGTATTGACTGGCTATGTTTGGGGAATTCCCAAGCATGCATTTATAACTATCAGCAAAAGATGCTTTTTTTGTTCCTCGTGAATTAACATTAGACTCTACTAGGGGAAAAATAAGATCTATCACAATTGTATAAAACTAACTTTTAAATAGTTACTGCATCTCAAATCAAATATATTCTGCCATTACCTTCCAGAAAACTTCATGGATACGGAAGAAGGATTTCTGCAAGACACATATATTAAAGAGCCTAACACTTCTAGAAGACAATAAGACCTGACTAATGCCCTCAAAGGCACTTGGGAGTTGATCCAGCTCATCATAAATCAAGTCAACTAATCTGCTCTCTGAGTAACATTGGCAGTATGGATTAGCTCTTGAAAAGACCACAACAGGACCACAAGAGTTAAAAGTACACACGGACACAGAATGTAAGGCACGTGAATGACAGGACAGAAATTCCATCCTCAGTTTCCTACGTGATGTCAAGCAAAGAACTACATCCCAATGCATGAAAAACACTGTTTTGAAACAGTTTTCTATCTTGTATGAGAAAACTGAAGTGTGAGTATGGGATTTATAAAACCACTTCCTACATAGAAAGACGTTCTAAACAGGTCAAAAGAATTTAAATTAGGGGAGTAAGGTTAAATAAAGGCCTTGTACACTTCTGAAAAATGAAAGCCTATTTTCTTTTTATTTCAAGAACTGAAGTAATTTAATCTCATCTTCCAGGGAAAACTTAAAAAAAAGGGGTGAAGTCCTAAAATAGTATGGGATATGAGGAAAAAAGCCCCTACCTGATTAATGGAGAAAAAAGGGTTTTGTTTTTTAATAAAAGAGGTGTGCCTCTCTGTGTTAGTATCTCCCCTACCTTCCAAGCTCAAGAGAAAGAGCAACAACACACAATACAGCCTCATGTTCCACGTAAAGCTGTTAAAATTCCACAAATTACCTAAACTATTATTCTGGAATATTTTTGTAAAACCAGATCACCTACATTTATTATACACACATAGTCCAGATTTTGAAAGAATTAACAAAACAACAACTTGAGTATGTTGTAATTTCAAAATTACCCTGTTTCAGTATGTCAGTGAAAATTATGAGGAAGATCAAGACTAGCTGTTTTCACTTATAAATAAATGCCATGAAGAATACCTTTCTTCCTCCCTTTCTCTCTGCCATTTTGGTACAGCAAAAATATAGGTGAAATAACCTTTCCTTTTAGAAGTCCTCCTATTCTCATTATCTTATATCCCAATTATGCAATCAAATTCATATACCTAAATAGGTAAGACAAAACACATTAACAGAATATCCTAAAGTGAAAATACAGTGTATAACTCCAATATTTGCAGATTGTCATTCAGTGTATCAGTATCTGTAGACTATGTCCCATCCTACAGGTTCTTGTATTTGCTTTGTTAAAGTAGAAGATGGGTGTTACACTACAAAAAAAGATCATTGCAGTATTACAAAAAATGTCCCCCAGCACTGAAAGGCGTTGTTTGAAGAAAGTAAGTCAAAATTTTATTAAAAGCAAAGCATACACTTTCCCCCTGCAACAAGAATGAAGCGCTGTATTACCTTCATGCACTGTTATTCCACAGTTGTCACACTGGATTATTTCATCAGCATCTTCACTGTTATCTCCAAGACAAACGCAACAAATCAAAATATGGTCCATTTTCTGGGAACTCCAATTTTGAGACTTCTCAAGGATCAATGAGTCCTAATATTGAAAAACGGAGACACGTGGATTATGCCAGGAACTTCCATTTAATTTAAAACAAGCAGAAGATCTGTTATTTGCTCAATTTTTGAACAATAATCAAAAAACCATGGAACATTATTTTCAAAAGGCTAGAAGCTTCTTTGCTGTCAAAATGCTCAAACACTTCCTCCATGAATACAAGAGCTGCGATGCATGGATGTCAATGCAACCTAAAGACCTGTCAAGATCCAGAGGTCAGAGGACAGTCAAGACAGAACCCTCAAGACAGAACTCTCAAGACAGAACCCTCAAGACAGAAACATATGTCTTTGAACCATTTCTATTCTACAAAATGGAATACCTAAGAAACCATTTAAAATCAAAATTTTAAAAAAGGCCAAGGGTGACTTTCAAATGTTCCAACAGTCAGAAAAGTTGCTTCATCTTAAAATTTTAAAAAATCACAGGGATCTGAAAAATCCAACAATACACAGCTAATACAAGCCTGCCAAGTTTTCACTTCCATAAAATATAACAAATTATCAACTCTGAATGGTTTTGTTCTAATGCAAATTTATGTGTATCTGTGCAAAACCATATGATTTATTAAAATCATATGTTGTTCTGATTATATACAGGAGTAAGGATTTGCCCTGTTCTGGCAACCTACAATATGAACGACAGCTCTTAAATAGATTGTGGGTTTTCATGGGGAATTTTTCTAAGAAAACACAGAGAAGTGCTTCATAAACCAAACAAAAATGTAAAATTAGTTGTCTTAATAAACACTGTCTTCTTACTATTACCATTGTGAGACAGAGCCACTGTCTCTTCTGCAGTTTCATGGCCTCCATACGTATTCATTTACTTTTATACTTGAGCTTGAAATACCTTTATTGGTAATACGAAGGCATATAAGGAAATATGAAAATAAGCACAATACCGAAAAATAACCACTGCAGTACAAAGAAACAGCAATAGTTTCAAAGCAGAGGCTGAGAGTTTAATGGTACCATTCAAAATGTCAAAGATGCAAAAAAATCCCAAAACTGCTGTGGCATCCAAAAAAAATTAGGGTGAAAGATGCCCTCTCAAACATGGTTCTCTAATCCCAACCCCCCATTTATAAAATACAGCACCAATACTATGCCTGAGGGAACACAAACTCATGTAGAAGTAGAAAAGAACATTCACAGAGTCACATTGCTTACAGAAAGGCAACTAATTGTGAGAAATAGAAGGTTCTCTGACACAGAGTTCAGACTTAAGGAGCATCCCTTCTAACATCCTTTTAGGACAAAGCATTTTGAGGAAAGAAATAAACTTAGACATTACTGCAGCCTATCATTACTCAAAATACCCATGTTTAGCTTACCATTCACATTACAAATAGGAAAATGGCAGTGGATGCTCCCTAACTTTGGCAGATTAACTGTGCTATAGCACAGAGTTCTCCAATGCATGTCACAACTCTACAGAGATCAGCTTTTTCCTACAGTACCTTTGATATAAACTGTTATTTGGCTTCACTGAGAGAAGCTTAAAAGACTGGTAATCTCTACTGTTATAGAAGCCCAAGGTACAGTAATTTAAAAAAAAACCAAAACAACCAAAAGTATTACTTTACAAAACAGAATTGTATTGTAAAAACACTGAAATAACACCCACTCACTGTCTAGGCAGTGAGAACATATGCAAACATGGACCAAAAACCTGAACAAACAAGCAATGATGAAAGGGCATCAAATTTTTGTTCTAATGTTAGGATCCTCAACCATAAAGGTTCACCTCATGTGAAGACAGCTACCAGGTCAAACAAAGCAGCTGAGTGACTTGTTTTTTTATACAGGCACAGAGAGGGAGTGGTCTGGAAAGTGTGCTGCTCTCCTCTGCTTTTAGTCTATGTAAGCACCTGAGAGACTCATCCAAAACATGGAAACTTTTACATGTAATAGTAACTGCTGCGACTCCTGAACAAGTCCTGTTCCCTACTGAAGTGGAAGAATTATTTCAGCTGGATCACTATTAATGAAGAAAGTGAGCATTTTAAACTATACGCCCATGGACTTTTAACTTTGAAGGGAAAAGAAATTAACAACACAATAACCACCTCACTGAGAAGAGTCCTATAAAGTGGTAATAATTTTTATAAAAACAGAAAAGCACCATTTACCTACTAATGATGCTTGACCCCAGGAAAGAAAGCTAAGTTTGTATTCTGTGCATAATACAATAGAAAAGCACGTAGTATCTAATTACAGCATATGTTAAAATAATCTATATGCAGACCTCAAAATACTTTTGTAAAATGTAAACAAATAAAAATCACAGGGAAACAAGAACCAAACAACCCCGCCCCAACACCCTCCCTAGTTTCCATCCTCCAAAAGTAAGCAAAGGAAAGAAAGAAAGAAAGAATGCATATAAAGCATACTACAATATGTTCAAAACTAATTACCTGGACATTCTTTCTTAAATTTATTATGGATTTGAACTTTTAAGAACTCAGTTTCTGCAGTGTGATGAGATTTTGTTAGATGTGTCTGCTAGACAAGATTTTTTTTTTACTCTTTTTCCTTTTTTACTGATTTAATATATTGTAGCTGGAGAGAGTATACTGCTACAATGCCATATATTGAGTATCAGAAATCTGAAAATTACAGTCTATAATTCAGTCTATAGATATTCACTTTTGAAAAACTTCTTGATAAAGACCTAGTCATAAACAGTACAGCACTTTACATGCAATAAATTATCAGTTACAAAATTATAATTTGAAATTCAAATTTTCGAATTTTGATTTTATGTTCTGATCACTGTTCTAAATCTAAGGCAAGAATAGAATATGATATCCATGCATACTAAGAAGCTTCAAAGAAAATATATCAGAGACAGCTCTGGGTTTCTGAAGCAGGTCTGTTTTTCCAAGCCAATGGAAATTAAACTGAAGAATGTAACACTAAGAATGTAGCTGCACATCTCCATTCTGATACGGGAAGCAACTCTGAAAGAAAACTGAAACTGCCTCTCTGTTTCAAACCCATATCATTAGTATTGGTAAAGCACTTTCAGCTCCTGAGCCAAGAAAATGCAGCTAATAATACTAGAATCACAGAGCCTGACAAGGAAAGAAGATGCCTATACAGAAAGTTAAAAAAAGAAAAAAAACCCAAACAAATCATGCTTGTTTTTTCAATCCCAATTATTACTAGTAGTTAAAACAGCCCAGCTCACTTGCAATAATATATAGATATATATATAATACCTATCAAAGTATCTAAAATGGACCAAATCTAAATATGGTTTAGTTCCCTGTAATTTTACACATTTAAAGTTTAAAGGGAACAGCAGAACTTTTAATAATGTCGTATCACTACCATTTCTCAAATGTTATGCTGACATTGTGATTACATCCCAAAAACTGACTATAGATTTTATAGCAATTCTTTTCATTTTGTTCAGAATTTTGCTATTGCAGAACATGAAGTCAGCCACAGTGACAACCTGGTATCCTAATTTTTCCACAGGCACAATCTTCAAGGCAACTGTAATTGTGCATAGGGAAAAAAAGGTTACTTTATTAAACACTTGTAAAGATAATATTCACATTCTGCAACCACAAGATATTTAATATAATAATCACAGTACCCAAATGCTTTCAGTATGGTAAGAAATTAGTTCATTTGTGACTATTATAAGCAAATCCAACATAAATTATCATAATTATTCTATTTGATTTTAAACCTAATGTGCATATTTTTTTACTTAAAGTTCTTCAATAAATGAACTTTGTTCAGACTTTGATGCTTGTCACAAAGAAGGGCAAAGAATAATGCCTCATTGATCTATTTTATGATTATGTCACAGATGCTTTTAACTTTCCTAACATTACAGATATACAACATTTACACTAGAACAGAACTAGAAGTCTCACTAACACATGTTGGTTTGCATACTGGACCTCCTATTTGTTTTGGCACTAATCCAATCTGTAAAGCCAAGAGAAGTCCCACTATTGACTTTAGTGGCATTAGATTGGTCAAATGGTCCAAGCAAGGTTATTTAATATGCAGTGCCTATTTAGCATAATTTTTCCTGCTTCACTTATTATTCACTTATTATTGTGTGAACACAAGTCCAGCCAATCAGTTTAACTTTTAATATTAACAGAATAGCTACTGGGGAGTAGTTTCCATTTGTCAACAGATATATTATAGAAAGTTGGTTGCACTACCTCATTACTCTTGCTTTGTGAAAGAGCCAGGCTATCATTTGTCAATTCCTCATCATCTGCATTATTCCTGTTAAGAACTTTACTCTTCTTCTTCTTGGATCCTCCATCGCTAGCCGTGCTGCTATTATCTTCTTCATTACCTTCCTCATCATTGTCATCCTCATCGCTTCCACTCCCGTCATCTTCATCATCTTCGTTATCTCCATCACTCCCCTCTTTTTTCAGAGCGTTCTTTCCTTTTCTTTTCCCAGCAGTAGGCCGCCAGTCATTGTCATCTTCACTGTCGTAGTCATCCATATCATTCAGTTCTTCCATCGATACAAAATCCAGCAGAGGTCTGTTCCTGCGCAAATTCCATTTTTTTGGTTCATTTGTTTGCTCATCAGCCACAGCATCAGGTTCAGCTGCTTTCTCCTTCTCTTTCTTCTTTTTTGGTTTTTCTTCTTCATCTTCTTGCTCTTTCTTTTCAGTTTTAATTATCTCTTTGTCTGCTGTTGACACTTCTTCTTCAGTGGAGGTTTTCAGCTGTTGCTCTTCTACTTTCTCTTCTGCCAGTTCCTCCTCCAAGATATTTTCTTCTGATTCAGTACAGGAACCTTCACCACTGTCCTTAGATGCATCTTCACTCCCATGACCACTTCCTTCAGAATCTGTTGAGCATATGAAAATTTAAAAAATGTTCCGACACAAACGTACCCCCAAAAATAAAATCTCTTGAAGCAAGTTGTTAAACAAAAGAATGATGCATGTTCCTCCCTCATAAGGTATTCCACCTATTTTTTCAGCTGGTGTCCAAATATTGCTATTTCGAGTGCTATGTTGAGAATCTGTTAAACATGAGTGCATTTTAAGATGCCAAAAAAAAAGATGGTAGAACTTATTAAATGAGCATTATATGTTCATTTGAACTGCAGCTCATATTAACAAAAAGCAGTAGCACAGAGTAATTTCCATGTGAAGTCACATCTTAAAGAAAGAGCATTCCAGTTTTTAATTTCTGGAGGTGTTTTCTACATCTTCAAAACAAAACAGCTATCCAATAGAAGAGGTTTGAAATTACACAATGAAGAGTTTACATAACTAGTTCTAATAATAATAATAATATGGATAATCCCACACCTTCATTTTTAATATATCTTTGTTTTTCTGGGTTTGAGGGCTCTTTTAATTTCCAAGGTTAGTTCACTTATTAATCCCATATAACCTATGCCTTATTCAGCACTGCAGCTGCACTACAATGCATTAACCTTACACCACTTATATGGTACTGCTCTGTGTGTACTCACTATTTCATTAATTAACACATGCCAGCATGAGCAACAGAAAACAATAGAGAAAGATTTTTATATAAAAAATAGACATTTTTACTATAAAGTACATGTAAAAAATATTGAAAAATGACATGTGAACTTGTTAAACTTTATAAACAGCATCTACCTTTCTGTCTCTCATCTTATATGCACCTACTGCTTTTCATAGTATTGTTTTAATGAAGGAAAAATTCAGAAAATATTTTTTTAAAAACTTTAAAAGAAAATAGTTTCTTGATCCAGTGAAGAGATCAGTCAGGCAGGGGCTACAGTTTTCAGTTTGCTCAAAGCCATCACCAAGTTCTTGATCCAGTGTCATATAGATGCAAAGATGAAACATCAATGCTTGCAAATTAAAAAAAAATCTTAATTGCTTTAGTTACAACCCAAAAATCCCACCACTCAGTATCACCCTGCACACTCAGCTCTGTATAAATCCAAATAAACAGACACTGAAGTAGGTGTGCACAGTGTGTCATTTCATATGGCATTTTTTCCCACCCCAAAGAACATTGCCAATGATTAGCCAGTTGTTACTTCAATATAATGGTCAGTTTTGCCTTCTTCTGCATATACCTGCATGTGGAAGCATTCAGTGAGGAGATTATGTAACTATTGACAAAAAGTCCGTAAATTCTACTATTACTGATTAGGACATCAAAGATATCCATCCCCTTACAAGGTAATAGAAACTAAAAGTTTCCAACGTATGTTCTAATGTTTAGAGATCCAGAAAAAAAACCACAAGTTTTTTTACAGTCTTTGAGAAAAACCATAATTCAGTCATTTCTCCACCCCTGTTAGCCTTAGTTGTAGTAATCGAAGTACAAGATAATTAACTGAAGTTTTGAAAGAGTAGAACATGAGTCAGGCATACACAAGAAATAAAATCAGTATTAACTAACATGCAATCTGAAAGAATTGTTTTCAAGTTACAATGATTTGTTTGGCTACAGAATCACAGGATGGATAAGGTTGGAAGGGACCACAGTGGGTCATCCCAGAGCACACTGCCCAGGATTGCAGCCAGACAGTTCTAGAATATCTCCAGTGAAGAAGACTGCACAACATGAAGAAGATTGCACAGCAACTCTGGACCATTTGCCCCAGTGCTCGGTCACCTGTACACCAAAGGAGTTTTTCCTTAGATTCACGTGGAACTTCCTGTGCATCAGTTTTTGCCCATTGCCTCTTGTCCTATTGCTTGGCACTGAAAAGAGCCTGGTCCATCCTCAACACCCTCCTTTCAGATACTGACAGACAGGGATGAGGTCCCCTCTCAGTCATCTCTTCTTAAGGATGAACAGGCCTAGTTCTCTCAGTCTTTCCTTGTTAAGAGAGAGTACCTCCACAGAAAGACCACAAAAATGGTGAGAAGGCTACAACACTCCATGAGGACAGGCTCAAAGAGTTCAGATGGTTCAGCTAGGAGAAGAGAAGGCTCCAGGGAGAACAGAGCTTATGAGAGAGATCCTTTACCAAGGCCTGTGGTGACACAAAAAGGGGAACCAGTTTTAAACTGAAAGAGGGTAGGGTTTAGACTGGACACAAGAAACTTTCCAATGAACACGGTGACACACTGGAACAGGTTGGCCAGGGAACTTCTAGGCGCTCCATCACAGCAAATATTCAAGGCCAGGTGGGATGGGGCTTTAAACAATCTGGTCTAGTGAAAGAAGTTTCTGACCAAGGCAGGGTGTTGACTCATTATAATTTAAATGTTTTTTGATCATGAGTTAGTTTATAGGATATCAGATCTGCTGGCAACCGACAGGGCACACCAGATACAAGGAGGGGGAAAAGATCTTTCCACAGGAGTTAGCAGGGCTCACTGCAAGACTGAACTGGATTTGAAGGGGGAAAGGAATAAACCCGGGGTCCCTAGAGACATGCCTGAGGGCATATCCAAACCACTGTTTGGGGGACAACATGCTGGAAAGGTCCTTTGGTCTGTCACCTCAGTGGAGGTAGGGAATGGAGATCCATGCAGCAGTAAAGACACAAGGGTAATTACGTGTTGGAAAACAGATGCAACTGAAAATGGTCATGGTAAGACTTAGTTTAGAGCTTGCTCCCCCACAAAGCTGGTGAGATCAACAGCCCAGCTGAAGTGCCTCTACAGCAACGTACACAGCACAGGCAACAACCAGGAGGAGCAGAAAGCCACTGAGCAGCAGTAAAACCAGGACATAGTTGCCCATCCATGTAGACATGAGATAACATGGACAGCCAGAGTGCTGCACTGGATGGCTATAAACTCTTCAGAAGGAACAGGCAAGGAAGGAGAGGTGGTGGGGTAGCCCCATATGCTAGGGAGTGTTTTGATTGTCTAGGGTGTAATGACAACATGGTTGTTTAAGGGTAGGACTCAGGGGGAAGTCCAACAAGGCAATATTCATGGGAGTCTTTTAAAGACCACCCAACCAGGATGAAAAGGAAAGCAAAATGGTCTATAAACAGTTGGAAGAGGTCTCACAACTACTAGCCCTCATTCTCATAGTGGACTTCAACTTACTAGATGTCTGCTGAAAATACAGTACAGCAGAGGGGAATTGGTCCAGAATGGTGTGAAAGGTGTGAAAGGTAACTACCTGACACAGACAATGAGGGACCCTACTAGTGAAGACTCCCCAGAGGCCCTGTTATTTGTGATCAGAGAAGGCACTGTGGGTGATGGGATGACTGGAGGGTGTTCTGGGCAGAGCAAACTTGAACTGGTAATTTTCAATTCTCAGAGTAGCAAGCAAGGGGGTCAGAGGACTTTCAGAGAGATGATGCCCTGCTGAGAGGCTTGGTCAGCAGAGTCTCTTGGGAGGCAGTCCAGGAAGGCTGGACATTCTTCAAGGAAATCTTAAAAGCACAGGAGCAGGCCATCCCAATATGCTGAAAGATAAGCCAGCAGTGAGAGACTTGTGCCTGAACAGAGAGCTCAGAGCATTGACTGGAACTCAGAAGAACAAGAAGAATTTAAGGCTTTTGGAAGAAGGGGCAGGCAACTCAAGAGGACTACAGGGATGACATGAGGGAGAAAATTCTTTTGCAGGGAGAAAATTAGAAGGGCCAAAGACCAACTAGAACTTAATCTGACCACTGTCATAAAAGATAATAAACACATTATCAACCAAAGGAAGGCTAAAGACAATCTCCACCCTTTACTGAATGAGGAGGGAAACAGTAGGAAAGGATGAGGAAAAAGCTGAGGTATTTAATGCCTTCTTTGCCTCAGTCTTTAACAGCAAGACCCACTGTTCTCTGGGTATCCATACCCCTAAACTAGAAGACAGACGCAGGGAGCACAATGAAGTACCATTAATCCAAGGGGAAATGGTCATTTCTCAGACACACACAGGTCTGTGGGCCTAAATTAGCCACATTCAATCATTTACCAGCAATCCTGGCTAACCGGGGAGGTCCCAGGTGATTAGAAGTTTAAAAAATGTGATACCCAGCTGCAAGAAGGGTCAGAAGGAATATCCAGGGAACTGCATTTAGTCCTGCCAGCCTGACCTTGGAAGGTCATGGAGCAGATCATCTTGAATGCCATCAAGATGATGGAGCACTACAGAATGGGGGCAGAGGGGCTGGAAAGCTGGCCAGTGGCAAAGGGTGGGGGTGCTGAACAAGCTGAACATGACCCAGCACGTGCCCAAGTGGCCAAGAAGGCCAATGGCACCCTAGGCTGTACCAGCAATAGCATGCCCAGTAGGACCAGGGCAGTGGCTGTCCCCCTGTACTCAACACTGGTGAGGCCACACCTCAAACCCTGTGTCCAGTTCTGGACTTCAAGAAAGACACTGACATGCTGGAGTGTGTCCAGAGAAGGACAGTGGAGCTGGTGAAAGGTCTGGAGCAGAAATCTGGAGAAAAGGAGGCTCAGGAAAGACCTTATCACTCTCTACAACTGCCTGAAAGGAGGGTGTAGCAAGGGGTGGGTGAGTCTCGTCCTCCCATGTAACAAATGATCAAACGACTAAATAGCTTCAAGTTGCAACAGGGGTGGATTAGATTGGGTATTAGGACAAACTTCACAGAAAAGATTGCTCCTCAGGGAAGTAATTGAGTCACCACCCCTGGAGATATTTAAAAGATGTGTAGATGAGGCACTTAGGGACACAATTTAGTGGTGGGCTTGGCAGTGCTAGGATAACAGTTGGACTCCACCTTAAAAGGTCTTTTTCAGAGTAAAAAAATCCTAAAATTCTACGATACTTGCCAGTCCTCATAAACATTTTACAAGTAACTCCCAAAGCTGTACTCTCATCCTAGACATATCACAGATTAAATGCCATATGTATGCTCAATGCAAAATGTATTTTGCAGCTCATTTCACAGGTGCCAAGTGCCTATGTGCACTATTTGTCTTACTGTAAATAAGGTAATACAAGATTTTACCACGTTAAAATTAACAGAAATTTTTAACTTAGCTTTCATTATTTCCCCACTATAAATCTATGACAGACATTTGTTTTGATGCTTTAACTGTGCTGATGCATTTCTAAATAATAGACTTCTTGCTAATTTAAGCTTTCATTTTGTTTTGGAGGAAATCTTGGTATAGTTTGATCTCTAACAGCTCTCTAATTTACTAACATTCACTCTTGCACATCAATACTACACAATGCAATAATTTAAAGCAGAGAGCAAATAAACACTATTTTCACTCATGCCTTCAATTTCTCTTTGCCTTCTGCCTGCACATTTTGCTCTCTTCTTTTTACTCTCCTTTATACATTCGCATACACACTAGAGATATCTATAGTAAGAGATATCTCTCCTTGATCTGAATGCATCCACTCTGATAGGTGCTTTTCTAGGAAGAGCTATTCTGTGATAACAGCAATTTTTGCAGGTCTTCTTCTGTCAGCTGCACTTTTACTGAGGAAGAGGCTGCAGTATACAATTTTCTCCTTGAAAGAAATGCTTAAAGAATGGCTCTTTCAAATTGGCAACCATATCATGTCATTCCCTATAGGAGAGAAGTAAAGCTACTCTAAGTGAAAGATGGGCCCAGATACAACATCGAACAGTGAAGAATACAGAGTTCCATTGAGGACAAATATGAGAGATAACATTTGGGAGAAAGACATCATTTATTCCTCTACACCTTGTATCTTTAGCTCTACTAAGCACAACAGCAGGTGGCACGCAAATTTAAAGAGGATAATTCTGAAAAGAACAGGACCTTATGCTACAGAATTAACATACCAAAAAAAGTGTAACAAAGAAACACTCCACTAAGCTGTGGAGTCTTGTATAATATGTATGAGGCACAAGACTTCAGGGTAAACATACTGAAATCATTACACGAGTCAACAAAAAAAAAAAAAAAAAAACCTCCTCCCAGGGTATTTTGCAGGACCATTTTACAAACAATTTTAAATATGATGCCCCACAATTTTAAATTTTTTTTCAAAATTCTAAGAAAATTCATGTATACAGAAAGCAAGTGCTACACTACAAAAGTACATGGCTAACCACTCAGAGGAGACTGGTTCCTCAATGCAATATTTAGTTTAATAAGCAGCTCTTTAAAAACAGCCTTATTGCTTGTTTTAAGCAAACTCTGAAGGATAAGCTGTTTAAAGGCAATCATGGACTCAATTTTAGACTTGCCTCTTCCACTAACAAAGCTTAACAAACTCCGAATAGCAGACAAGAAGCATTTGGAATAATTTTAGAAAATTCTTTTATTCACACCAAATCCTATCTGGCTGAGTCTTTCCAAAGTGCTCAAAGCTACCTACAATGAATATAATCAAGGACCCTGGAACATTGAAAAGCTGAGCATGCAATACAGAAAGCAACTACCAAGTTATCACTGCTAACTAATATTATTCAATAATAATCTAGCCATCATGTGACAAGGAGCCTACAGTGGCCTTTACAATACCCTCTTTTTGAGAGCAGCTAACAAAAACCAGGATGCAGGTGAGGTTAATGTCACTCAACCACCATCTTATCTATTGGTCCTTTACCCTCTTTTCTCCCCCACCACAAGGCAAACAACAAGCCTTTGACATGATTATGTGAAATTACCTAGCAATCCCTGCTGAAACACCATGTTAAGCACCATGTACAATCCCCCACCCAGGATGCCTGCATCCTGATGGATGGGAAACATGGAAAGCACTACTAAAATTGTTTGTCAACAGCCTCTGGCCATAGATTTCCTTACAGAAGAACAGCTCCAGTACCACAAAAAATTCTTGGCACATGTGTTATATCAAACATGCAAAAGCAGCTTCCTACATGCTATATATGTGCTCCTACTTCCTACACATCTGATCTAGATACCACAACTAAAGACTCCATATTACCTTAAGGAAATGCTTGAACTAACTAGAAAGCTACAATATTAATAACTGCATATAAAAAAAGAGGCATAAAAACCTAGATCAGATATGGAAAGTAAGAATTTTTAAACTACCAAAGGCAGAGTTGTGTAACTGGTAAAATTGTGACCACATTTTTCTATTAGACACAGAGGTCCATATGCTGTGATCAATAAAACTATAAGCAAGAACTAAAGGCTTAATACCTCACTTGCAGCATAATTCCAAGAAAGAGAATCTAACACACCAGTTAGATATATGCCCCTGGCTTTCTAGGCTGTTTTGCTGCATATGATGATCAAACACTGGTAGACTGCTGGCAATTCAACATTGGTGGTGTCAGCAGTTAAAAAAATGGAACTGTCCAAACTAACATAATTAAGAACACACAAAACCAAACCAATATAGATTAAGATGCTACAGCTCTATGGAGAGAAACTTTCTTCTCAAAAAATATATTGAAAAGAATTTAATATGTATTAACTGCAGATGGAGACCGGGCAGAGCAGGAGACAAAACCGACCACTGATCCACAAGTCCACATTTGAGAAAATAAGGATTTAGTTTAATAGAAAAAATAATGAAAAGAGAACAAATGAAAGTCATTTAGTAAGCAGCTTCCTCACTTTTACACGAGCAATAATTATGTCATATGACCATTTCCGAAGATGTCTATTCAAGTTGCAAAACCACCCAAAACTAAAGATTGCCAATTTCGACTTGAGTCATTAGGAAGTGCCTCATTTACAAGGTTAGAACTCTGATGAAATTGCTTGTCAGCAAGCACCTGGGGAATAACAGGAATCCCAATGTTTACAAAGAAAATGGAAGTTGAAAATCTTGTCAGTGATGCCAAAGTTTTACTTAGGCTGGCAGACATCTGTACAGACAAAAGTTTTACCTGGGATAAAGATACTCCAAAAGAACACACTGTTGGTATTTTCCATTTTCTCGATTAGAAAAAGCCCTTGTGAATCCCAGTCTCAGGAACTACACACTAATATAGAAATATATGATAATTTACTATTGATTAACTAGCTAATATTTTCTTTTACCTTCATTGTCTCCTGAAACACCCTACAACTTTACTCTTGACTAACATTTAAGTTTAGTCTAAAAAAACAAATATATTTGTTTCTTCATCAAGATTTCAGTACTGCTAAACACTACAGTATTTTGATCCTTCACAAACATTTCTTTATACTACAGTATTCTGTAAAGAAAACCAAAAGTGTAATCTCCATTGTGCTAGGAGGAAACAAGTTACATAAAGATAATGACATTTGCAACTTTTTATTTCTAGATCAAGACACAGGTTTTTAGGAATAGATCATATATGCAATTATGTAGGTCATTACTTATTTTAAACAGATCTTTTACTGACTTCAACTGCCAGACTAGTACATAATATATATGTAAGTCAGGTTTCAGATCCAACACCAAAAAAGAAAAAGGATGTATGTAAAAATTTGAGTCAACAAGACTAGTAGTAGAAGTAGTGACAGGATTGAGTTCTTCAAAGGCAGAATTCAATTATTTTCTTCTTAGCTACAGTGCAATAGGAACCAGTCCTTAAATTCACACATGATTCTTGTTCAGGGACCATTACATTCCTCTGTATAATTTCAATTTCAGTATATGCGCTGACAAAACTGACTGAGTTCACCGATGAGAGAGAAGAAAACTGGTAAATTCTTGCCTTGGAGTCCTGCTGGGAATTACTCTAAACCTGTACTCTGATTTCTGACATCAGTGTATCTCCAGCTGCTCCCGTTGCAGAAAAAAAAAAAAAAGAACAAAAGGACTCCCCAAAGCATGCTTTAGTTAACTTAAAAGCAAAACTTCAAATAACTGATGTGTATTGTGAAAGATACTATCAAAAGCCTTAAGTTGAGGATATTACAACACCATCATTTCAAGTCACATGTTTGTACACTCTGACTCCAAAGGGACAGTTTTTTTGATTGATCCCACATTAAGATTACATATGACAGTCTTTCTCATGGAACAATTTTTTTCAAGATATTTACAAAAACCAGAAGAATACAGTACTTTAGAATATGGCATTACTAATGGAAACAGAGAAGCCATTAAAAATTACTTTGTTCAGTATAAGCATAATGAAATCCCACAGGCTTGAAAACTATTTACATTAAGTAAATTTACAAGAATGTAACAGTTCTAAAATCAATTTCTCTAAAGAGATGTCAGAATGTTGAGATCTTTTAAGTGGAAAAGGCCAACTGACTGCTGGTATGACCTAAATCCAAAAGAAAAGAAATTAATTACATTGAATTTAAAAGTCCATCTAAAAGTTCCATCTTGCCTGTGGAATTTTTGGTGGAAATAGAGGTTAGGTGATTTGAAATATTTTTTATAATGAAAAAATGTACCAAGGTCCCAGGACTCTAAAAACAAAAATTCAGAAATGCCACCTGCTTCCTAAAAGCACTTAAAAGCAACTTCTCAAATCCTTACTGAACTGCATATTCCCTGAAATCTGGCAGAACAATGAAGGTATGTAAAAGTTTAGGTGTTCTGGGTTCAGTCCCCATATATTTGCACAGTATCATCTACCAGCATGTATCACTGGAGATCCTAAAGCTCACACATATGGACACAACACAGCCATCAGGGAGAAAACAATTTCAGAATTCTTTCAATTCCATATTTAAATAATCCTTTAACCTAATTTTCAAATTTGTTTTGTTATTTTAAACACCTGTACATGCATTTGTGAATGAAATAAACATAAACACATCATGGAGCTGTGGAATTACCATACTAGAATTTATGCTTATACTCAATGCAGACTGGTTCTTACTTCTGAGACACTTACTCCCTTTTGTAAGCAAACTACACAATGTCATTTTGAATTCAAGCAAATATTAAATACTGATTTGTAACAGGTTGCTCATGGAGAGTCTTATATATGTATGCGTATGTATGTATATGTGTGTGTGTGTAAGAAAGTCCCTTTATTTAATCACTTTTTCCAGCCAAATTGAAATGGACTGAGTGCCCACAAATTTAACAGTATGTTATACCAGCCTCATTTGAAACCAGCACAGATGTTCTGATTCTGATTTTCTGCAACTATTCATTTAAACTTGTATTACACATAAGAAACTATAATTTGTACTAACTTTCTATTCCCCAACTTCTCCAAACCCTCACAAATTTCTTTTTCCACACTCAAAACCTCTGAATAAAGTATAAGATGTCAAAATCTCTTGCTGTTTCAAAGTGTTATTAAACAGAACATTAATTTCTCCTACAAATTATAGATATAGGTTCAGAAATGCTGAAACAACACTTCATGAGACATAGGAACACAAAATAGCAATTAGAAGAAAACATTCTAAGTAGAACTTGGGTTTTTCCTCATATGCTTGTTTCAATTCAGTGTTGCATATTTAAAGGAAAATCCATTCAACTTCCTCAAAATGAAATTGATTTTGAAATACACTCAAGGCTAGATACTGACCAGCCCCCTCTAGTATATATACACTGTCCTAAAAGTCAAAAAGGATAGCAATTACAAATGAATCTTCTGCACTCACAAACTGTTGAGTCAGAAAGCTGTATTCATTATTTTTAATAAATGACTATCTTTTGACCAACTAATATAGTGCTCTGAATTATGTGTTCACCACCCATACTCCCTTTCCAATCCTCATCTTCCCTTAAATCCTGCCTACATTATTGTTCCAAAACAGGGAGATTTTCTTTGGTAATTAAAAATAATTTCCTTTTATGGCAAATTATATCCTTATTCAAAAGAAAAGAGCAAAAAGCCTCAGAACACATTTAAAAAAGTAGATGAAACAAGCCCCCAGAAGTCTTAAAATTAAATTGGTAAGATGACATCAGTTTTACTCTCTTAAGCCACTGCAGCCTGCTCTACCAGAACAATCAAAGGAAATATGTCTAAATCTGGGGGAAGAGGTGGTGAGACGAACAAAACCAACTACCCAAACCAAAACAAACAAGGAGCATTAGGGCATATCTTAAACCTGACACTGGATGAATCATTATTAAGCATTTTTAAGTTCATCAATACAGAGAAACTTGCCAAATGTTAAAGAATAAGCCTTTAGGTGGGAATATTTTTGCACTATACATTCACACAAACACACCAGCATCCCTAGTGCAGAAATAACAAAGTCAAGTAATTTGACATGCTTCCCTCACATCTTATACATCCTGCATCTTCTTATTTCCCTCAGCATATGCCACAGAACATCCAATATGCAGTTTATTGACCAAAATGGTCATATCCCTTCTTCCCCTTTCCTTCAATATACTTGAGTTTACTAATTTTATTTTGACCATCTTGTCTATTTTCAATTTTTGTGAATGTTCACTGCAGATATAGGATTATGCACATATAGAAAAGACTGCAAAGCAACAACACTCTGTGGTAAGGGCTTCCTTCTAGTATAAAATGTGTACACTTTTCTGCATATTTCTATCTGAATTGACACCTTAAGTTTGTCTACTGTAAAAAAGACTAAAAACCATAACAGATTATCTTTCAGTTCTTACTCACCAAGCAGAACTAACCTTGAGAAAAAGTCAAGTTCGTAAGTCCAAAACAAACTATTATCCAGACTTGTTCAAAACAAAATGGATTTATATCCTTATTTTAATACTAAATACAGTGAATATTCCAAAAATTACCCCTACACTGAAGAACTCAAAAGCAATAAATACAGTTAAGGCAGTCTGCACAGAAACTACTCAAATATTTCTACCAAAACATGTTTCACAATCATGAGATTTCTGTTGTAAAATAATAATCACAGCTGAAGTATTGATTCCCAGTTATCCAATCAAGACACTCCCTTCAAGGGGCTCCAAGTCCCAGCAGACTCACTACAAGCATTCTGCCTCCTATATGATATTAAATGAGCAACCATAAACCAAAAATGAGATCATTCTGAACCAAGGAGATGAGAAAGCATATTTACCTGAAGCATCTCCAACTTTAAAATCACTGTCATCAGAGCTATCATAATCTAAAGCTTCCAGCAGCGAAGCTGCCAAAGGCTTCACCTGTCTCCTCTTCGAACTGCGGTCCACTGCAGGGAAAAAACAGTGTTGTTACTGGCCGGCATAAAGAGAACCCAGCACCGCTAAGGGCATTTAAATTAGGAGGCAGCACGGGCGTGACAGGCAGGGGCAGTCCCGAGAGCAGCCGGCAGACGCAGCCGGCCCGGGCTCCCGGGGACACCCGCTCCCACAGGTGAGCAGGGCAGGGTCCGCCCGCCCGGCGGAGCGCGGGTGCTCCCTGCAGGCGCCGGGAACCGCCCGGCACCGCGCACGGCGGGCTGCCCGCAGCCCCGGCACGGCTGGGCGGGCGCTGGGGCCGCCGGGCGCCCCGGAGCAGCCGGCATCCCCCGAGGAGGCGCCTCGGCGCGATCCGCCAGGGACCAGACGCAGCGGGACGCGCAGCCGGGACCGTGGGACGCCCAAGGGACGGCGATGAGTCCCCGGGGGCGGGGGCGCTCCGCGGGTACAGCGGCACCCCCGCGGGGCAGGGCCGGCAGAACCGCTGCGGATCACTTACTAAAGCCTGCGCGGGTGGGCGGCGGGCGGGCAGGGGCCCTCGGGTGCAGCGCCGCCGAGCCCCGGGCCCCTTCCNAAGCCGGGGAGCGGCGCTGCCCGCGGGGCCTGCGGGGCGGCTGCGGCGGGGCCGCCGTGACCGGCGCTGATCGCACAGTCCCGGCGCAGAACCGCTCATTCTCAGGGTACTGCCCCTAATAAACAGCGGCGCTCTAAAAACCACTCCGGCACTTTTCCATTTCCCCGTGTGGAAACGAGAAAGCGTTATAAAGCTGTTCTCGTTGAACCCCTGCTCGAAGAGCTGAGTTTCTGAGTGGACTCTGTTGCATTGTCAAGCTCATTCCTGCGTTTTTGAAGAACAGCAATCCACTGCACTGGGGAGAAAAGAGAAAAAAAAATAAAGAAGAGATGTTAAAGGGTAGGTTGGATGGGGCACTGAGCAACCTTTTCTATTGGAAGGTGTCCTAGCCCACGTTGGATCCAAGTGGCCTTCAGTGTGCCCTACAACCCCAAACCATTCTGTGGTTCTGTGACAATACAAATCCCAGGGATTATTGTTTGACCACATGAGTCTGGGAGCTCAAAAGCACAAAACCTAATGGTGAGAGATGGACAGCAAAGACAGCAATGCTGGGCCATTGCCTTTGCAAGAGTCCCAGCTTTGCCTCAGTTGCAAGGGCCATCCGTGACCCCTGTGTGCACATGGTTTTTCCAGAGTTCCCTTTAGCTCTCACCTCCTGCACCATCAAAATGAGCGACCTGAGCAAAAGTTTTAAAAGAACTGATGCTCTGGCACACAGGTATGACTTTAAGAGCTTGAGGATCGAGAACAGTGTTAAACAGGAAAGCTTCCTACAGGATTGTAAGGGCTTTAAAATTGGAAAACATGGATAAATGTAGGGCCAAACTCATTCAGTGGTTGTACCAAAAAATAACACTATGAAAACCCAGTGTCCATAAAGGAGACAGAGGAGTCCTGCAACTTTATTCGAATAAAGGGAGAGAGTCCACTGGGGCACACACCCGCAGAATTTCCTCTCAGGTTTTCAGAGGGCGCAGCCTCCTTTTATCCCGAATTTCTGCCCGCATGGTGCCATGTTCCTTTCCCACTGGCTGAGGCACTAGGGAGGTACAGCCTTCCCAAACCACCTACCACACATTCCCCCTTGAACCTGTCATTTTACCCCAAAGTTCAGAAGTTCGGGCTTGTGCAGATGCACTTTTCTGTTTCAGGAGTCAGACTGGGCTCTGTGAAAAAACTGTGCTTGAAGTTAATGGAGACATTGAGACCCATTTCAAAGATGTTAGCACCCACACCTTCACCCATGGAATTGTTTTGGGTTTTTTTCCTTTTGACTGGCAATCTCTATCCTACTGTTTCCTTTCACACACTATTTCAGTCTTAAAAGACAAGTAGCAGGGCTCAGATCCCTTCGTTGAGACTCTGCAGATCCATGATAACGTGTGCAGCAGCAGGTTTGCTGAACCTCCTTCCCGCCAATGGACTAGCCTCTGCTCTTGTCCCTTACACAGTGATTGGCAGGACAGCCCAAATCACATATAGCAGGAAGGAACAGTAAAAAGAACTGCCTCCAGATTTGGCCCAGATAGAAGATCAATCTGAGCAGTGCAGACAGCTTTGATGAATGAGAGCACAGACAGTGGGAGAGGAGCACCTTTAGAACAGTGGAGGAATTTATGAATCCTTTAAATAAGAATGTCAGATGTATGGACTGTCTAACTTTCAGTTTAGCCATCTGGGACAGGCTGCAATGCTAGGATTATTCCAGTCTCTACATACATAGTTCTGGCAGGAACAGGTGATGAAACAGAAGTTAATTAATGGCTGCCTGCCCCCCACTCCTCATTAGCACCTCACATTCCTCAACTGCTCTTTCCTCCTTTTTTCTTTTGTACTCTGTCCCTCTGACCCAAGCCCTCTCAGCCCTTCTGTCTTTTTCTTGTCCCAAATATTTTTTCCCCTCTCCTTTTTTCCCTCTCCAAAGGCATATTCACACTTTTATTTCTGAAAATAGCATGCACACACTCTTTGTTATCTTCTGTAGTCAGCTTGCATACTTTGCCCTCATTCCTCAACAGGAAAAAACCCCACATCACTAAAATGAAAAGAACTGTGAAGTGCCTAAAATTATCCACTGTTTCTCTAACCTTCTGGGCACTGCAAAGACAGGGCTTACCAACAAATCCCCCAAATGTAGTAATTAGAAGTAAATAAAACATTCAGCACAGAAATTAAGTAGAACTACCAGTTTATCCTTTGTTCATCATTCTTTGGAAGTTTCTGGCTATTAAAACATCCATTAAAAGGTAATTCACCCTTCGTAGATGCTAGTAGAGTCAGATTATTTCAAGTAAGGGAAAAAGAAGGGAGAATTCATGCTGCAAATGAAAGAAACCTTCAGAATGTCTGATCTCCTTATTTCTGCAAGGCCTTTGCCAGTCTCAGCAGAAAACCACGGATTAAACGTTGAGTTGCCTTTTTGGTAGAAGAAATGTGGTATTACTGGCACTCTGCTGGGAGCTGGGCACTGTACTGACAATGCTATGTCCATTAAATGGATTTCAAGTGTCAGTTTAGCACCTTCAAGTCCTACCCTCATGCACATACAAAAAATCATGTTAAAAGGTCATTTTTAGTGGAAAATTGTGAAGTGCTGAAATAGTTTATCTAGTGTGAAAATGTCATGGCAGCTCCATCACTAACATAATACCTAAAAAAATGCCTAGAAATATTTCAGTATTTCAGATCATGTCAAATGCATCAGGTCTTTGAATTATCTCGGCATTCCAGTGGTTCTCTTCAGGCTGAGCCTTCAGTGTGCAGCCTGTTGCAAGAGTACGTGTCTGAATCTCCATCTCAGTGCTGCTGTTCAACTGCTGGAGAAGGAGAGAAAACAATACCTTCTGCATGTACTTTTGCCTTAAGAAAAAAGGAATCTTTGTTGTGGCTCAATAAAGACCATTTTAGAAGGACTTACACAATAGCAAGTCAGCAGAAAATACAGGCACACTCAAATAAATTATCCTTAGCTTAATGAAATTGGTGAGTTTTCAAAGGAGAAAGTGCAATATTTCCTCAAGTAGGGAATAAACTCAAGAGTAAGTCTGTTTTTAACTTATCTGCCAACTGTAGATGGAGAATAAAAGTCTTGTATCTATTTTTTTTCCCTGTCAGTGAGCAGACAGTTAAAGCCATGACCTACTTGTCTGAATCCAAATGACAGACTCTTTTCTTGTCTGTCCGAACATCACCATCCTTAGTATGGAGACTGACCTCTTCAAATATCTTTCCAAAGAGAAATCTTACAGCTTTTACACTTTAACTGTGCCATTACAGCAAACTCTGCCAGTGATCTCTTTCATCTAGTATTATATGATAAAATATAAAGACAAAAAGATTGAATCAGTTGTTCTTGGTTTTTAAATTACAAAGGGGAGAAAATTCGGTATGAGAGGTCTCTGAACAATAAGACTTTAAAATAAAGTGCAGAATGCTACAAGGTCTACTGCAGTCAAAGGCTGCCAGGAAAAGTTCCCATCAGACACTGAGAGATTTCTTGCATTCCTAAGGTCATGCTCAGCCTCAGTCAGTTAATGATGGGGGGTTTTTGATTACATGGTACACATGTTGTAAAAGAGTCCAGGAAAGTGAAAAACAATAAAAAACAGCAGTATGCATCTTCAGTAGAGAGCTTTCTGAGCTATATAGATATATTTGCATACATATTGCCACCATTACCTGGCTGTATATGCCTACCTACTTAGCCACTGTGAGACCACCCCCTGTCACTCATACCCATACAGACAACATCATCCTCAACAAACCTCACTGCAGATTCTGCCACTGAAGTCATGCCTGAAACATTCAATGTAAAACACACCTCACATGCAGCTTTCCTAGCTGCCCATTCAGCTAAAATTCTTGTCTAGGCTCATCTCCCTTCTCATTTCCATCAATCTTCTCTTTCTCTGGTTATCAAAAATACAGCTCTGATGTTAGCATATCTAGTGTAATGATTCTCCTCAGCTTCTATCATGTTCCTTTTCCATTTTTATCTTTCTGGTGAATTTGCCTCTGGTACATCAGTCATAAACTTCTTGAGTTTGATTTCAGCACATTTCACAGATTACTCTTTCTTTCATCTGCCATTTCTTTCCAGCAGATGAAATTTGCCATACAAATTTGTTTAACACAATATATTGGCCTTTAGTTTGCTGTTGAAATTTGTGGGCTTTTTGTTAGTCATTCTTCATATTTAAAATGTATTTGTTGTAAATACCTGCAAACTGGCTTTGTTTTTCCTTGCAAGTACCCTTCTACCACCATGCTCCCTAAAAATTTTGTACAACCAAATGAATATTGTGTCTCATGTTGTCTTATAGTTGATTTGTACAGCTGCTATACAAGTGTAGCAGTATAGCAAGTATATGCTGCTATAGCTGTCTCTCTTTCTGGTTCTTGTTCTTGTTCTTGTTCTGTAGCCATTACCAAACCATTTGGAGCAGACTTAGTATTCCAATTATTGCATTGTTTTTCTGTCTATGATTTATATCAAATGTGGCAGAGTTTTGAGACATTAAAACTCCCAGACATAAAAGCTACAAGAAGAATATTAGAAATTTTATCATGTGACTTTCAGACAACACGCTCATCCAGTAAGACATGTTCTTTTTGTTTTAAAAATACATACAATTTAGGACACTGTATAAAGAAACTAGAATACTAAACAACAACAACACATTATGAAAATTTTAGATTATACATGTATTTTTCTTGTTCAGATTAAGGCATATCTAGCCTAAGTGGACAGACAGAGAAAAGTAGGAACAGAGCAAGTATATATGATATTATACAGTCATTTCTCAACTTCCAGTTATTTTGTATGTTGTGATTTTCTTGATCCTTTTGTAGTTTGTCCATTTAGTGGCCTGAAATGGGTCTTTCTTCTAAGAACTTGTTCCTTCTCCCTTGTAACCCATGTAGAGTTCTTTAATACCTCGATACTATTATACAGAATTCAACAGATCTACTACCTTCTGTATGAAAACATTGTTTTGCTTTGAACCTGGCTCATGTTCTACTATACCTCTCAAGTCATCTCTTTCCCAAGCTAAAGAATCACAGCCAACACAGTCAATTCTGATAGTGTGTCTCAGATAGACTTCAATTCCTCCAATGCCTCTTGTTTTCCTTCAATGAGCTTTTCCCATCTATATAGATAGCCTTTTGGTAGTGAGAGGACAGCACTGAAATGCAGGCAAATAATGCATTTATTCAGTTTAATAATAATGTTTTCTCTTTTGTTCTCTATTTTTTGTTCTCTACTTCTTTCATGTGATTCTTAAGATTCTTTTCTTCTTGGAGCATGAAGTGAACATTGACTGCATGGAAATGACACTTCCATAAAACTGTCATGATCCTAAGGTCTTGTTCCTAAGTCAAAGCAGTCAACTCAGAGTTCATCATTTTATGTGCAAGGCTAGGATTTCTTGTCTTCACAAGCATAGATTTCTTTACATTATCTATACTTCATTTCATTTCCTTTGCCCTTCTCTCTATTGAAATCTGCTATTTTATTTACTGTCCAGCCAAGTAAGAATTTACACCTTTAGTAGTTGAACCATTTCACACCTGAACTCTTTTAGAATTTTTGTGATAGTGCTGGTTTTTATGTATTTAATCAGACCATTTTATCTTTTTTTTTAAAATATATTTTATCTGTAGCAGCATCCACAATAACTTCAAATTCAGACAGATTGTCCACTGAGCCCTCTCCCCCCCAAAGGACTGCACTTTAGCATGGAAACATCTTCATTTCTTTTTCATAAAAAGTACTGATGATGGAGAAAATTCATATCTCTGAGTACATTTCATACAAACTGTCTGCTGAGACAATGAAAACTGGCTTTCTTTTCTGTTTCAAATATATCTTATTACTATTTTTGATGCTTTTATCTTGTTGATTCTCAAATTCTTTTTTTATTGTGCCAAATTGATCATATTTTGACATTTAATAAATTAAAGCTTATGATACTTTTAAATTTCTTGTTTTAAATGCAATTTGAAGGATTCCTTCCTGTTCATAATAGTCTCCCTAACTCTGCTGAAAAGTGATTTCAGCTTCCTTTTATATTTCTTCTTCCATTTCCGTAGGTGGTAAACACTAATGCTGAGATTCCAGTACAGTGTCATCCAGTAGCTTACATGCCCATCAGAATTTTATTCCTTGCACTATCTTGGGAGAGGGGAATTGGAGGCAGAAGAAGTAAAGATCATGGGTTGAGATAAGAACAATTTACTGGAAACAAAAATGAAGCAAGAAAATGAACAGTAACAGCAACAATATTAATAAAAAAGCGTACGAGAGAGAGATGAGTGGTTCACATGCAAAACGTTCACCACAGAGCCAATCACACCATATTCCCCCAACCTGGGGGAAGTGAGACTCTTCCCCAGTCTCTGGAACAGGATGTGAGGTACTGTAGAATAATCTTCAGGTCCTAGCCATACCTCCTCCTGGCTATGTCAAAAACTAACCCTGGCCTGGCCAAATTGCTGTCACAGAAACCTGAGTCTTTAGCTTCCTGGTTTGCTTAAATGTTCTTCCCTTTTGTGAGTAGTACTGGTACACCAGAGCCAGTTACACCTCCCCAGCAGGTCTTAGGAGCCTTTGCAGACTCCCCAAGGGTGTTTGACAGCTGGTGGTCACTGTGCAAACCTGAAAGTCTCATTGGACCCCAAGCCTAGCTATCCATAAGTGCCATGACAGATTCTTCGGCCAATACAACCTTTCTCTTCCTCACTGTTGGAGATCGAAACTACATGCAATACAAGTAAAGAATGTCATTCCATTCTTTTTTAATAATCAAGACTTACTCTCTCTTAACAAGATATGAAAAATGTGAACATGAGCCAGTGATTCCCACTGATTTCAGTGGGCTCTGGCTCAGGCTTTTAATGACGCTGACTGATACACTTTTTCCAGATGTAGTCTTTCATCCATCAAACCATTCTGTTGTTCTGAGGAAATCTGGGATGTAAAGAACATCTGCCACAATGAACATAAAAAGCACAGACCTGCTGTTACTAATGGGAAGTATTCTAAGGGCTTGGATTAAAAAAAAAAGTTAATTAATTTTACAAGAATAATTACTTTGAATGTGAGTGCCAATGGCCCTTCTCACATAAAGCTTTTCCAATACAATCTTGTTTTGGTCTTGCTGAGGACAAAAAAATGCTTCAGTTGTTCTGACAAAAATCTTTGTGAATTGCTATAAAATAAATTCTACTGAAAGGGTTTCTATAGCCTCTTTTTAAATTCTATTTACTTATTATCTGTAAACAAAGAGGCTGATTGGTTTGAATTTGTATGATAAATTATAATGAAATAATAAAACCTCTAAATAATCAAGAAGGGAAATAACTGCTTTTAATGTCCTCTGTTAAAATGTAATTGTGACATTTAGGAATCAATTTGCTGCTTTTTTCTAATATTCATTATATCACTCATTAGCACAATGTTTAGCAAACACAGAAGATGTCTTTTACAATAACATTTTATAGCATCTAATCTATTTTTAATCTGGTTTTGCCAAATTGAGTAGGTTTTTTTCTTGAAAATTGTATTTTAAGAATTTGAGCTGATTTAAGATTTGATTTATTGCAAAAGGAAAGACATTCAGTTATGCTAGAGCTCCCCTTCATCTAGACATATATACAGTTTCCTTTGTCTTTTAAAAAGGAAAAGCAATCGCCAAGACATGTCTTTGTTAAGGTTCCCTGCTGGCGGCATATGGCAAAGTTACTGGCACCTTGCCTGGAAAACGCAGCAAGAACTGATGGATCTGATCTCATTCTGGGGCTGGGGAGAAAATAGATTACCGTGAAGGCCACTCTTACGGCCTGTGACCATCAGTTGCTTGGCAAGAAGCACAAGTTCCTGAAAACAGATCTGGGAAGGTGAAAGAGAAAGAGATTTTACCCTCCTAAGTGATGGCAGAGCCCCCAGTCTGCTAGAGCAGGACCTACAGAAGTCTCTGTGTAATTCTGTTTTATGTGCTACTGCAAAATAAAATTCTCAAGGTGTAAATGTTTAAGAAATAATACTCTAATAATAACAGCAACAACTTGATTATAAATAATATTATAATAATATTTTTACAGGTTGGTCTCAAGTTTTTCTTGAGAACTGTGACAAAATTCTGCAGCTGCAGAACTTCTGAAAAAAAAAAAGCCAGATTTTCTTCCATGCTGTCATATTGTTTGAACTAGACATTAAGAGTGATGACCCTTTTGATGTAAAAAATAGACTTATTTTTTCTTATTTGAAATTAGCTTGGCAGTATGCAGTTTTGAAGGGTTTAATGGTATTGAATGGAGGGGGAATCTACTGTAATTGTGATGGTTTATAAAGCAGAAATCCTGAAGAGACTTGAATGTCTCCAGTCCCAAACTTGGACAAGGCTTCAAGCAATAAGAATCTATTCCAGTCTTCCAGGAAGATGTTTTTTTCCTAAATATCATCCTATAGCAAAGATCGTTTTTATGCTTATATAGATTTAGTAATCGTAACAATTATAGGGAATGGAATTGATTTCCAGATTGCTTTAATTATTTCTCAGACTTGAGAAATGCTGTAAAAATGAAAATAGAAAGGTTACACTGGCATGATGGCATGATTAATCCTTTTTTTTTTTAATGAGACTGTCCAGCCACAAAGATGTTCTTCTTAGTCCCAATGATGGCAGGGTGCAGTTTCACATGAAGTCTCTCATCTTCCATTGTCACAACATGACCCCATCGCTCCCTCCCATTCACTTGTACCAAATTTTGCAATTATCAAACCATATACTGAGCCAGTTTCCGATCTGACAGAAACCTACCTTACCGAGAAGCCCAGTGGTTCTAAGACCAAGTGATCCAGTGCAAGCCAAGGGCAGAGACACAGAGTCAGGAACATGAGGGAGAGAGGAAGCAGCCATGAGTGCCCAGCTGGAGAGCAGCCCATGTCAGATCAGGTGTGACACAGCTGCTGGCGGCTCCATGGGCAGATCAGTCGGGCCTGGAGTGAGACAACACGACCCCATCGCCCTCTCCCATTCACTTCTCCTGCATGTTTTCTGCAATTACATCCTTTACACTTGCAATTAGCACTGACCCCGAACTGGTCCAGATAAAACCTTTTTGTCCATCACTTTCACACAGCCTTATGTGAACCACTGCTGGAACAGGAGTACCCAAGATCAAAGGATGGATAAAACTATCTCCAAGTAGTGAATTAAAATGACTGTGTTACTTTGGCCTAAGCGATTCATTACATCCTTTACCGTTCCATTTAATAAAAGCATACCTGTCTGTGCTCTCACTATTATTTATTTGCATTCTGTGACTCAAGGTGGCTCTAAAGAAAAATTATTTGTGGAATCCATAGTGCAGAGTTTTTTCTGTTGCTTCTCAAATGACTCTTCTTTCTCTTCCAGATTCTGCAGTCATGAAACTGTATACCAGCAAATCAATCTAAAAAAATACAAAAATGAAAATCATTATTGAAAATCATTCTACCTCCCCTTCTAAATCAAATAGGAAAGCAGAGGGGTAGAGACAAGGAGCAAAAATTCCTACCATACTGATTTGTTTCTTTAAAAATGCAATGTGGATTACTTCTTTTAAGACTCATTGCAGTGGAATATTCTGATTTTAAAATCACAAGTTATTTAAATTTGGCCAACTTTTAATGAAAGCTTGTTTTGCACAACAAACAAATATACTGAATTCAAGTTTGATTAGACAGATTGTTCTTGTAAGGACTTATTTATTTTAGTTTTAAAAAATAGTTCATCTCCAGACTGACCTCTTGCAGGAATTTTTTTTTAAATTAATAATTATTCTGCTGTGAAGAGGTTGTGTAAATACATCCCACAAATGTATTTTTGACAAGGTTATTACTTTTCCAAGCTCCAGGATTTTAAATTATGCTTGCAGAAGATATCAATTTCAAAATTTATTCGTTTCATCTGCATCTGTTCTTCATTCCGCAGAGAAAAGAGTATTGGGTGCTTGAATACTTTAGGAGTACTACATGTGTTTGTTAAGACAGCTCTTTCAAATAAGTGCTACTGTTCTGCTTATGTCTCCTTAAATTGGATGGCAGCCTGAAAGAGGTGTTCCTTCAGGGCAACTCCCAAAGTGGAAAAACAGATGGGCAAAGACAGCATCAATGGAGTAACATCTCAAAGTGTACAAGCTTGTAAGTTTGCCAGACAAATAGGTTAGTGAAAGACAGGAGTCAACTGTTTTGGACCATGTATGTTCTGAAACCAGCAAGTAAACAGACAAAGCATTCAGTTGTCTTTAATCTGATTTCTTTTGTAATGTAAAGAGAAAACAGCATTTCACAGAAAAATAAGGAAGTATGCTGTGAAACTCCTTTTTAGTTAAATATGCTAACTTTTATGTTCTGCCAGTTCTCAAAGAAAAATTTTGATGTCTTAGTACATATAAGAAGAAATATCAAGACATGCTGTAGTTTTCCCCTTCACATAATTTTCATTTCAGTCAGGAGTCTGCTGTTCAAATAAAATAAATTCCTGCTCAGAACTCTGATTACAGTTATATATTTCATGCAATCACACAATGTGAATCTTACAGATATGCTGTATACATTATTCAAAGGAGAAGGATGAGCTCAGTCTCACATCAAAGCATGTTATTATCCGTTTCCCATAAATATAATAATACACTTCCTTACATTGAAATGAAGCTGTATTTTAAAGAAAGGATAGCATGGGAATACTACTTCTTGATAAGTGGTATATCACACAATTTTTAACCAAGTAGTGTTTTCAAAAAAGCGTAAGTAAAACTCAAGAATAACCAGAACAATTACTTTCATGCACTTTTTGATAAAGCTTTTGTGATTTATTAAGGAGAGATACTGGGATACTTTGTATTCTTAAGATCAGAACATTCAGTTTTATACTAATCTAGACAAAAGCATAGACAAAAAATGTCATTCTTCAAAATGTGTGGATGCAGCACTTTAATCTCTATCTAGGCTGAAATATGGTCTATCTCCCTTCTCCCAGATAGAGAGAGTACAGCATATTTATTTATTTACCCAGAAAGAAGACAAGCTGGATTTCATGTTCCACTATGCTAGAAATTATCTAGTACTAATGATTCAAACAAATGTGATAATTTGAGATATTGAAATACGACAATGGCTTGGAGTTTCTTTATGAGAACCTGTCACTGCCCTCCCATGCAAATTTTGTTCGTGTCCAAATTATACCTCAACTGGCAAAGCCACAAAAAGGTTTAAACCACTGCTAACATACCAATTGCTTATCCCTAGTTACATGCCACAGTCTGTAAAATTAGGCCATTTACAAAACTCATCAGCCTTACAGTGTCCGATATCATAGCCCTCATAGGAGGAACCCCAAAACTTATGTTTTTGCACAGCATGAACCATGTGAAAATAGCAAGAAACAGATATTATTAGATGTTCTGCACAAGCACTCCAAGTCTCCCCAGGTTCATATCAGTATACTGCAGATATCTTGGGTTTGCTCTGAAGGGTAATGTAAGCATGAGATTTACCCAGAAACACCTTCTCAAATGCAACTTGAAGTCTATCTCTGTGCATCAGCTTTTATCTCCAGTGATTTTGGCAAACACCAAATATTACATCCTGAAAGAGTGATTTATCCTAGTTCTAGCTTAGATTGCCTCTGGGAGCCACCCATATCTTTCTACTGATTTCAGAAGCAAGACTTGCTTAAACTAAACTCCTAACTTTTGCATTTCTAAACTTCTGTGAAATGTATTATCCCCAGTGCAGTGTCATTCACTGAAACACATTCAAAACACACTCCACACCAATCCTTTTCAGATGGCTCTGTTACCCAACAGTGCCAGGATCTGCAATGTGATCCAAAGACCCCTAAAGTAATCAATAATAATTCTATCATCTGGTATTAGCCACTGGAATGATGTATTTCTTCTTGCTGCAATGCATAAAACATACTGGATTTCTCAACTACCTGAAAAACATTATTTTGCAATTTCTATTCAGTAATCCTTTCTACTTTGCAAATACTAACATTCTTCTCAACACTACAGCAGAAAAGAGAGGCAAAGAATGTACATGAATAACACCCTTACTTCCAAAATAGCAGTTATCTGTCCTGTTCATAAATTGCAAGAATCCCTTATTACTCTGTCCATAAAGAAAACAAAAGCATACAGCTCTTGTTAGTGGAAGACAGATGAGATTTTTCTCCAGCCTAGGTTTGTGGAAAATAGCTTGATCGGAATTATGTCTCATCCTGTCCTCTAAAGGCTCTATCACTGTTGTAAGTGAGAGCAAGTTTTGGCTTATTGAAACTGTTAAATTTGGAAGCGTTACTCTTTCTACAAATTGTGGTTCCACCAAAATACTGGGTTTCTCCATGGCATTAAAAATACAGAAAAAATAAATTAGAATACAGAATCTATTTATTCTTTTCTAACTGCGTAATCCTTTGTTGGCACAGCTTTTGCAGATAGTCCCACAGCAATAAGACTATATTTTATAAACATGCACAGTTTTTATGTTTCTTTGTTATTATTATATTGTTCTACTTAATATTTGGAATGTATAGTGAACATGAGATGTCATGTATCATTCCTGTTGCACAGTCAGTTATACTTTGTGTGTGTGTGTCTGTGTGTGTGTGCATATGTGTGTGTATATTTCTACATTTCAGAAGCTGCCTACAAACAGTTTGCTCTGTTCCCAGATTGTCTGCTTGAGTCATTCCTGTGGCAGATGCAGCAGTTTCTCCTAAGCAGCAATATGTCCTGGAAAGAGCTGTCAACACCAAACTATTATTTTCTGGCAAAGGAGAACAGTGTTAATCAAAGAGCAAACCCTGATCAAATTTTTATAAATCAATAGCCAATAGCTGATGAAATATGATAGTTTTTATTAGTTTGACTCTAATTGCCAGACCTGGAAATCCATGACTTGTCTCAGCTGCTATAGATTCCCAGCATTAAAAAAAAAAAAATCAGCTGAGATGTGAATGCATTTTATTAAAACTATGTGCAAACAAAAGATTAACCAAAGGCTAGCTTAAGTTTGGAACATCAGAGCAGACAACTCATAAGAACTAACTATTTCTTCTTCAGCTTATGTAAAAGAAATTACACAGAGTGGTCCTGAACTATCATTCAAGCATGTTTCTCCTTACTCCATAGCAGAAACCAAAAAGCATACTTAAACCTCCTGTATTAAGATGAAAGATCAAAAGCCTTGCGACAATTACAGGAATTAGAAGCACCTTTAATTTATCTCCAGTAAGTTGTTGCTGAATAGTTGAAGCAGTATCTAGTTAAAAACTGTTTCAGGTACCAGTCCTGCTTACATTTTTAGTGAAGATTTTGAATTTCTATTGATCCATTAAACTCATCTTTTATTTATGGAGTTTAGATAGTTTTTTAAATCAAACACAAGAGCAGCTTAGAGGGAAATCTACGGATGCATTTCCACCATCGATGGATGCAATTCCATGAAAGATATCTCTGTAAAAGGGCACTGGATCAGCGTAGTCTTTAGGGGGATTATTCCAGTAACTTCTTGTGGTCTTCTGGTCAGATTCAAGCCATCCAGTTGGGTGAAATCTTTGTAGGGCCTGTATTTCTGCATCCTAAGTTTTGGCAGATTATATAACTTAAAACAAACTATATTTTAAATATAAACACCAGCTGTTTTATTTGCTATTTTGAACCCAGAAAGTAAGCAGGAGCAGGGACCACAACTAATTTCATTCTAAGTACTTGATTCTCAGCTGTTATGTTTTTGCCTTGTCCTTTATTGTGTAGTTTTAATGGATATATGGAGACAGGAACATTTATCAACACATATTTTTGACATAAATGAGAGAAGTAGAATATTTCCATACTATACATCTCAGTACCATTAATTTTTAATTTCTTCTTTGTTATAGCCCTTGTGCTGTAATTTTCAAATTCCCAGTGGTTTACTTCCTTTCACCATATTTTCTTAAATGCTTGACGTATTTTTTGTTGCAGTTAAAAAAAAAAACTTGTTTCTAATCCTAATTTTTTTCTTTCTAGTTCTTTTTTTTTCTATAAGCATAGCATTTCACTTAACTGACATTATGAAATTCTTAAAGGCTTTTTTTTTTGCAGAACAATTGCAATGTTTACACTTAATGGAAGCTTTTATCACAAGCTGCTATATTGACATGTTAGCACCCTTATCCATCCACCTCATGTCCCCCCTGTCCCCTTACAGCCATTAGACCAGGCATGCAAGAAAAGCTTATGCTCCACTGGAAAAGCCACTCTATTTCACAGAGTTAGAACCAAATACAAGTCAGAGATCAAAAAAGACGTAAGCAAACTACCCCAATGGGCTTGGCAGAGGTCTGCACACCTGTATATATCCTGTTCTGCTGTTGCCCCCTGCTAAATGCAGAGAAAGGCACACAAGGACATACAACAGAGGGAACAGACAGTAAAAATAAAATAGAAACAGTAAAGTAAAATAAAATAAAATCAGAAAAAATCCCCGTGTATTTGTTGCATGTAACCTACACTTTACATTTTTTACATATTTTTTTCAAGCTTTTTAATATATTTTGCTCTCCTCTAATTTCTTTTCCCAGCTAAGAACTGTTTTTAAAAGTCCTTGCCTTTTTACCAAATCTGGTGAGACCTACAGAAAATCCTCAGTTTATACATTGTTCAGACTAACAGAGAAATGTCCTGATGCTACTGGGACAATTCACAATTAATTTAGTTTCTTGATTAGTAACCAGTTGGAACATCTCTAAATCTACTAATCTTTCCTTCCTATTTTCCTCCAAGTAAAATAAGTGACTTCAAATTGACTATAATTTTGTCTGTTTCTTTTCTTTTTTTAATGAACTGACTTCATCAAACCTTAAGAGCGCAATTCTTCAACTAACCTGATTTTATTATGACTTCTGATTCTTGTTTTTTAGGAGATCAGACCTGATTACATTTGTGGCTAAAATCAGTTGCCTTAAATTTAAAAAAATGACGCATACCATACTTGATGTTGAACAGATTAGAAATCTGCAGATTTCTATGAATCAATTCATATTGACAGGTAAGGTTTGAGGAATTAAGACTTTAGTAAAGAGAAAGGCCACCAAAAACTAAAACAAAGCATCTGGAATAGAAGAAAAGTTTCTGAAATCAAAAGCTCAAATGAGCCTAAGGACAGGAACAAGGTACAGTAACAATCAAAGAGGGACAGTGAGAGACAGAAGCCATGAGGTGAGGCTGTACAGGAGAAAAAAAGACAAGAGGAAAAAATAAATGACAAAGTATAAGAATAACCTGAGCACTTGATTTTAAAGGAAGCAACATGTCTAACTAAAGGATCATAAATTTAATTGTCAGGTGTGAACATAAAGGTACCAAACCTTAAGAGGGAATAAATGTGTTTACTTTCAGCTTGAGTAGTTAAGTGACAGGTAAGAGACTGGCAAAATTATCTACCTTTATCCAGTGTTCACTGTCTTTCTGGGAATAGGTTGATAAGTTACAGAAAACTGTTAGTCTTCAAGCATGGCCAATATATTGACAGCATTACTCTCCTGCTTTCTTGCAGGTTCCCTTCATGTACTGGAAGGCTGCAAATGGGTCACCTCACAACTCGTCTCTTTTCCAGGCTGTACAACCCCAACTCTCAGCCTTTCATTCATCCATCTGATCACCTTTGTGGCTTCCTCTGGGCTTGCTCCAGCAGGTCCATGTCTGTCCTGTAATGTGGACCCCAGAGATGGATGCAGTGCTCCAGGTGGAGCAGACAGGGAGAATCACTTACATGTAATATATCATTACAAACCACTTTTGAAAATCAAAGGGCTGTCTCAATGCCCTCATCTTTTGCCAACCTGACCACAGCAAAATAATTAAGTTGGCAGTTCTCTGATGAATTTCATTCCTTGTATCCTTTTCAGGACAACGAAACTCTAACGCTTTTGCCTCACCTTTAAACCACCCCTTCGAGTTTTAACCCAGTGAGTGCTCAGGCCAGGTTGGGCGGTGTGAGGGCAGTGCCAAGAAAGTCCTGGGTGACAAGAAGCTGTCCATGAGGCAGCAGCGTGCCCATGTGGCCAAGGAGACCAGCGGTACCCTGGGGTGCATGAGGAAGGGCACTGCCAGCAGGCTGAGGAACATGATCCTGTGGAACATGATCCTGCCCCTCCATTCAGCCCCGGCGAGGGCTGCACCTGGAATGCTCTGTCCAGTTCTGGGCTCCTCCGTAGAAGACAGGTAGCGCCTGGAATGGGTCCTGTGGAGGTTTAACGAGGGCAGTTAGGGGAACATATCTCTTAAGAGGAAAGGTTGGGAGAGCTGGGCCTGTTCAGCCATTAAAGGAACGACTGAAAGGGAACTTAATTGGTATCTATAAGGGGTATCAAGAGGATGGAGCCAGGCGCTCCTTGGTAGTGCCAACCAATGGGATGTAAAGCAATGGGAAAAAACGGATGCACAGGAAGTTCCACTGAATACGAGAAAAAACTTCTTTACTGTGCAGTTGACCGCACATGGGAACAGACTGCCCAGAGCGGTTGTGGAGTCTCTTTCACGAGAGGTATTTTAGAACCGTCGAGATGCAATCTTGTGCCATGTGCTCCAGGATGACCCTGCCCGGGCAGGGAGGTTGGACCTGCTGAGGTCCGTTCCAACCAGGCCGGTTCCGTGAGAGGGTCAGCGGCGGATTGCCCTCCGCGCCGGGCACCGCGGCTCCGGGCCCGGCACAGCCGCTGCCCAGGCGCAGGCGCTGCCCGCGCGGCACGGGGCGGGGTGGGGCGGCGCTGCCCGGCTGCCCCGGGGTGCCCGGGCCGGTGCCTGCTGCCGCCCGCGGNGCCGAGAGCGAGCTCTTCGCCCGCGCCTGCCGCCACCGGAGCAGCACCACCCCGCACCGCCGCCATGGTGCTGCGCGTTATGCTCACCCACGCGAAGAAGCACCCGGCCGTGAGTACCTGAGCCCCAGGCCCTGGCCCCGCGCCCGCCCTTCTCTGCCGCCGCTCGGTGTCCCCGGCCGCGCCGCTCGCCTCCTGCTCGCCCACCCGTCTCCTGGCATTGCCGTGCATGCCGGGCCCCTGAGCCGCCTGGAGCTGGTGGGGCAGACACGGCCAGGTCCCTTTTTTCCTCCGGTTTGTGCGGCCATGCTTGTGCTGCAAGGCTCGAGGTGGCCGTTCCGTTCTTCTTGCCCACCAATTTGCCCCCAGTCTCGCTCTCTCATGTTTTTGGTTTTGTTGTCCGAGTACAGACGGTAGGGGCTGTTTTGGCGGTGAAGGGACGGCTGTCTGCCTCAGAAACGCCACGTAACAGAATCTTTTGTTTGATTTTGGTTTCTCTGGATGTAGCACTATTTTTTTCGTATCTGCCTCTTAATAGCTGCTGGTTCCTCAATGACCCCAGGGATGTCCTGCAAACAGAGAACCTATGCCACGGGTTTAGAGGGCCACGCATTTGTGGGTCAAAGTCTGTAAGACTGTAATTTGGCTTGCCATAGCTGCAGTCAGAAGTGCTATGTATCATTTTGCTATATCGCAGGATGATATTTAATTTTTTTGTGTTGTTATTGCAGTTGATCCCTCTATTTGCGATCATTGGAGCTGGAGGTGTTGGTGCAAGCCTGTATCTCATGCGTTTGGCAATGTTCAACCCTGATGTCAGGTTTGTATTTAGTAATCCCCAGTGTCAGTCTTCTTGCTGTATATGTTATATTTCCACTGCCTTGGTTTTTATGTTCCTGGAGGCCATAATGTCTTGACCCTTGTAAGGATCACGTGACATTAGGTGTGTGGAGCTTTCCTTGGTTTGGAGATCTTTGTTTAACATGATATTTAGAGACTGCTGACAAAGGATGGTGCCTTTTTCTGTGGAAACTTGCTTGGATGGGTGACTCCATGACCTAAATAACCACAGTAATAATAGAATTTTTTTTTAAGTTTTGGAGGTAGTGTTAATATTCTCTCACATGTCGCATTTCTCTCAATAGCTGGGACAAGAAAAATAACCCAGAACCTTGGAACAAAATGACTCCCAATGACCAGTACAAGGTAAAATGAGAAATACAGAGTTTTAGGAAGCATCATATTAGAGGTGTAGCCAACTGCTTTAGGATGTTTGATTATATGGGAAAATAGTTGGATGAGTGATGTATTCCTTTTGTGTGGCGTTTGTTTTGTCTCTAGAACTCTGAGCAGAGATGGCCGAGTTTGAGGTTTAAAACTCTCATAATGATGGTTGTTAATGGGATGAAAGGAATGTGTATGAAATCAGTCATGTTTATTGCATTGTAAGGAAAAGAGCAGCTGTAAGTGAGAGGAAGAATTTACTGGCTCATAATACTCAGAAATAAACTACTGGGAGGGGGACAAAATTCCAGAAGATCTCAACTACAGTTTTCTAAGCTCTAAGCTGTTGGCCTTTACTCATGAGAAGCACTGCAGGAAAACGTCAGTGTTTAACATAACCATGAGTTAGGTCTGCAGTTGACTTTTTTGAAAACAAAACAATATTGTAAGTAACTGGGTGCAATGGAAATATTCTTTAGCTAATATTCAACTAATTTCATTGGACTAATGAGGAAGCATGCAGAGATGTCTAAAACATTTGATTGTTTACGGAAGTCCTAGAATCGTAGAATCATTTATGTTGGAAAAGATCTCCAAGATTATTGAGTTCAACCTTTGACTGAACACCATGTTGTCAACTAGATCACGGCAATAAGTGCCATATCCAGTCATTTCTTCCACACTTCCAGAGATGGTGACTCCACCCCCACTCAGGGCAATCTGTTTCGATGTATGACAGTCCTTCCAGTGAAGAAATTCTTCCTGATGTCCAACATGAACCTCCCCTGATGCAACTTGAGGTTGTGTCCTCTCATCCTGTTGCTGGTTGCCTGGGAGAAGAGGCCAACCCCTACCTGGCTCCATGCTCTTTTCAGGGAGTTGTAGAGAGTGACAGCCTCCCCTGAGCTTCCTGTTCTCCAGGCTGAACAACAGCAGCTCCCTCAGACATTGCTCATATGACTTACTCTCTATACCCTTCACCAGCTTCATTGCCCTTCTGTGGTCAGGAATCAGGTTTTACTCATGCCTAACAGAAGTGCTATGTTAGTAGATTGCTGTTAAAATATTTTAAGATTATTCTCAAGATATGAAAAAAGCAAACTTACTGTGTTTTCGAAGCTAGTGTCTTGTTTGGTACCATATACTACTATTCCAATCATTGAAATAAGTAGAAAAACCCCACACTTCCAAAATAAAACGGGTTGGGGTTCCCTTAGAAGTCCAAGCAGAACGTTTCATCTTCGTTTTCATTGCCAGTTCTGGAATGTTGCTGGTTTGTAAATATCTAAACTCAGCAAATCCCGCATAGTGCGCAGCACAAACTCTTTTAAAGAGTACATGACTTGTGTAGCATTCCCCTTCTGGCTTAAGATGCAAACACAGCCTCAGGGTTTGCCATATTTGGGTGTGAGTATCACTGGGGACGTTTTTTTCAAATCTGCTGCATGGGAAATAAAAAGGACATATATTCTACTTTGAGGATGACTCTTTAGTAAAAAGTTCTTGTTATACAAGTCTTAGCTTTTTTGAGGTTTTTTTATCTGTTGTAAACTTCTCTTTGTCATATTAACTTCCTCAATCTTTTTCCAAAGAAAAGAGTTGACAACCTGAGCATTACTGTAGGAGTTGCACGAAAGCTAGAATTTGAATGTGCTGTAGGCTGTTGTGTTTTCTTTAAGAAAGTTTAAAAAAATTTAAAATTGGGTGTAACTAAAAATAATCAAACTAATAGTTACATGTTTTTCATCTTCTTGCTTTTTTAAGAAAAACTGTACTATCACATGCTTGATGTCAAGTCAGGCTGGGATGCCAGAATATGCAGTTAGTCTGTAAACTCATTGTCCTCAGTCACTTTTTGGGTTGTTCTGGATTGCTTGTAACAGGATCCAGTTATAGTAGTATAACCTGAGCATGTGAAAGGATCTGCTCTGACTTTAATTCCTCCTTGTCATCCTTTGCAGTTCTAGATGCAGCTACCTAAACCAAACTTGGCTTTTGTAATACTGCTCTAAATGTTTCTTTGTGCCACTGTCTGTTCACAGACACTGTGCTTTGTGCCACATGGGAAGCTGGTTTTAGCCTTCAGTATACAGGAGCTGTAGATTTTGAGCAAAATGGATAAACTCAGCAGTACTGTAAAAAGTTCCTCTAAATGGACTTCTAATTCTGGGGGTTAAGAAGAGACTGTGGGTTTTCTCTAGTGGAGGACATGACCACTCATTTTAAATGCAGGGCTTCTAATACTGGGTGTAGAATTAATATTAAAAAGTTACTGTTTATCGAAAGTTTTTATTTATTTATTAGTGCCCAGTTCACAGACTCAAAATATGATTTCAGTTTCCTGACATAAATTCAATGATGCATAGTTTTAGTAAACACCAAGGAAAATTTGTAGTCAAGCTTCTTAATTAATATTTTTCCCTTCTCTTTCCTAGTTTGTCGCGGTTAATATGGACTACAGTAAACTCAAAAAGGACCGTCCTGACTTCTAAAAACACAGTCATGTCCGTAAGCTGCACAGAAAGGTCTTCCGAGAAGCTGTCCGCACAAGCGTCATGCTTAATCATCCAGGAAATAATCAGATTTGCCTCACACAGCACTATGTCGTGTGTTTGAAACTGTTTTGAAGAGGCTTAATAAACGTTTAAAACTTGAATTGTCTGCTCTTTCATTTTGCAAAATGACAATACCCTCCTGTTAACAGTTTCTGCTGTATGGTTTGTCAATAAGCAAAAGCCAGTTCATGTTTCCTCGACAAGAAAGCACATTTGTTGTGATGGGCTTTGTGCTCAGTGTGTTGATCTCAGAAAAATAACTGCGTGCTCAGGCAGTTATACCAAACTTCAAGAACTTGAAAGCGTATATTTATATGTGTGCATATAGATTTCTTTAATATATCTGAATTTAGCTACTTGCCACTTGAAGAAGTTTTGGTTGCAGAAGAATCAGTGCCAACAAGTCATTATGCATCAGGGAGGGAGCAGATGTTGCCATATGTTGCTGGAGGGAAGGAAAAAAACCAGCTCTCCAAAAGGTTTCGTTTCTTTTCTTTCTTTTTTCTTCTCAAGCCGGTTTTTTTAATAAACAGACAACTTTCAATATTTAAAAAATAAAATTCTACAAACATTCTCAAGATTTTTTGTGGATCACGGTTTTAAGGAAGGGAAGCACATAGCAGAAGAGGGTACAGGTTTTAGGAAATAATTAGCTACTACTGTAAGAACAAAAATACCTGTCAGAAGGGGCAAAATCCTAAACTTCAGTACTTGGCTGAGTCTTGCTGTGGGAAGACTAAAAGAAAATACCTTTGCAAGTCTGTAACTTATGGTAGGTTCTTAGTGCTTTGCTGTGAACATCTGGCACTTCCTTGGATAAGGGGTATTAATTCTGGACTATCTGACAGAGTACAGCTGTTCTTATCTTCATACACTCTGCTTAAAGTTGACTCCAAGAATGTAGATAACCATAGCAACTGTTAAAAGTAATAAAGTCAAATATTTGCTCCTAAAAATACACAAAACTTAAAGCCTTCTAAGTTTAATTCTAGAAGTCATTATCCTGGGGGGGACACTGCCTCCGATTTCTTTTAGGGATATACTTCTGTCCTATGTTAAATGTAGTGGACAATAGTCACCGTTTGCCAAACTTAATAAATATCGTAATTTCCCTTCCCTTCCCTTCCCTTCCCCTGTGTATATTTCTTTGCATTTTTGTAGGATACTGTTGAAAGAGAGCCAGCTTTGCAGCTTCACAACATTTTATCTGTATTAAAATATTCAAGGATCCTTAGAGCTGCTTCTTTAAAACCATCACCTACCTCTTTCTTCATGAAGCCAAAGATGGTATTCCCTGAAGACAGCATGAAGAAGTGACTGCAGTTTGGATTCTTAGGATTCCATCTTATATTTACCTTTGGCTGTTAACTTTTATGAAACAATGAAATCCCATCATTAGTAGGAAAAGTGAAATCCTTCAGTAATGCTGTGGCTTGTAATTTTGTCTGAGCAGATGCTGTGTTATCTGAGAGAGGCTGATACTCTGCTGTCTTAGGTTTCGACTGAGATGGATACAGCCACTTGATTTCGTTTGTGGCACTTTTTTTGGAGTGGTCAGTGTGGATCTGATCTTCGTGTCCTTTTCATGAGCCACATACAGAAGAGTCCTCTCTTATTTTTGCATTAAAGCACTGTGCATGCTACAGCATTGTGCATGCATCAGATTTCTGTTAACACAGTTATTCTGTGCCTCCTTATCAGTGGTCCTGATTATGCAGCAGGGTGATTAAATCTGAAATTAATTCCGCCCATATAGGATAGAAAGATGTACAGGTTTCTGTAGTTCTGGCATGTGAACACATATTCCATACAGCATGCTGAAAATTTTTTTATTTGCCTGCAGTAAGGAAAGCTCATTGTGGGCATAAAATATCTAGCTGCCTCTAAGAAATTAGAAGGGTGTGCCAAATATTAAAAGAATAATTTAACTTTTTTTGTGGGATTTATAGACAAATTTCAGATATCTGAGGAATACATTTGAGATCTGTTTTCAACCTCTGCTTTACCTTTAACGTTAGTTTGGTGCTTGACTATTGAATGACCTTTAAAATAGAGAAAAGTATGTTTAATGCTGACTTGCTTGTAATACTTTGTTAGGAAGATAGATTGAGAAGTTACTACGGGAATTCTAGAAATGTATTTTGAATGAGCTAATTGAAAAAAAATCAGAGATGTTCAAGTGGAGACAAGTTATTGCTTCTACTGACTGGCCAGCCTTACTATGGATGCAACTGGATGAGCTGCAGACCCATTTCCTGAGTACAAAGTGAAGCACAACAGGTCTGTGACAACTACAGAGAACAGGTGTTCACTAGCATCGTTGCAACAGTAAAGGTTTTTTTAATATTACTTAACAGAAAACTTACTCTTCAGTCCTCTCTTTTGAAATCCAAAAGTTGGTTGACTTGATGCTATTGTGATCCATTCACTTTTCCTTAGAAGTGGTCTTGACATCAGTATTTAGTCATGAGAAGTTTCTGTGAAGCTCAAGTCATTTCATATCCTCCTCTGATCTTTAGGCTTCTTAAGACTGTCTCTGGATACTGCTATGATGGCGTATTTCCCAAATGTGTGCTGATTCTGGTGCTGTGCAGTTTGGAAGGAATTTGTTGGGTTGCTTTTTTTTCAATAATTTCAAAGTGCTACTATCTGTGTTTGGTAAGGCTTAACACTTTCTTAGTAAGGATGACATGAGCCAGTACAGTGCAAGAAGATACCCACCTCTTCTATTCTTGAGAAGCATATCCATTTTTAGAATACAGAGTAAGGTTTATCTGAACCAGAAAAATAATTTGCTTTTGTTTTGTTTTTCTCCTTTTTGAAAGTTTAATTTAAATGAAAAAATAAAGTAATTTTTAGACTTTCTAAGCTAACATAATTCTCACAGTTACAAGGTGAATAACCTAGGAGATCACCAAACTTCAATTTTCTTTTCTATTTTCAGTCAGAATCAGTGATGCTTTAGGTAATGTGAAATGTGAACATGAACATGCAAGTAAAGGCAAGAAAAACGTATTCAAACTTTTGATAGTTTACTATCAGCATTTACCTGACATTCATTTGCTACTAGAATTTACACAAGGCTGGCAAGTGGAACTCCTGCAAGAGACAGCAAATTCTGATGATCAGAAAATAGTTTATTAACACAATGCATACATTACAAAGAAGAAAAGAAATTCTGTTGGTAATATTCATGGGTATTTGTCAATGCTTTATAACAGTCACCTAAAATAACATTTCTAGGGTCATTAATTTGAATTACTTTGGACAAAATAATGCACTACACCATTTACAGTTCATCACTATAATGTAAAGACAACTTTACAAGAGAACTGCACAAGCCATAATCCAATAGATAAATTTATAGACTTGTTTTTTTCACATTGGAAGCAAACTAACTATGAACATGAAATGTTTTCTAGTTTTAGTTTCTCTACTGCAGGCAAATGAAACAAACTGCTGAGAAGGTAATGAAAACAGATTACTTAATGGTGAAAAATTTGAGTGCCATTCTTTTTCTACCAGTGGTGCCACTGCTGGAATTTAATGGAGTGGCACCAGTGTGTCTGAATGAAGATTTTGATCCCAACTGTTTAAAAATAGGGTTGAATCTAATAAGATTTCCTCAATACTGATAGTTTTTTTTTTCCCCTACACTGAGAGCAGGAAGATTGGACTCATTACTAACATGAAGAAAGTGGAATTTCATCCCAGTTTCAAACTTCCTGTTCTAGTTCCACTTACACTTCATGACAGTCTAGGATTTTGTTTGAGTTTTAAGGGGATAATTTGTTTCAGATGTTCGTATCTTCATGTTAGGTCAAACAAATTTAACTTCCTAGCTTTTTTGGAAGATTAAGGGAGAAAATTTCAGCCCAGCAATAAAGATAATATGCTTAAAATGACCAGGGATCATTGAAGCTTTTTATGGTTTTGGGGCTTTTTTTTCCCTTTTTTTTAATGTGAAAGTCATCTCTCTCCTACCCTTTTTTAAAAGCCCAGATAAGTTTAGGAAGTATTCCAGGAGGAAAAAAAAGAGCAACAGACATGTGATGGAGTAGACAGATGGAGCTGCATTAGGTTTTACATCAATTACAGTAAGTTCTTGGATTTAGTGCAGGAGCTTTCTTAGTTTATGTCCTTCAATTTCTGCATGTATTTGGAAATGCAGAAGTTGTTTATTACACCTGCTATGACTGCTTGGCCTGTTAGGATGCAGTGAGAATTAGGCTGAGAGTAAAGACAAAAGCATGATATTCCAATGGGTTTAAATTACTACACAAAATAAAAAAGTTATTCTGCAGTAGCAGAATAACTGCTAGAAGAAGAAGGTCTGGTGCACTGTCTTCTGAATTTAGATTACTAATGACAAGTTTATATTAGTGCCATAGTGTGAAATAGAAATAAAAATAAAAACAATTTTATTGGTCATTTTGAAAATAGCATTCTTACTGCATTACCTCATACAAGCACAGTTTCTAATACATTCCAAAAATATAAAATAAACTTATGAACTGTGTCTGAACTGTATGTATTTTAATTTATGCTTTCTCATTACTTAATTCTCAGTAACCATTTGTATTAGTTTAAGTTCATAGTATTTTATGTCTCAGGCTGCCTATGTTGTTTCTGAGCAAAACTTGTCTTACGTTTTCAAATATAAAAGGGCTTCAGAAGATCTTTCATCTTAAATCTAATTTTATTTTTATGTATGAAAATTAAAACCTGCATCACCAGAAAGAGTTTTTCAGCAGACTGTTACTCAAAGCATTGAAGAAAGTACCCTCTCACTTTTTCTGTAATGAAGTGTAGCAAAGCAGGTAGTTGGGTATGACTCTCCCCAAAATAAGGAGAGATGAAATTTCCAGGAGCTGTTTTATGCTGGTGGCACAACACCTAAATATGAAAGTAGTCTTTTTCATGGTTGGATGGATGGGTTGTGAAGAATGACTACCTGACCTCCTTTTTATCCACATCCCTGGCAATTGTTTGCTTTTGTCAATCCCTGGCAGAGGGGAATAAGGTCAGGAGTGACTAATGGCCCAGACTACAACAGCTGAGTACTTAAAAGTGATCTAGACTACCAAGCAGTGTTTACAGAGTGAGGATAAAAAAGGTGACTCAAACCTTTCCTGTTTCCTATATCAAAGCAAATCTTTCACAGCTGGCTGGTAGCTGGAGCAAAGAGTTGAATTTTTTACAAATTCTACAATTCATTAACCTGTGCTTGGGCTGATAATGCATAGAGAACCATGGGCAAAGTTAAAATGAGATACTCAAATTTAGAGCATTTTGCCAAAAAACTATTTCCACCACAGAGCACAGTATGCAGTGGTCAGGCAGCAGACATGATTTATATTATACTTGGCAGTAGACCTCCTAATCCTGAAGCAGGTGCTTGCCCCAGCAGTCGAATGAGTCATGTAGGTGCATTTACTGGCTTATGGAGCTTAAACAGTCTGCTTCAGGAACAGTGGAGCTCTTCTCAATGAAGCTTAATATTCCATTATCTACCTGTGTGCACATCAAATGCAAAATAAACAGTCCAGTAGTGTATCTGAAATTCTTTTTGGATGTCTTTTACTGTTTCTCAGTCATTACAGAGAGCTTTTATGTGAAAGAAGAATGAGCTTTTTGAGACCCCAGAAAGAGAGATTTGTTACATCCAAAGCAAGGAGAATGGAGAGACAGAAACAAGCAGCCTACTCACTCAGGCATAGGAAAGCAGAGGATGTAAAATGTGCAGTGGAAGTATAATGAATTTCTCCATTACAACTTATTGTCACAGGGAAATGTTTCTGTACACGAATTCTGACATAGAAAATTGGATGGATTTTTTTGTTTGCATGTTGCATTTATTGAAAATGAGAAAAGCTCAGTGACAGCAGTATATGAATGTGTATAGGTATGTTGCTTAAGGTCTCCATTTTTCTTGTCTTCAGTCTTTATTCTCTCATCTTCTCCTCAGCTACATAGCCAGGGTTTCTGCTTACTAGCCTGAGAAATCCGCTTCACTCATATATCTTCCTCTTGTCAGGAGCTTTCCTTCTGTGAGGCTATGCTATTTCCTGACATGCTGGAATCACTGGCTACTTTTGTGTTAAAAGGAAATAGCACCTTTCCCCATCAACATCTCATTACAGCTGTGTCACAGATTTCTGAGCAAGCAGAAAAGTTAAGTGATCCAAGTAAAACTTTTTAGAATTTACAGTAGAAACCTCTCTTGACACCAAGATATTTACCGACAAATGGATAATCTGATGGAAGCCTGATCTCTCTGAAAAAGATCTCATATCCTAGGCAGAACAATATCACTGTACATTAAATAGATAAAACATCATTACCTCTTTCAAGATTTTATGAGTATGTTATTTGGTAGCATAAAACAAATAAATTAAGTGCCATATACAGAAAGAATATAGTAAATGTTCAACTTAAAAATGCAACTATAAAGAACACAAAGGTATTTGTATTCTGTATTGTTTTGTTTTCTACTGAAAGACTGTTAATACCAAGTAGGAATCTTTGTAGATCCAGAAGGGACACATATGGTATTACTCACATCAGACCAGATTTTGTAGTATTCTACAAGGTACCTGTTGAAATTAAAAGAGTTCCCCATCAGCTACAGCATGCTTTGTATTAAGAGCCTGTTGACTGCTTTAGGTTCCGTGAGGAATGAAGGAATGTCCATGATGATATTTTCATGTCACTGTAGTAATTTTTTGATTGCTTACAGTGAGATCAACATTTCCCTTAGGACTGGATTTTCTGTATGCCGTGATAGGTAGAGGTTTTTCATAAAAGCTGCTTTACAAATCCAAGGTGTCAGAGAGGACTCTTAGAGCTACTTCATATATTTACTATTTTTTACATGCACACAAATACATTTAACGTTAGCAAGTTCAGTTGTCACACAATTTTTTGACTCAGTGACTTCAATTCTGTAGAATGCATACTGTTTTGCATTTTATCTCTGTTTCCTAAGCCAAATAAACCTTGCATTTTTTAAGCAATCTAGACCATATTAATTTTCTTAGAACTAATTAATACATGCAACTTCCAACAGAGAAGAAAAATTAACTTCTGATTTCTAGTGAGAAGTGTACTTGGAGGTTCTGGCTAATGCTGTCAGTTAAAGGACCACACAGCTTGCTTTCAAGTACACCCTAAGCCTTAAGGAAACTTGTTCAGCAAAGTCCTGTGCCCCACAGCAGTGTGATTTTGGGCAAACAAGCCTGTTTTTTCACACTGGTAGCAGTCCAGCCACGACCACAGCACATGGCATCTGTTCAAGCTAGCAGAGGTACGTCACACTGCCGTGTGGCCACGGCTGCTGGTGTCCAGGCTTGCTGAGAGCCATCTCAATTACTGCAGTGCAGCACTGCCCTCTGTCTTGTGAATTTATCTGGTCTGGAATATACTTTATGATTTTAAAGGGCAAGACTGAGGGATTTAGACCATTTCATGAAAAAAGAACCATGGGAATTCTGTGGTTTTGTGTTTGCAAACTACAAAATGCAAACTGGGCAAAGAACATTCATTTCGAATAAGTGATTTTTTTTGTACAGCTGTGAGTATAAATACATTCTACCAAAGTGTGCATATGTATGCACACAGTGCATGTTTTATATATAGATATAGTACACACACATGAAATCATTTTTACTATTTGCCCTTCAGGTGATACGTTCCACATTAATTAATATGTTGACATCCACGCAGCCACTACAGAGCTTACATACCCTGTGATAATTAAATGGCATATGGTCTTCCCTACTTCATGAGCATGGTGTGTCCTTTTGCAGCTGAATCTCTACAGGGTCATCAGTTCTTAAAGGAGAGTCCCTCATGTTGGGGAAGCAGAAGGCAGGATTTCTCAGCTGAGCTCTGTGTTGCCGGGGCTGGAAGTGGTCCACGGAGCGCTGCGCTGTGCCAGCCCTTCAAGCCCTTCCAGCTGCACCTACATCTGTGCATCATTAGAGCAGTGGAGGCTACTGCAGTCACCCAGTGGCTCTTTGTGAGCAGCTCTCTTGCCATTTTATTGCCTGGAAAGGAAGATTTCTCTTTATCTTCTCTCTGCTGAATTCCCAGTTGTGTGAGGTGTGTGAGGTGCAATGATTATGCTCATAATGCATATCAGGCAATGAGCCTATTTCTTAGTGTGGTTTAATACCATGTTGGTATTCCAGCATAATTGAAAAGCAAATCTTGATGGTGTTTATTAATATTTCTCCATTCTTCCATTAATTTTATGATTTTCTAAGTAAAGGAGGACTCTTTATCAATATTCTTTTAGACACAGTGTTGCTATTCTGTTGAAATGTTTTTCACCTTGCTCTAAAAGGTGCTTACTTGAGAGCTGATCTATTTCACACAAAATTTTAGGGTGTGGTTATGTTATGTTATGTTATAAATGGCAAAGCTTTATTATGAACCCTTAGTTTCTTAAAGTGAATGTTTTCTGTGAACAGTCAATGTAGGCATTAAGTATGGATTTATTTATACAAATTTTAAGGAGATTTGACTTAATAGTAAAAAGCCATATATCTATGTATTTAGCATTTAACAGTTGTAGCAAAAATATTTATCAGCATATTCAGTGCACTGGGATGACATAAATTTGATAGGGTTTGTATTGTGGCTAAAAGATAGAGGTAAAATTTAATGTTGCTTTAAATGGGGCCAAGATTTCTTTCTGAGTTATTTAAAAATCATTAGTGGAAGTTTTTGCAAACAGAACTAGTGTTTGCTTAATCATTGAGTTTTCAGTGGAGAAACATTTATGAAACATGCATGAGATGTCTGATTCTTGGCATGAAGAGTCCTGGCTGCTTTTTTTTGCTGCAAATCATCTCAGCCTTGGCAAAACAGGAGTAACAAGCTTTAAACAGATTAATACTTTATCTGATTTAGTGATCATCTTGCTTTAGGATAGAGTTAAAACCATCAGAATCCTTTCTTGATCTTACTCAGAAAGCATGCACTGAGAAGGGAGAAAGCTGCTTTTAGTGCAGATGTGCTATCACTGAAATTAATGCTGTTGGGTGTTACTGTGGTTTACTTTACTTACTGGTTGCTCTAGGATAGCCCTATTTTTGCAAATAAGTATCCATATAGCATATATAGTATATGTACATGTATCTGTGATGTTTTATTTTGCAATAGCATTTGAATATAATAAATACTACAACGGAGAACTTCGAAATCCTGATTTTTTTGTCATTATCTTTTTGTTGTTGTTGTTTGTTTGGTGGGGGTTTTGTTTGTTTTCATATTCACAAATAATACCTGTTCAAGAAAGAAATAACACATGCAGTCTAGAAGGAAATGTCCAGTTCTGACAAAAATCTCAATTTTTGTATGACTTTTTAGTTGTTAATCACTCTTTGAATACACTGGTGGTCTTTGAGATCAAAGAGTTAGAGGGCATGTATCTTTTATCAGCTGCTAAATTCTCCTTAATTTCCCTCCTTTTTATGTAGAGGACTACGCAGTTTTAGAAATTCCACACTCCACCAGCAGCTATAAATCTTTATCCCTGTGTTTATTCAATCTATTATTCAAAGACTCAATTTTAAACATTTGCACTATGGCAGCTCCAGGATCCAATGCATAGTCCTAATGCTAGACTGACCTTTCCAAAAGAGTATACAGTCTGAATAAATAAGATAGACAGGAGCTGGAGAAAGAGTGCACGTTAATCTACTAATGCAAAAATAAAAGTGTCAGTTTTGTACAACAGCACACAACCATACTTTTATTGAATTGATTGCTTCACTTTCATTTGCTTTCATTTATTTGGCCTGCCATATGGCCACACTTTTTCTTCACAGCCAGTGATATTATCTGCTTTTCTGTGCCAGTGTCCTAGCCCTTGAGGTTGTTTATCCCTGAAAAAAGAGAAGATCAAACTTGTAATCCACTGCAGCAATAGTCTTCCAGACTCAATCAGATTTCTCCTTAATCTCCTTGACAGGCACGAGTGTAGCTTCTTCTGCCTGAAGAAAAGCTTAGAGTTCACCAAATCTCTGGTTCCCAGCATGGATGGTTATAATTCTCACTTTTGAACTCTGACGGCTGAAAACACCAAGTTGGTCCAATTAATTTTAACATTGGAACTGATAAACATTGTAAAATTACCTCAACCTTAAACTCAGCATTGTGGACATACTGTGAATAAAAAGAATAGGAAAAAAAAATTAAATAGATTATATATAGAGGCAAGTGTAGTGAGGGGAAGGGGGGTGGGAGGGGGGAGGAAGAAATGAGTATTTTATTGTTTTATACTTGATTTTAAGCAATTTCTTAATTACCAGACAACAAAAAAATCCAGCTGATAGCATAGATGTTGAAAAAGGTTTCTAGACCTGCAGAGGAATAAAAATATGTTCTATTTAAGAAACTGGGACTGTGAAGAGCACTTTTGCATGAAGGTTATGCTCAGCATCACCCCTATACTGTGCTAAGTCCTGTACAAAGCTCATATAGACTTCTTTTTCTAGTGCTGCATTATTTCTTATCCCAAGTAACTCCTTCTGTGAGGAAAAAGTAAAGTATTATATCTAATTGAGTACAAAATGTTCAGGCAATAACCAGAACTGCCATGTTATGTTACAGAGGAAACCCAGTTACTACTACAGAAACAGAAAAAGCTCCTAGACCTTGAATATGAAGTAAAAAAGTCTGCTGGCTAAGAAAATGTTTGAAACATTTCTTCTAGTGTCTGTACCATTTACAAAGTATAAACTGGAGTAGCTAATAAATTGTGGGTAAAGCTGAGAATTATTTCTCAAAGGTCCAACAGAAGTAGGAAGTTGACTATTTTTCCTCTGGCCTTATGTACCTTAAACAAGGTACATAAAACCAAAGTCACTGTAAGACATCCCAACAATTGTAATTGCATGCAGATAGTCTTTGCCCTTATCCACTGTTGGAAGGGGGAGCTGAGGAGAAAACTGCTTGATAAGCAGAGCTGTTGGATACCTGGCCAGGCTCAAGGGCTTGCTTTCCATTTCCAGGAGCTGTCAAGGTGGGGAAAAGTACGATAAATTTCTCTTCAATGACTCTTTCTCTTTGTGAGACAAATGGAAAAACTGAAAGCTTCATGGTGAGTTTTTACTCTTTTAAGTGAAACCCCAAGGAATCATATATTGAATTCTAATTAAGCAGTGATTTTAGGTGTACTTCTTCCTGATAAACTTAATGGCATATAAAACTTAAACTTCTGATAGTTTATTGCAGTATTTTAAAGCACTCCATTTTATATCATGCATAAGGCAAAACAGGAAATAAAATAAAATAATATTAGCACACAAACTTACAAAATTGTCAGAAATGTGTTGTTTTAGCTGTGATTCAAACAAAAATAGTTAGATACTAAAAATAATTTTGTTCTTTTTTAATAGTAGTTGCACTAAAATATAACCAATTAATGCAAGTCAATTTATTAAGGAACTCAATAATTTTGGGTTCTCTTTGGTTTCCGAATTTATTGATATTTATTACTTGACTATATGAGTATCCTGTGAACTGTATCTGCCTGGGTCAGTTTTTGTGTGTATGCCTTAGCACCATTCAGTTTGCTATATGTTTACACAGTTTAGTGTGGCTCAATAAAACGTTATGCAGCTTAAAATTTTGAAACTTGTGGACCTACTAAATGCCTGCAAGGTCAGTCCAACCAGTGAAAGGAATTCACTTTATTCATGTCACGTATGATATTAGGAATAGCATTTGTGAAAATGGCAAGTGGATTCTGTTAACATTCTCTTTAGAATGCTATGTAAAATATATATACACATATATTGGCATCAGTGAATACACTGTGTATACAACATTTGGGGCCCTGGATATGTACAGTAGCTGAGGTTCAGGTGAGCCCTGCTTCTAGAAATGGATAGAGCACGTAGAATTTTTTCTGAAGGAATAGGATGGCATTAAATAAAACAAGTTGCTAACTCCTTAATAAGGAATATATTTTTTCTTTTTTGTCTTTCATACTTAGGATAACACAACTTTCCATCCTTCTGCATCTGGGTTTTGTCTCAGTGCAATTTCCTTTCCCTGCCAACCACACCGAATGCCCACATTGCCCAGATATGCTCAGACCTTTCTTCTGATAAGCCTAACAGAGATCTAGAGGAATATGAGCGCTCTGAAGGGTCAGCATGAAAGCTTTAGAGGTACTTTAAAGCCCTAAATGGCTCCTGTCTTGCAGTTTAAAACCAAGTAGGAGCAGGCACATCCTTCTGACATGAAGTAGACTGAGAATGAGTAGCCTAAAAATGGGGTGATGAACCAAATGGTCTTCAGCATCTTAGATGTACTTACACTATCAAAAGAACTTTAATAATGATATATTATAAATGGATTTTCTTAACTTAAGTTAGCTGGCTTGCACTGAAACATTGAGAATTTGACTTAGCAGCTTGTATTAAAATCAATAGTGAAGTTACAGTTTTCACTTAGTTTTCTGACCAAATTAAAGCATAGTTGCTCCTTTTTAGTGCAATTTCACCAGTTTGACTTGTTCTGAGAATATTTTGAATAACCATGTAATTAGGCCAAGATGGACAACTTTTAACTTAAAAGCCTAACTTATATGAAATGAAACCTTTCTCTTGCTGTGAGATAAATGCTTTCAGATTACTTTAAGAACTGGCTATGGTGGACTAGAAATAGAGAAAATTTATCTGCCTAGCTAGACTGAAAAAAGAAACATTTCACAGTTTTTGAACCCACTTTAACATAGAAAATTACATGTTTTCAGGTTGTCACATTCTGAGGCATGTACTTCTGGGGTAACACATTTTACTGCATTTAGTATGTAAATTGAGCCAAACCAATTTTGTAGTAGTGCTTAACTATAAGGAATGATGAGGAAAAAATAAGGTGATTTGGGAAATAATTTAGCCAGTGAGAAGCAAAATGAGTACAAATGGAAATAAATGTCAGAATGAAACTAACTCAGAAGGAAACACTACCGTTTATAAACTCCTTTGTTTAGTGACGGCTGTGGAGCTAAGCTGATGGTTTTTTTGGCTATCCATCTGCACCAATTAGAGCATCTTTTTACCAAAGCTTTTACCAAACTACATAAGCACCCTTGTTAGAAGATGAAAAATTACAGGAAAATGAAGTCCAGAAGCAATGCTTTCTGTTTGTTATCTTGTTTACTTATTTAAATGACAAATACAGAAGTGGGGAAGGGAAGCCAGCTTGAAATTTAGCTGAGTTATAGAAATATATGTGGGGAACTTCATTTTGTAAAGTGGCTTTTTCTTTGGTTTGTATAACCAGTAATACTGTTCAAGAATATTAAGTATATTGCATGAAGAGAAATAACTGAGACATGAGATCCAAGTTAATATATGCAAAACAACATGCACAGCTTTGCTTATGTGACTGGCCTCTCTGTAACCAAAATGTGCACCCTTAAATAAATAGCCAAATTGTTTGCTTGGGTATGTTTTCACAAAATCAAGCCCTTGAAGTGTAGTTACTGTGCAGCTAGTTCTGAATACAAATTTCATGTAACACTTTGACAAAGAATGTCTTCTGCCATGAGGCACAATGTAGTCTGTGAATCCCATCATTCAGTCCATAAATCCCAGCAGCAAATCAGCAGTGCCACAAGTATTTGTAGAGGTTTGTGGTGAGTTACAGGTTAGGGAACAGGGTTACTGAGTATGGAAACATTGAAATGGTTGAAACTAATTTCTGCTATTCACCCAAAACTGTCTTCTCTAGCTGCCTATCACTGCACCCTCCACAAGACCTGGACTTTTAGCACTTTATCCGTGTCACACGCTGCAGCTATTTTAAAAACTGGTGTTAATAAGATGTCGTCCTAGGAAAGCTCAGAAACCTAAGCATAAAGGATATATTTGGGTAATAATGTATTGTTCAGGTTTTTTTCTGCTTCCAGATGTCTGAGAAGTCAACCAAGAGAATTTAGTTTGACTGCAATCTCTTCCAACTGTTTTACATATGAAATTCGTGGTGCAGTCATTTAGTGGCACAGGAAACTCTGCTGGCTTGGATTGCTTTGTTATCCCAGAGAAGTCAGTCCTCTTCTGTGCAAGTTTTTGTAGGAGCATTGGAGCTCATGATGCTTTCATCAGAGAGCAGAGCATCTGAGCAAACAACAGCACAGAAGTCATGGTCTTCTTCTGTATTTGCATTTTCCTCAGTGCCATACATAACCCTCTTCCACCGAGGAATCCCAGCAGGTTTCCTGTTCCCTTCTTCCAGTTGATAGCTACAGATTTCTCAGGAAGTATCCACAGATGGGCTATTAGAGAGAGTTGTTAGGGACAAGAGCAGGCAGCCTCCTTTCGAGTAGTCAGTGAGGGGACTTAACAAACATGTGTGGTAACACCACAATCAGGTAGTTTTTAACTTTCTAAGCCCACTCATAAACTTAGTAAGTGCTATTGGGTGAAATTCAATGCTGGATTGAATTTCAAATGGATTTGAAGCAGAATCATTGTACTCCCTCATGCTTTTCATCAAGTATAGAGATTGTAGAGATTGTGCAATATAAATGTGAAGTCTACTTAATAAAAAATAATAATATAGAAATGCTTCTTTGTATTGAAGCTTCTATGAAAAAAAATTATTTTAATAGTTTAAAATAAGTTGGAAAGAAACAGGTCTTTTCAAGCAAGTGCAGAGCTCAATAGCAGCTAAATATGCTGAAATTCCTCATTCCTTGCACAATTTTTAGCTCAGATTCTGGCATCCTACACTGTGTGTGCATGTGTCCAGTCTGACATACACACCATAACAAAACCATCAGCTCTGAAGTTATACTCAAAAGATGTGATGTGGAGACCTCATCCACAGCACCATTCTCACTGTAATCCTTGCCCTACATTTATCCAAAATATGCAGCTACAACACTTCACTGTTTTTCAGACAGAGGAGGGGTCCATGCCCAGAAGATTTATAATCTATATAAAATACATATGAGGGATAAGAAATTACATGTAACAAGGACAGTAATTTATCCTACTGCTTACATTATTATTGACATTTAATATGAATGTTGTCATTGTTTCTAAATATTCAGATGATAAGTAGGCTGGTGTTTTTTGGTCTTCTAGAAGAAATAATTCTACATATACAGGCAAGGAAGGTATTTCACAGACTTAGAGAAACATAGGGCAGCTCTGACACAAATTAATAGAAAAAGAAAAATAAAGATGAAAGCAAGAATGAAGAGTTTTACTCAAAGGCTCTCATGTGTCTTGTGTTAATTAGTGTGAATAGATGTGTGAGTAGTTGCCCTCATTTTCAGTTCTTGTCCATATAGTATTACATATTTGAGCTTTAACAGAAAATTGTGTTTGAAATCACAATAATCAAAAATATATCTGGCAAGAGCAAACCTTGGGATTGCATCCAGCATGTAGTTTGAGTGTCAAAGAAGTGAACAACTTAATTCATTTTTGTGGTCCATTTTCCAAACATTTGTGTCCAATCACTAGCCTGGTTTGTAACATATTATGTCTGTGGAAAAGTATGATAGCTTAATGTGGTGTAAACTCCTTTCTTTGTCTGAGTGCATTGTGTGATTTTCTTCTTTGCCAAGGTTATTATAGTAGGACAAATACTGTAAAGCCATAAGGATGTACAAGGTAAGCCGTAAGTCATATGGGCCAGCAAAGCCAAGACTTGGCCTTGCCTTTGACAGAGGTGGTAAATTTGACAACCTTGACCTACACAAATGGTCACAGCTATTATTTAACTCAAGTACATCTCCTGAATGCTCTGCTGGGGACCACTGGCTAAAGCTGTTCTTTTCTGGCAAAGTTTTTGAAACAAGGCAGCATTGCTATTATTCTTTCAAAGGTAGTGTAAGGTGCAGCCAGTCTGAAATTCATGCTGAATCTTGCAGTTGTGCAGACACAAACCCAGAGACATTTTAATAATTTTAACTTTATGACTGTGTTTATTCTGCACCAGTGAATACTATTACTCTACATACACTCCCCAAATCCTGTTTATAGGCAAAACCATGGGGTGTTTTCTGCTGAAAATCTCTAATGGAGGAAAATGAACTTCAGCAGTCAAATAATGAAAAACCCAAATAGATATCTTGTTTATTCTTGGTATAATTGGTCCCCTGTAGTGTTGCTAATAAAAAAATGACAGCCAGAAAGCAAGTGAGAAAACAGAACATCCACCCTTTTCTTTGCAGCAGCTTTCAGGAGGCCCTAGGCTTAGATGATGAATGGTTGCTAAGTGAGAAAAGAGATTTCCTTTAAAAGACCAAGTCTTCCTTTAAGCTTTTATCTGATATTCAGGCAGAAACACTGTGTGCAAGTTATAAACAAAAAAATTCATGTAAAGCACTAATATACTTATAGATGAGAGGAAAAAAAAATGGATAAATATGTAAATACCCTGCCACTAATTAAAATTAGGAATTCACTTTCCTGTTGTGTTTCAGGGCTGCTACTATGTGACAAGATTTATTAATTAATACAATGCATCAAACAGTGGGGATACCAGTAGAATTTCATCCTACTTGAGAAATACAACATGTAGTTTTATCAAGGCTTCTTATATATATATTTACATAAAGCCATTGAATATAAAGGAGTAACTAGAAATAAAACTGTATAAGAACAAAGTTTTCATGTTATAATTCTGGAAGCAACATAAGAATACTTAGGAGTCCTGGATTGCTACTGATGACTTAGAAACTTGGTGGTTGCCTCATTATTCTCTTAAGAATAAGTTCCTGAAATAAGGCTTCATGCAAAGAAGGGTATTTTTTAGAAAACTTGTTATAAGCTTAAAGCATTGTTTAGCAAAATGAAAAATGAGTAGCTTAGATCATATATCCAGCAGACATTGACAAGTCTAATCTTTCTGATTATCTCTTCAATAAATCTTAATTTTAGAAGAAAACTGCCATTTCAAAGTATTTTTTTTAGCTAGCAGAACAATAAAGAGGATGATGGAATTCCAATTCCATAAATCATATTGCGGAACATATATCCAGCTCAAAAAGTAGGTCTTCAGCAATATTTTTCTGATCCTGTTTCAGATGGATGAATCCTTTAAAGACTTTCTTTTATCTTGTAATAATCTAATGGTTTGCCTGTGTGTTCAATAATTCCTATCAATACTGATACCTCTCGGACCAGGCTTTTTTGCCTGAACATTTATGATATTTTGTTTTTATTAAAAAGTCCAGGGCATGACTTAACTGTCTGCTACCTACCGTAAGTCATGCTGGGAAACCTGCAGATGAGACTATAGCTGCATCTTAAATGCCTTTATTACTGTTTTCTTGACATTTTCAGCCTAAGATGAAGCCCAGTGTAAACCACACTGTTGGTGATATCACTCTTATTTACCTCATTTTGAGGGTTGAGCTGCCAACATAATTTCTTCAGCATCACACATCACAGTAATGAAACAACCTCTTATTTTCTTTCTGCAAAAACCACCAAAAGCAAACAAACAAATAATGAAAAATTCATGAAGTAGTTTACACAAAAATATAATCCTTGCAGTACCAGGAATTTTTCAGTATGAATGGGTTGTGGTTGTTTACCTAGTCTGAGTCCTTATCTTTTTTGCATCACGTCTTTGAGCATTCGCAGGTAGCAATTTTTTATTTGTATATCTTTGAAGTAGCTGTATCTTGTGACCATTTAGTAAATAAACCCCCCCACCCCCCAAAAAGAATCAAGGTATGTTCACAGCACTCAAAGTGACACCATGGCCAGATCTGGTTACCAAAACTTCAGCCAATGACTTAAATAGTGCATTTTCTTTCTTTTGTTCCTTGAAATTATTTTAAAACTAATATTCTGATATACATTAGACTAGATTTCTGTTAAATACTGCCTGGATATCAAAATTGCATATATACCCCCCCCCTTAGTTACCTATTACCTAATGGACATTAACCCATTAACCTTACATGGAATTTTAGGAATACTCTGGGGGAACTGATCCTTTGGAGCAGGACTGATGATGTAAAAAGTATGGCTGTAGCTTAACTCTATACTGAGGAGTCAAAGCCAATATTTTTTTACAAGTAATAGCATGCTGCATTCATCCTAGCAGCTGATGCACAACCTAGGAAACCCTTAATAATGGAAATGACAATAAATAAATGTCAGCTTGTATACTTAGGAGAGGAGATTGGTACATCTCAGTACAAAAGCATTCAACTTGGTACAGAACTGTACCTGAGAGACTATACCTTTGAGAAGGTATCTGCAACATTACATAGTGTTCATGTTTCAGTTCTTCAAGAGTGCAAATTGTGAGGGAATTTTAAGTGTTCTGGCAGTTTGGAAGTTCTTCTTCAATCTCCTTTAAATGAGTTTATCTGCATTTTCACATTCTATTTCCTGAATATTAATTTTCTGTAATATCTGTTTATATGCTGTTTGCTTAACCTTTTTATTTGCTTTATAAACATAAAAAAATGAAACACACTTTTCATTTCCTCTTTTTGTCTTCTCTAATACTGTCTCTCTATTTCTCATCTGTATGGTACCTATGCATACAATTTGCAACTGGCTCTTTTCTGTACAAACAACTCATGATTAATATAAATGAGCTCAGATTGATTCAGATACAATAGGGGCTGGAGAGTGATGGCTGATGCAAACAGGAAAGTGGATTAGCATTGTTCTTGCTGCATGATGAATTGCACTACATCATGCATTAAAACAATGAATTGTCCTTCAGGATATCAAAGACATTAGCAAACAACATGATGGCAAATACACAGTCTTTTATCTGATGGAGACAGTATTCCTCACAGAAGATGCTGAGGCTGGAGGAGCATCAGCAGGATTTTTGGAATCTGGCTGCATGGAGGCAGAGCAGCTGCTTGGTCTACTGAACATACTGCCTGAAGTAAACCTTTCACAGTGAGCTCTCTTGCTGCCTTTTTTGGAACAGTTGTGTTTTAATCATCATCATCATCATCATCATCATCATCACTATCTTCCTCAGATTAGTGAAGGTCCAATCAAGTCAGTCAAGGGTGGAGATTGGGAAAAAAATGCAGTAATTGTCTGGTGCCAGTCTCACAGATGAAGGCCCTTGAACCTCACTGGCAATGTCACAGCACTGGCATGTGCTAGTCCATAAGCACTGGCCCTCTGCTTTGTAGACACAATTTTCTACTGCTGTGTCAGTTGTCTTGTCTTAAATAATAATTTCTTCATATGCAAGACAGTATTTAGCAAAATGTGCTATGCTACTACAGCAGCTTGCCTTTATTTTTTCTTGGAGTTATTTTATTAAATTTCTGTTTTATGAAAATATCACACTGCATGAACATTGCAAATTACATTTGTATTGATGAATAGCTGGCGAGCAAATTTAATTGGCAAAATGCACCTCCAGCACAAATACAAGAAGAGAATAGAGTAAACAAAGTCTTTCACCTTTAACTACTGTTTCCAGTGATCTGGTGGCCCCTTTGCAGGAAAAATACTTGTGTTATTACCTCACAGTCAATCAGACTCCTCCTGGGGCATTACACAGCAGCTATAATTGTATCTCTCTCACTGTTATAGAGAGTTCAAGCACCTTTATTTTTATTTATGCATGCTATGATGGACTTGTTCATCAGTGGGTGTTCAGAATTTCGTCAGAAATTTAAGTTCACATTCAAATGTAGGGAATCAAGACTTCACATAATGAGAAATGTAAAACATGGTTGTGAGTGCACAGTTATCACTTTACATAAAAATAGTACCCAACACCCTACAACAATTTTAAACCTCTTTCCTTTATTCCTTCTGAACAGATAATTAACTTTGGTGTTAGGCAATTTTTTGCCCAACCAAAAGTAATCATCCCAATCCACTCTAATGACATTATGTTTGAAATAGGAATATTTTGCTTGATCAGCTACAGGGTATTAAAAATTGTATTTCTTTCTAGGATAGACTGCATTAGTTCTTGTTCACTTGCTTAATTTCAAGCAAAACTCTAAGGAAACAGGCAAATTCCAATTCAATTTCATTTAATTGGAATGACAATATTTACAACTCTGAACTATTTAAACATTTAAAATTTCAGCAGTAATTTTCAAATTTTCATAATGACTTATGTTTAAGACAGATATTGAATACTTCTTCATATTGTTCTGTCTCTTAAAGAGGGTTCTTTTAGGTGAAATCATACTTTCAGGAATTTTTGAAATGTGATTGATACTTTAAAATATTTCAAAGTTCTCTCTAATAAATCTGGTTTGTCATATGCATACCAAACCCACAAAAGTGACAAAAATTACCATATTGAGTCCCTGTAATGTACAATCCACTCCAATACTTGTCCTGCAGCTGCCAGAGATGAAGTAGTTTTAAAATCCTACGTTTAGTACTCAAACCTTCTCCATTATGGATATCTCTTTGGATTGAGGAATCCAGGGTTGGTCCTGACTTTCCTCCTCTGCTTTGAAGTCATTTACTTTTATATGTCTTGCCTAAGACAGCTGTTCCATTTCACTGATAGATGTTATGTCACCTTACAGCTATCTTGGGCTTCTTTCACTTTATGAAGGCTGTTTTCATCTACACATTTTCATTTCAACTCTTGTCTTCTTATATAAATGATGAGCTCTTTAAAAACATACTACTGTAATCTGTTGGCACAGATCAAGAAGTGTCTGCAATCCACAAATGAAACTGGTGTGTGGGTTGTGGTTATCTCAACTCTATTCTATTCTAGACATCAGAATCATAAACTTTGACATTTCACAGAGGAAATGAAATGGTCTTATATTTTATCTGGCATAACTATACCCTCATTTGTTTCAATTGCCTCAAATTACACTGGCAATATATACTGTTTGTAGCAAGACCAGTTATATCAAAGATAATAATAAAAATATGTTTGCTTCAGACTGAACTGCATTTTCAATTTGGTTTCTTTCCCAAATAGAGCAGCAGTAGATGTAGTATATTAATCTGCACAATTTAAGCTTTAATGGGCTAGGAAACATGCTTTTACATTAATATGATTTAAACCTAAAGTACAGCAGTTCTATTAAAAATAAATCAACTTCTGCATGGATGTCTGAATAACCAAAGCTTTTTTTACAACTAGCGTCGCTTTTTCTTTGCTCTAAAAGGCAGAGACAATCCTGAAGGGGCTGACACAGGAATTTCAATCTGCAGTGAATAATGAAAACCATACATAACAGCTGAGGCATAAAGCAAATGCTCTAAGTTTCCTTAACATTTTTCTGTTCTCAAAAAGTATAAAGCAAACAACATTAATTAGGGGGATTTGTCCTTTCTAACACCCACCGTGTTGCTGCTCCTGTAGACTCCCAGCCATGCCCAGCGTACGCGCACGTCTCCGGCTCTGCGTCTGCGCGAGTGCCTTCCTACATGGCCTTTCATTCCCCCTGTTTTCCTCTTTCCTTGCCCAAGATCCAGTTTGAACCTGCTGCTTTTCTCTGTTTGCTGCAGTTACAGGTCTTTTCCTTTCTGCAGGGGCATGAAAACTTTTCCAAGGGCCGAGGCAGAAACCTGAAGGGGGGTGATCCCATTCACCAGGTTGCCAAAGTCATGGGTGATGGAGAAGAGTCTAAGCAAAAACAACAGGGAGGAGGAGAGCAAATATGAATTGGGCACTGGAGTTTCATTTTGGAAAGATCATAAATTTTCAAGATTTTTTTTAATATAGCTTTTGTGAAGATGCAAATAAGAAAATTGCTGCCGTGGTGAATAGTGAGAAGCAGTAAAAGATAATGGTGGGACTTGGTTTCCAGCAATCAATGGAAAAAAAACAGGCTGGAAGCTTATCTTAATTTGGCACTGATTGTTAACTGCATGCATCAGAGAAAGTAAAGAAATATTGAACTTCATTTTATGAACACAAATCTACTGTTTACTAACATCACTGCATAGGGAAGTAGAACAGTGAAATACTGATGTTGATGTAGTAGGATACTTTTGGTGTCTTATGTGGTGGCTTAATTTTATTTAAATTAAGCTCATAAGAATAGATACATATTTTATGAGAGCAGCTTTTACTAATGTATGAATTATAGTGAATTTTTTTCCTTTCATATGGACATCTTAAAAGTGGCAGTTTTATAATGCTTTGCCTTTACTGAACCTTTGGTACTTGTCTTCCACTTCTAGCTTGTGAGGAATATAGCTGTGGCCTGAAGTATACCTAAGTATACCTAAGTATGCTCTAAGTGGATATGACAAGCTCTAAATATTCAATAAGGCTCTTCATTATAAAACTCTACCAAAAAAAAAAAAAAAAGATGCTAAGACAACAATGCTGAGATTATAAAGTCAAGTGTTTGCAAGTAAAGACACTCCAGTGTGTAGCAGGATTTATCCCCCTTTCGGCTGTTAGTCACTTACTAAGCAATTGAGTCGTCACATTTTCTAACAGTTAGTCATGATGTTATGATCTATTGCTTTAGCAGTCTTTGGAAATTAAAATAATTAGTAATAAATGGTTCAATCATGTACACTGCTAATATTCATTCTAGAAATTTAGCCAATTGCTCAAGTAAAGTGATGGGGGTTTTGCACCTGAATTAGGTACTATTTTAACCACAAGAAAGGAAATACATTCAATTAATAGGTATTCGGTAATTAGCAGACTATCCTGGTTCATGAATGACATCTGAATATGGATTTGAGGCTTTGTACAAGCAAGCAAACAAACCAGGAAAAAAAGCTTTTCACAAAGTGTTCACTTCCAGCAACTAATGAAAGATCAATGTTATGTTCAGGACATTGAGAGTGTTCAAAAATTCTTGTGAATATGGCTTTTTAATATTTAGTCTCTAAATTTAACTATTAGATAACCTTTTCATCTTCAGAAGCATTAAATCATTAGGAGTTCCCTTGGCAGGACCCGGCACTAAAATTCTTCAGAAACAGCATATGTGGCAATAATTGTCACTGTAACTTCATAAATAAAAGACTGTAAGTCCATGAGAAAATAGGATTTCCAAGTTATCTTCTGGCTACTCAGATACTGTGAGCATCTTGAAGAGATGTAAATCCCATCATTTGATCTCCAGCCCAGGTGGGCACAGCACTGGGGATGGAGTTTACCTGGGACATACTTCTGATTATTTCTGATTATTTCTGATTCTATTTCTGATTAAGTTGTTCAACAAGAAATACTAGAGGTGGCCTGAAGTTGTGTTTATTGTTCTTTAAATCCTGTTCCTGCACTCCTTGCATGGGTTAGGTCTTGGCAATAATGGAAGAGTTAAGATTTCTCCTTTCTGCTACTTTCTGCTAATATGTTTATTGCATTTTAGTTACATGACTGCTGTCTCTACTCTGGAAATTCTTGATTATAAGACAAAGAAGATATGGACAAGTAATCAATTTCTTCTTAATGACCCTGTGTGGTAAATGACAGCTATTTTAAGTGCTACATGTAAATAAATGTGCAGAAATAAGTGGGAGGTTTAGGATTTTCATAGGTAAAAATATGGAAAGGACTTAGTCTGAAAACCAAAGAAAGGGGGTTTATTTTGTAATAAATGTAATAAAAGAAATTATTTAGACTGGGACAGGGTGTTTTCTAATGAAGCCTCATTAGCAGTGTATTATATAGCCACACTGAGATTGAGGATCCAGTCCTACGAGTGACTGAGCAGTGATAATTAATCTGCATTTTCTCTGGCTCAGGCCAATTGTTTTCTTAGGCAGTAATTAATGAAAGATCTATTTAGGACTCATGAGCTTTTAATATAACAATGAGTAGGTATTCCACCTTAGGGTGTAGCACAGATGACTAAAATTAATTTGCTTTAACAGACAGCACCTAGTCTCAATAAAAACATTTCAAATGGAATTACATTTTAGCCTATGCATTTAGAGAGCTCCTTATACTTTCATAGGATGCCAGATAAGTACAATGTTCCCAGTGACATCAATCAGCTTTGGATTAGGACTATTGGATCAGCAGTTATTCTCTTTATCTGGGTTCGGGGCATAAAATGATGGTTTAACATAGCACAACATTTTAATTACTTAAAAGCTCAATGCATGCTTAACATTAGTCACAAAATTTACATGGGAAAATTTTTTGTTTGTTTGCGGCAGGATAATTTCCTGCAGCATAGTTTTCTTTGTCTCTTGGAATATACTAATGCTATCCAGTTAATTTTTGTCATTAAACCCTGAAGCTTTTACTGAAAGGAAAAAATTATAATTCTATCCCTTACACAGAATTGAAAATTTGCAAACCTAAGATTAGGTGGAGCACATTAGCATGTGCACAAGTACTTAATTACATTAGTGATGCAAATGTTTTGCAATACTGTGGTTTTGTAAACAAAATAATCTTCTTATTATAGAGAATTTGCAATGTGAAGGAGGCTCAGATGCTATGAGAACTGAAACGCACTACCATGTTTAGTTTCTGAAACAAAGGTTTCTTAAAAATCCATTGAATTCCCAAAACAGTATTTTTTAAAAAATCACTGTTTACTTTTACATGGTAAATTTTGTAAAAAATCTATTTTGTTTTATTCTTGTTCTGTATGGATTATTTCAGCATCAGTTGAATAATTACTTCAACAGTAATATATTCAATTGTAGCAATTTTTTCCCAGCTAAGCTTCAGGATATTCTAAATCCCCAACAATCAAAACCACGTGCAAATGGAATAATTTCACACCCCCAACACTACAACTAAAAATATGTATTCATAAATTTACTTCGCAAAGTATTAGAAAATATATTATGTGACATGAAGTATGTTGCAATGAATAGCTATAAATTTTTTGGAAATAGGGGATCATTTCACATCTACACCTGGTAGATCAGAGTCTGCATCTTGAAAATTGATGCATACCTGTCTAAAATATTAACATTATTTTCTATATACCTGAAGTTGTTTACAAACTTTCTTATCTTAACATTGAAGTGTTGATTATAATTTGTTATTAATAACAATTTTTTTCTTTCCTTTCTTTGGCCATATTTCTTGAAAATCTCCATATTTTCATTGAGTTCCATGGGAATTTGAGTTGAAAAAAGGTAACAGATTTACTGAAAAATGCTTTTTTTACTCAAATACAAGTAATTTTGCTTGATTATCAAATAAAAGAATCTGAATGCAGTCCTTCTTTGGTGGCCTTTAAAGCTCAGCATGGTTTTTTGCCAGAGGCATCCATCCCAGTTTCACAGCTATCAATACCCTTTTGCCAGGGCACAGTGAGGGCTGGCTGCTCCCTGGGGCACAGGGAGCCAGGAGCAAGTCATGTGAGAGACATTTATACTCTGGAACATGTAAGACTATGGGGAAAATGATTTAAAATTAGTTAGGTTGCAAAATCACGTTCATGGAAATTGGGATGCACTAACATAGTTTAGCTGCTTCTGTTTGACTCATTCCCCTTCCCTGTGTGACCAAGGTGCATGGAAGAAAGACAAAGTATTATGTAAAAATAATGTAAAATTGATTAAGCCGTCATTAGATTTTTACATAAAAGAGCAGAAAATGCACATTCAGCACTTTGTAAACATGAAACAGTGATTTTGAAAGCTAACCCTCCACTGTTTTTACAGCAGAATTTAGGCATTATTTTTTTGTTTTTTAAAAGGAAAATCCTGCTTATCCTGCACAATCCTACTTATCCTCATTTGGCTGTGAGCTTGAAAGCTGTGACCCATTTGGGCTGAGCTTCAGCATTTCATGTGCCAAGGGGAAGTGAGTATTTCACTGTGTTTTTGTGAGAAATAGGTTAGATGCCCAAAACCTTAATTGGCACCTTTTATCACTTTAAATCTAAAAATCCTGAAATTTTTCTGAAAGGATAACAAGCCTGGGTTTGTGTCCAGAAACACTGTATAACTTCCAGCAGTTCATGGCATCTCTGGTATAGCATATCATGAGGGGACCAGTTCTGGAACATTTATTGGGAAGATAGCCTAAGTTTTATGAGGAATCCAGCCATTGCAAGACAAACCCTGATTTTAACCATGATCAATAAATAAATAAATCCAGCTAGAGATTAATGTTATTACAAATCAATCTCTTTTTTTTTTCCCCAAGGATTTTCTCTTTGCTTTCTTGGTATTTTCATGTTGCATCAAAGGAGGTAGAAGATACAAAAAGGCCATAGAATACTTTATAATGGAAAAAGATAACCTAAGATGCTCTCCCTCCAAGTTTCCTTATATGTTTCCATACATGTAGCTGTAGATGCATCTGTACCTATATCATCTATATCTATGTATAGACATACATATGACATAGACACAGATGCAGTGCCAGGTCCATGAAAACAACAATTATATCAACCTGATTTGTCTCAGGATGAGTATGTGTCTGGTAAGGACATATACAGGGTCATGAGTATAAATAATAAAAGTTAAACAATACCCTTCTACTTCTGTATTAAAATATAAATATAAATGTACATCTGTATAGACATGCAGACATATGTATATATAGAAATATACATGAGACTGCTTTGCAGCTATCTGTCCATTTATCTATGTAAGTTCAAACAATCCTGTAATACTGTGATGCTTTACTACCATGAAACTCATTTCATATTCCATCAGTCCCTCTGAAAATGATGAAGTGAGATCATTTACCCCATTCTTGTTAATGGGCTGGGCTTTTTATTCTTGCTACAACAAAATGAGAGAATAGCTTGGCAAACTCATATCCATTACAACAACAGTTGTACCGCAGTGATATTAGTCAGATCATGTTTAATATTTGTGCTAATAAAGAAAAATATTCTGTCATTTGACAAAGTCTGAAATGAGAAAAGTTGGCGTATTTTTTTTCTGTTCTGAAAAGGCTCAGGTTCTGACTGAAAGTAAGCCTGACCTCCAAATTTCATATCTTTTTGTGAATACTGCAAAGTTCAAGAATGCTTAGGCACATATGGCCTTACCTGGGATTTGTGTAAGTCTGAACATACCTGCTTATAGCATGAGGCTGTAATTAATGACACTTTGCAGGCATCCAAATACCTCAAAGTCTTCTCCAAAATTTAATTAATACAACAACCTGGAGAAGTAGTCATGGGAGATAAAAGAATTTTTTCACATGAATTGAAATGCAGCCGTCCTTGGACTAGCATGTAGCAGCTGTTTAACAGGAGGTGGAAGCACAGATTAAGGCTGGAGATGAGCTAAAATCAAGAGGAAATTTCTGTAATAAAAGTATGGAATTGAAGGTTAGTTGAAGGCGGACATTAGGTCGATTCCTCTGTTGACAATGTTATGATTTCATGTGCATGGTTTATGATAACTGTATTTTGTTGTAGATTGATTAGAAAAACAGACACGTAATAGGTGCCTTGTATGTACTTAAATGGACATATAATTAATTAAATTAATAAAATGCAAATGAAATTTTATTTTGATAAAAAATTGTGCATTTAATAGGTACTTCTGATTTCCCTAATGCGAGAAAAGAATCACAAATCAGAATAAATCTATTCCACTAGTTTTGCAAAAGTCTCTTAAGGAGGAGTGGAGGACCAGAATCAATATGTATTTAAAAATAAAGCTGTCATCTTAGTGTTCAGATAATAAGATGTCAATAAAAAAAGATAAGGTAATTTCCTATCATAAGATCGCTATTGATAGAGGTAACAAACATTTTGGAGGCCTTGTTTGCAGCAGTGATTGGAGGTCTTTGGGCAAGTAAATGTGTTCACAGTGCAATTCTCCATAATATGCAATTTGGAATGATGAGCATGTGTGTTGGAATTATCAGAATCATCTCTCTATATAAAATAGTCCTGGAAAGGAGTTTCTGGCAGTGAAAAATGGCTTGCCATTATGAAAAGACAGTGAATAACCACAGTTTTTCTCAGTGTTAGAGACCCTCCTCCCATAGCCCTGGGCAACCTTTGGAGGTTCACAAGAGATCCAGACCCACAGCCTGCACCTTTGGATGACTCTGCCTAGGAGGTGGCTTTATTAAAGCATCGACTGTAACTCACTTTCATTAGTGCCATATTAAAGACTTAGAAGCTAGAACAAACTCCATAACTTTCCATTTTCTGCTGCTGCAGTTCATACAATATGAATATATTAAATATAATTTCTTCAAATGACTTTTGATAAAGACAGTCAGTGATACTCCCTCCCCTGGGTTAGTTTCTTTGTTTAAAGAGACATGCTGCTGCAGAGTTATAGTGGCAATAGTATTTTGACAAACTGCTATAAAACAAGAACAAGTCCTGCTTTCCAGTATTAATCCATCAGGAATCTGTTAGGGATTCATCTTGTCTGAAATATTCATAGGCAGCAAAATGTCCTGAATGCCCTACAGAATTTGTGCAGAGTCAGGCAGGTGATTGATAGTGAAGTTCTGTTCTGAGTCACTCACAGTATGTAACTCTATTTGTCTTGCCAAACACTAAAGAGCAACCAGCTCATAAAATGTAAAGGTAACAGGGCTCATATTTTCCCCAATTTAAGAAAGAAGCTGGTGTCTCCACTTCACTGTACGTCACTGAAACTAATTTCCATTAAATCAAAGGGGAGAGGCACAGTGTTCCTAGCAGAGAATACAGAAGATGAATTAGGCAGGTGTCATTTATTGTGCTGTATATGTTTGTGTATATGATTTTTTAGAAAAATCTTACACAATTTTATATTGTAAACAGCTAAATTACAGCTGAATTGTTGAATTTTTGCCCCATTTCACCAAACCAAGAAATTAATTAAATGCCAGTGAAAGTCCTCATGGGCTTGCAGAGGAATTAACAGCATTCCTCAAGAAAGTGGACTGGGTAACACGTTGCTTTCCCTAGTACTTTAACAAGATACCAGTGACCCAGTGATTTGTGCTGGATATTACTGGGTATAGTCCACAGTAGTTGAAAAATGTTTCCTGATTCTGGTTAGCAGTCTGCATGCCATGGATGAAATTTGGGAGATCCAGAGCTCAAACTGATTGAAACTGATTACCTTTTTAGTAGGAACATTATCCATCTGTTCATTACAAATATGTCCCGCATTTTCTAAACATGGGTGCTGTAGGTTGTGGGGAGGGAAATATGCATGCTCAGGACCTTGTTTTCACATCAGCTGAATAAATTCAGGTATTTCAGCCCTTCTGAGGGCAACAGATTCTGTGAAAGCTTGCAGGATTTCCTATCTTGCTCTTAGGAGCTGTCATCTTCAGTTTCCTACTTCACCCTATAGCCATGTGGTGCAAGTGCAACCTCATTAGTTCGAGGCTGAAAATGCCACTATACAGATACAAAGTAGGCATTAAAAAAGTGCTTACACTTGAAAACTGATCATGTAATAAAGATAAATTGAGCTATATACTCAGTTTTGATGGAAGAAAAGGAAAAGTAGAGAAAAAACAAAAGAAGCAACATGAGGTTTATCCACACTTTACAGAGTGAAAGTCAGATTAGAGGCAGGGAGGAAAAAGGGAATAATTTAGGCCGGGGGCTGCAGAACAACACAGAGTATAACTCTCTCCGTAAACCAACTATTATTTACTCAGCAGCATCTTTCTGTTGCTCCACAATACTTGTGCTTAGATAATGTTCATCTGTTAGCTTGTTTATTGAATAATAACCTGTTATTTAAAATAAAATAATTGTTTCACTTGGATTTTTTCCCCATTTGCTTACTTTTGCCTGTAAATGAGTGGAGAAGAGTGTGAGGCTTTCTAACTCTATATAGAGCAATTCTATCTGATGGTAAAATTACGCATGGCACAAAATGGCTCGCAGAATTACCCCAAATTACAGACCTATTCACCCTCCCAAATGTAGTTGAGATGAACCAAAAATATACTATAAATCAGAAGCATGTCCACATGTGAGCTTGTTTTGTTGCATCCTTATTCCTTTAAGCCTTATTGAAATCAGTAATGCAAACATCCTCTTCCAATCAGCAGCAAAGACAATTGAAAAAAATTACAAGAACAATAAACTGTAAAAGAAGGTTTAATGCCTTCTGGCAAGATATTAATGGCACTGATTACACTCATGTCTCAACAAAGAATCAGAGGCCAGATTCTCAGCTGACATAAGTGGTGTCAGCAGAACTGTGTTGCTTTATCCCATGTGAAGATCACACTCTATTTAGGCAAAGCCATGTTGCATCCTTAGCTCCAGAATCTGTTTAGGTAGAAATACTGAGGAAGAGCAGAAAAGCATGTTACTTAGTAGGACTTTGAACAGATGAAGGGTTTATTGTCTGCTCTAAACTGCTCTGTAGTTAAACAGAAGGATACCTGTGGAAGGTACAGTTGGCCAAAAATTACTCAGCTGCTTCTTTGCTTAAAATTTGAAAATAGAAAGAGGCGTAAAACACACACTAGGCATTTTCTGGATTCTGGGTGCCTCATGAAGCCCATGTAATCTTTGCTCTCTGATTAGGCTGATGGATGAAATTTGGTTTATTCCAGTGTGACTGGTACCATGGTGTGAGAAAATCAACAGAGAGATCCAGGCTGTGATTTCTGTGCTCTGGGCAAGTGTAAAAGGAAGCAGAATAAATGCTTTCTGAAGCCATTTTTGTGGGCAAAACTGAATGGCAAAAAGGTTAATTATGTACACTGTCTGCCAACAGTGTAAGAGCAGCATGTGCTCAGGATGGGAGTCAGATTCCTGCTGAGGAATGTGATCAAGATAAAACAAATGCCAAGAGACTGATAGAACAATGAAACGACGACACTCGCCTAGCTTGGTAAAGCAGATGGAGAAGGAACCCTAATAAGGTAAGGTCATTCCACAAGGAAGTCACTGAATGGAAGCAAGACTACCAAAAATATAAAAGCTTGATAAAGGATAAAAAAATCATTATCATATGAATAGAATACACATTTATACAGAATGCTGTAATAGATAGGTGGTGTGGTATTTTGACAAGTGCTGTAATGAAGAGCTCAGTAAGGGTGAACAATAATTGGTTGAGCTCTGTGTTGAGGAACCGAATTTTGACAAATTCCAAGAGGCATCAGGGATGTTCAACAAAAGAACTTCTGGTATCAATCCACTGAATTCTGTTAAAGTATTAAACACACAAAGGAAGAATTCAAACAAACTCTCAACACATTGATTTTATGCCTTTTGGAGGTTTGAAAATAAACATGAGTACTTTTCAAAAAGAAGTGGCTATATACTCAGTTTTGAAAAAGGAAAGACAAAAGGGAAGAAGTGGGAAGGTATTCCATTCCTATTTATGCTCAATAACAGCCCTTCTCTGAGATCCTTTTACACTGAGTTCATCTTAGAAAGCCAATATGTCATATCACTGTAAAATTAATCTGAGTCCCAGTAGAAGGTGTTCAAATTCAGTAGCTACTTGAGAACAGTAAGTATAACCAGAATATGCACATATTATTATATGATTTCAGAAACAGGTAGTAATGTTCCATGCAGTAACTTGTGACATACAAAAAAAAAAATTAGAAGTGTGCAATGAAGTGATTAAATTACTGAGGTGTATTTTTGGCTCAAAAAAAGGCTGCAAAAGCAAGGAATAACATTTCTCTTTTATTTCATGGCTGGTTGTAAAATTACGGACAAGCCTATCTATATGATCATACCCCCCATTTTCAATACTGAGATAGTTTGCTCTTAATTCCTATTGATTACTTATAAAAAGTGGTGAGGAAGGAAGTTTAAGCGTGGATAAAAACCTAGAATTCTTCTAATCCTTTGCCCGTGGAGAATTATAGCTCTATTAAAATACTAAAAAAGGCATTATTTCAATTATGCCAGGCCAGGTATTTCATATGAACAGGACCTGGTCATTTTATTAAGGAAAAGAAATACAAGCAAGTACATGGGAAAAAAAAAAGGGATTTGATCTTTTTGTCTGCTTAGTCAATATGGAAAGAAAAAAGTTCTTATAAAAAGTGACAGGAAATCTATGCAAATCCACACATAGTCAAAAAACCAGAACCCAGCTTAGCTGGAATATTGAAGAGAGTTTAAATAAGTGCCTTTAGACAGGGTTTTCTGATGGTAATTGAACTGATTGTTCATTGAAGAGTAGGATGGAGAACAGGGCAATATCTTAAAGCAGTGAATGTGAGTGACCAACAATAAAAAAGGTCAGGCTGATGAGGGAGGGGGCTGCAGCCCAGATTCATATGGGGAGTCTTCTCTAGTAAAGGAAGACAGGAAATGAGACAGGAAATGAATGTGAGCATAGCGGCCAAACACAGGAGTATTGATCTTAGGAAAAGTCTAGCCACTAAGTGCCTTAATTTTTGCTACCTGTTTAGCAAAATACTCATGATGTTTTATCCTCAGATGTCATTTCTAAGTATTTTTTGGTGCTGTCTAATCAACAGACACTGATGTGTGTATCCTTGAGCAATATTCTGCCTGTGTTCTACCAGCACAACCTCATCATATCTATTGCTGCTTCTGTTACAATACCTTTTTCACTGCAGATGTACATATCACACATATACCTTTGTAGGCCTTATTGCCCCTTATATTAGAAGGAAAATATAGTCTCTCATTTCTCTTTTTGAACAACTTCTTCTCTATTCTGGCAATGGCTGATACAGAACAAAGATTCCCTTCTCACACAGATTTTTTTTGCTTACCACATTATCCACAGCTTCCCTGTTTTTCACCTTTGGAATTTTAAAAGGCAGAAACTGAACTTGGTTTGATACATTTTACTTCATCTGAGAAAAAAAAAAAAGAAATAGAAAGTTGAAAGCTTAAAGATGCACAAAGGGTTATGGGAATCTATGACTTCTCTTGCAGGTTAGTCTTTTGTAAGGCTTTCCTCCAAAATTAGGAGCTGTTCATTCAGTAAAATGTGTAGCAGAAAAAAATACTGGAAAGTCTATTTTGCTACATTTAAGAAATACTATAACTCTACAATGTGCTATCATTTTATAGACCTATGTGGAGGACTATTTTGACTGCTTTGATATATACAATCTGACAAATCAATGTGTTTATAACACTGTGTATTCAAATGGGTTACAGAGTATAATGTAAAAAAGAAATACACTCACTTGCCAGATAGGGGGTTTTCTTCTCCCATTTAAAAGTTGCTGCTTTTCTTAACCCTGTGGAGCTATTTGTTTTGAAACTGTAACAAATAGAAATAAAACTTTTTCTTATCCTGATAACTTGAATTTTGTGTTTGGTATCTGACAAGTCCCTTTCCAACAGTTTTTCTTGATGTTCTGCCTTCTGTCTTCAAATTCTGCCTTCAAATACAGAGAATGTTACAATTTTGGTCTGACTTACAAGAGTTTAGGAATGTATTTTCCTTCCTTCCCAGGGGGCATTGTTAACGTTTAGCAACTCTATTGTCTGGTGCAGCAGAAGGAAACTTACCACTTTGATGTGGATTCCTATTAAAGCAGTGCAGAGTATTAAACTAGTGATCCAGAGCTTCAGAGAGTTGAAAACAAACAGCACTGTTTCAGAAAGTATTCATGAATTCAACTTCAGGAAAAAAATACCCAAAAAACCAACCCACGGCCAAAGCATAGAACAGCGGTATTAAATTTTATGTTTTAAAATTAGTGATATGTATGGCAGCATTACTGAGTACATATTATCCTTATAATTCAAATGTGATTCACCTGGTGAAAAAAATCTTATTTTCTTAAATTTCACCTAAATGATCTACTTTAGCTTAAATTTGAAAGAGAAAGATAATCAGAGCTACAATAATACTTTGGTTGAGACAATTAGTGGGAGCCATCAGACATTTCATTTTGCATGTAATTAATCTTTTTCTACTGAAATTGTTTTAGCAAATCACATTTCACAATTTTCCCCTTGTGTTTGGCAGCTGAATCCATAATTCTCTGGGATGAAACTGGTTGCTGTAGTTTACTCTCATGTGTGGATGAAAAGTTAAATCACACCCAGTTATCACCTACTGTGGCACAATTGTATAGGAAGAAAAAAACAGAATTATCATAACTACAAACTAGGAATTCAACGAATTATTTCTGTTCTGGTCTCCTTGGTACAAGAGAGACATGGATATGCTGGAGAGAATCCAGCCAAGTGCCACAAATATAATGACAGGACTGGAAAATCTCTACTGTGAGGAAAAGCTGAGGAAGCTGGAACTGTTTAGCCTAGAGAAGGGAAGGCTCAAGGATATTATCAATGTGCAAAATAACTGATATAAGACAATGTAGGAGAGAAAGCCAGGCTCTTCTCAGTTACAGGACAAGAAGCAACGGACAAAATTAAGAAACATGGAATTCCATCTGAACACAAGAAATGAGTGAGTCTGGTCAAACACAGGAGCAGTTTGCCCAGACACAATGTGGAGACAGAAGTTGTCTGGACATGGTTCTGGGCTACCTTCTTTACTTAATTCTGCTTAAGCAGGGGGGTTGTACTAAATGATCTCTAGAGGTTCATCCAATCCTAAAAGACTCTCTGTGATTCCTTGTGATTTGATGGCATGTTAAGGATTTTGCATTGCACCATTCATTCAGAGCTTTGGATCAATAACAACATGTGCTTCAAAACTCAATTTTATGTTAACATTTCTAGACACCTTTCTTCACATTCTCAGCTGATGTGCTTTAGGTTTTACCAGACAATTCAATGGAACCCAGTGATAGAGACTCAAAGACAAAGCCAACACTAGATCTCTGAAACCATGCCAGGGACAACAGACATTAGTTTTCTGAATTAATATACCTCAGAGCTGAGCTAGTGCTGGTTTATGCCCTTAGCCATAGGTGTAAACCCTGTGAACAAGCTGCAGATATGATATTCCTGGCTGGGAAAGCAACAGTTGAAATGAACATTAGAGATCCTGTCCCATCTTTTGGCTGCTTAAGCTCATACACATCTGTCAGTATGGCAGTATGCCTGTTAGCAGTGCTGTATGCTAATTTTTTGGGTCTTGGGATAAACTGGAGATACGTTTAGGTGGGCAGCTTGAGCATGACACTAAAATATAATCTCTTCTGCAGGGGTCATTGCTTGGATGATGTTATGAAGATGTCAATGCCTGCCTCTTGGGATTTTTACTTACTGACTTAAATACCAAAGATGTTATAGACAAGGAGTCAAAACTAAGAAATATTTTAGAAGCAGTAGGAAGGACATTTTGCATTTTGTGGACAGTGTGAAACATTTTACAAGAGTGCAAGAAATGCAAAACACAAGCTTTGGGGTCCAGGAATATTCATATAATTTCTTTGGAAGATAAATGCATAGGCTGTACTTTTATGAAAGGAATTCAATACATGATTTGAGCTACATGTATTCCACACCATCTCCCAATGCCATTTTGTGCAGCTGAGAACTTAGGCTGCAGTGCATTGAGTCATATCAAGCTGTGATTGTTAGAAAAATATTTTGCTAGTTAACTTTTTTGTTATCTCTTTATGCAGATAAATTTCAATCTGCTCATAAACTGCTTGCTATCAATAGTATTCCTGTAGTGTGGAGTGTCCTTTATAAGAGGGGGTTTTGCTTTTGCTTCTTGGTATCAGCTCTGCTACAGGAAGGAAATTATGTTCCTAAGATGTTTTACTAGAGATGAATTTGAAGTTTGGCATGAGTTTAAGTGTTTTGTTGAACTGAGTGCTGTGAGTATAATCTTCATAAACTGCTTGCATTAATCAAAAAGTGCTAATTAGTAGCTAAGCTTCATTTTTGGAAAAGGCTGCATTTATTTATTATGTTAAATATAAAAACCTCTTCCCTCTGAGTGGCCCATGTAAAGAGGATTGCAGATCACAGCCCAAATATTGAGGGGAGGTAAAAGCTTCTTAATAACAGTTTCCAACAAGTAGATCTCACCAGGAGGAGTTGGAGCTGCTAATGCTCCATTATGTGTTACATGTTGGATATCTGTGGAGAGGCAGGAGAAAACAGCTTTTGAACCAGCAGCATAAATGTTGAACTTCATGGAGCATTGTTTCCTTTTTTTTTTTTTNTTTTTTTCTTTTTTTTTTTTTTTTTTTTTTTTCACACTATGGGGCTGTAGCTGAGTGCCTCAGTCCTTGTGCATCATGATTAAATGGCTCATATCCATTTGAGCTGATGGTCAAAACCTGTTGTCTGGGACCACTGGAAAGAACAGACCTTATTTTGCTTCGGTCTGTGGGCATGCAAGCTCCATGGAAGCAGCTATCAGCCTGTTCTGCAAGGCTGAGACTATGGTATACATGTCTGCTGCTCTTCCAAGCATAAAACAGCCCTGCATAAATGGAGCTGGAGGAACAATAAGAAAGAGCTGGAGGTGCTTCCAGTGTTTGAATGGATTTATATCAAAAGGTTAAGTGCAGATGACTGACAACGAACGGTAACCATGGAGATGCCTACCAGTTTTTAAAGTAAAAAAAAAATAAAAGAAAAAAAATCCGATTTCTCTTTTAGGAAAATTGCTGCAGTGGCTGTCTACTGGAACTAATCCATCTTCCTCTCCTGTGCATGTGTGTATCCATGGATTCTCCATACATGGTGCAAGAGCAGCTTGCATACACAGTCTCTGACCCCTTGTTTAGTTGAGCCCTTGTCAGTGGGGCTGACTTCCACAGTGTGGAAGTGTGAGTTCCACAGGAGCAGGAGCACAGATAGTTCCATATGTGAATGGTGACATGACATAGTTGTGCCAGCAACATGGAATTTCAGCTGAGGAGTGGGTTTAGTACTTCTTCAGTAATCCCTGACTCCTCATCTCCTGTTTACATAGATCCAAGTAGTTGCTGCTTTCCTCTGATTGATGAGTTGTGTCAGGGGACATCTGGGAATTGGAGAGTGGCTGCAATACTGTAATAAGAATTCAGGCATTGTCATGAGGCACACCTTCAGCCCACCCCAGGAAAACTGTGTCTGAAGAAGAATTAAATATTATTTAATTTTAATTGCAAGAGGAGGTACCTGTCTGCTTGTTCATCTACCTGCAGGTTGCTCTTACACTGTCCTGGTGAACAGTGAGACAAATTCTTATTATATCCAATACTTGAATTCTCACATCCACCCTCTCTATTCTCCAGCACAAAAAACCTCCTATTCCTCTTTTATAGATATGAGAGCTGCCTTTCACACTGGAAAGCAAAATTTGCAGTAAGGATTTTATTTTTGCACAATTTAATCTCTTCAGGGAGTCCAGCATTTATGATCTAAGCTGAGCAGTCCACTCAGATAAGTACTGATCTCCTAGAAATACTTGTAATGAAATGAGAAGAGAAAGAAATAGAATTTCTGTCTGCGTTGTTCATGACATTGCCACTCAAACAATTATTGAACTGTTCAACTTGAGACTTATCAACAGATTTAATGGGAAAAAATCTCCCAGAAATTTTATGAGATCTTTATTCTTCCTGCCAGAATGCGAATATTGAGTACATAAAAGCAATCTTCCGCCTGTAGTTTTAGATAACTTTAAGTTTTATTTTTTTGTCTTTTATAACTCTTTGAGATGCAAATTTACTTCCTATGATCAAACTTCTACTGTCTTTGATAGTAGTTTTCCCAAAATAAAACTATATTTCCCCACTGACCTTGACCAAGACAAATTTTCATTAGAAACCGTTGAGGATGTTCTTTTAATATAAAAAAAAATCTAAGAAGGACAGTGTTTGAACATATGACATCTGAAACAGTTTTATGAATAGCAAACAGATTCACTTGAAAAGAAAGAATATTTCAAAACCAATGACGGTGATAAAGGAGAAAGAGTTTTAATCATGAGGTTAAAAGTTGTTTGTTTTATTTATGCTCTTTTAAGATCATGCAGTTCAGTTAAAACATTCTAAACAGTTATTTAGCAATAATTTAACAATGCAAATATGTTGGGTTTTTTTGTTTATGATTTTATCATAAGGACTGATTTTTTTACATCAGTGACTGATCCCTTTCTGGTTTATTTAATGCAGTTTTCTGCTTAGTGTCTTAAGAGGATGGGTTTTAAAATACTGTAAAATTTAAGTGAGACTAGGTGAACCTTCAGCTGTTGCATACGTCAGTAGCACAAACAAAACAAAAATTAGAAAATCAAACCACATTTCCAAAGGAATTCTGGAGTGCTTTCTGTGGCAGTTGGCAGATACATAAAGGTATTATTCTGCAGATATTATTGTTGATAGGTTTGATATACAGCACGGTTTGTCTGAGCCAATGGGATATTGTCCTCTTAACAAATCTCATCATGCCAGCAGTGTTGCTTCTATAGGATGGCTTATCAGCTCCAACCAGAGTCTGCTACACTTGCACTTGCCTTCATAGCCTGAGAGGAAAATAAATTGTTCCCAAGCAGTTAATAAGAAAGAATTATTGTGAGTGAGATGCATGACATTATGAGAAAGCATGGTGTTTTACTGACTAAATGTTTCTTTGCAACCATCCCCATCTTCGCTTACTTGGCAACGTTCCCTCTACTCTCCCCCTCCCTCCTAACAAAACAAAACCAAAAAAACACCTCAGGTTTAGTGTAAATGAAATGAACATTTCATTTTTGGAACAGAGGCTCTTTAAACACTGTTACTGATGTGCCATTCTATTTCAAGGAGTGTATTTATGACTTTTCTCCTCTGCATTTTAATATAGACATAGGAGCGAGCTGGAGAAATATTCTAATACTAACACTGTTATGGCAACATGCATCTTCATTTTTGCTATCTATTCAGCTAAAAATGAACATATACAAATATATTACATAGTATGCAAATATTAGGTCTGAATACAGCTCTGTTTTTTCTGTGTGTTAGTAGAGCCACTCCTGGAAAATTAAAGATTTATAGTAATGAATGTAAGCAGTTTATGAGCCAAATGCTTCTTACCTCTACATATATAAGTGTATCCATTTAAATTAATGGAGCCACACAGGTAATAACAATGAGTGACATTTGGTCTTTTAGAGACTTCCTCACAACCATTGTCTGGGAAGGAAAAACAAGAGGTCTTTGGTAAAATGTAAGTTTATAAGGAGGCTGATAAATACAAAGGGAAATGTAGGCATGCTGTCGTACATCTTTATTGTCTTTTATTGTGCTATATACCTAATGTCTTGCTTACCCAAGCAATTAAACAGCTCTTTAGCTTTATACCCTTGGTCAAATCCCGTTTTGGGAAAGGAGAAATGCAAGCTATTTTCTTAGCTGTGACTTTATACAGAGCACATATGGAAATCAGTTGTGATCATTTTAATTTCATTTATACAATTCTGATTGTTCACACTTCAGCTATCTGCCATTTCTTATCCCAGTGCTGGCTGGTATGTCAGTGCAGGGTGTCTCAGAAAGAGCTGAGAATTCTTATGCAGAATCCACCATCTGAGGGAATTGTTCAATATTATTTTGCTTTGAAATGGAAAGTGACTGTGAAGATCAAAGAAGAGAAAAACACTGATAAATACAACACTATTACAACTCTTAAATGTTCTGGACTTCCTTAGTACCCATAATCTTGGACCTCAAAACATTTTCAGATATTATTTAAACCTTTTGACATGTTTGTAGACAGAGTTATTTGGGTTTATATGTAGATAAAATTAAAGGCAAAATTGATCATCTAGTCTGTCAGAGGCATCAAATGACACAATTCCCCAGGGTAACAGGGCACTGACTGAGAAAGTACTGTATAGTTATGCATATTTTTGAGACCACACTGTTAGTTTTTAAGATAGATGGAAATTGAACTTGTACCCTTCCTGGCAGTATTCCACGTACTTTATCCTGGCTTTTTTTGTGTTTAGATTTAGAGCCTGTCAAACTCATGGTGGAAATTGCAAAGATCATTAATTTAAACTAATTTAATTGTTTTAATGCAATTCTGTATAGACTTTCTCTTTTTTTTTTTCCAATCAAAATTGAGTTTGTTAAGCCAATATGAAAATTTCAATTGTAGGATACATACAATTTCACCACAATATTTTGATAACCTATAGGCAAGTTTTGGAACTTCTCTAAACTTCAGCTCCACAAAAGCTTTCCCTGACATCAATTTAACCATACAAGAAGATTCAGGCCCCTTTTCCAGTGAAGCATCTCACATATGCATAGCATGTGAATGTATGATATTGAAGCATTGCACCAAATATGCTCAAGTTCACATACTTTTCTTAGGGCTGTAGTTGAATCTTATCTCTCCTCACTATGTGTAAGGAAAGAAATGATTAGGTGTCTGAGATTTGCAGAAACAGTAATCACACAATACATCAAATCTGCATGTGTCGGCGAAAATAGTCACAACAAAATGTATTATGCAGAACAAGCGGTCGATTTGATTAATTCCTACTCAAAATAGAAAAAGAGTAGGAAGATTTATTTCTTTTTATTATTCTGCACTACTGAAGCAAGTAGGAAGAGAAGGGGATAAAGGATAAATTGAATTCAAATTGAGATTTAGACAAGCAACATTCAGAAATTCATATCCATGCTGTTCTCCCAGAGCTTCACAACTAATTGCTTTGCATTTTTTCTCTTGTTCTTATCTAGGCCATCCTCCATATGGCTCCATATGCCTGGGTTTTTCACCTTGAATTAATTATTTGTGTTTTCTCCCCTCCTAACTATAGCTTTTCTTAAAACTCATCCCTGAGAACCTTAGACTTATCTTCCTTTTGCTAATAAAGCACACTTCCTTCTGTTAATAAAGAAAATATTTTAAAAAAAGTCTCTAAAACACCTTCTTAGTAAATTTTTGGCTAAAATGCCAGCTCAGTTCTAATGTAGCAATTTGCAGTCCTAGTCAGTGTATATCAGCATATCTCTAATGAATTCAGCTCCATGCTGATTCTTCAGTATTGCCATGTCCAGTTCAGAAGTTTGAAACAAAATGCAGAGAGTAATTAGGAAATCAATGTCTTTCCGAGACTATTTTCATGCAGAGAAGCATCTGGGCCCCTAAAAGTCACAGGGTTAAAAACAGGTGGGAAACAATATCCACTTTTTACAATATCCACTCTGCCATGTTGGAGCAGAGGAACATCCCCATAGGAAGTTTTTGAAAAAGGAAAAAAAAGTAAGTTTCTAAAATGGCTTAGAAGCAGTCAACCTCAAACAGATAAACAGTAGGGACTTTTAAGTGAGAAAGAAGGAAGATGAGAGGACAGATAGTGCTGCAAGAGGGCTTCAGCTCCAGCCAGGGAGAGGAGCTGGAGGATGACTGTGGAGTCCTATGGTCTCTCTCAGTTTCCACATTCTTGTTGTTGGTATGAGGGGTGTGTGCATGTGTGTGCATGTGTGTGTGCTTGTGCCTGTCTGTGTGTCTGTGTGTCTGTGTGTCTGTGTGTCTGTGTGTCTGTGTGTCTGTGTGTGCTTGTGCCTGTCTGTGTGTCTGTGTGTCTGTGTGTGCAGGCACTCATGGAACATGGCTCCTCTGCTCACACACTAAGGGTGATAATTGTACCCAAGGAAAATGGAAGTGAAAACAACTCTTAAAGGTCTGGATACAGTTCTTTTAGTCATATTTTAAGGCAAAAGGACTAGCTCCTGGTTAAACTGTATGATAATCCCTTGTCCTAGAGACATAACTGCGTTTAGCAGACTGTACTAATACTATACCTGGTAAAACCTGCAATATTAGTGGGCAGACTTTTTCTCTATATATTACTCTTGGACTGCAATAATGTGCCAACATTACTTTGGTGTTCATGAGAATAGTTTTTTTGTCTAATTAAGTTACTCCAAACTTCCCTGAGACAGAAAGATGCATTGTACAAGCAGAGGATGTGAGATTCAAACCTTCATTTGAATGCTAAAGAAACAAATCCAAATTTAAAAAACCCAATATAAATCCCTAGTTTGTTTAGGCCTACTTTAATAAAGTCTTAACTGAATTGTCTTATCCATGTTTAGTGCCAGTGATAGTTAAGCTTAAATTAAACATGTACAAAATTATTTGGACATATTAAATAGATAACACACTATACAGGTGTAGCTGAAGAAAGTATATTCCCGTGCAGTGAATCTGCATTTCAAGGCTGTAGAGCTATCCAGTAAGAAGCTGAACTGCAGGATGGCTCCAATGTAAAAGGACAGCTCTTTCTTCCATTCTTTACTGGATGAGGGGATACTGTGAGAGATAAGCCTCAAAACTGATTCTAGCTTCCTGAAATCATAAGTTCCCATCAAAACACACACCAATGATGACATGCAGAGAATTAGGTAAATTTTTATCAGCCAGTACCATGAAAAGTTTCACATTAAAAGCAGTCAGAGGGAAAGAAAATTACTTGGGTACTTCCTGAATATAGGTGCTAGCCTATATAAGGGCTCAGATCTACTATGTAAATCTACTTAATAAATCTACTATCTAATAGTACATAATCCTAAGTTCATGTCTTCCATTCTTCCATCAAAAAACTTGGGTTAGGAAAAAAATTACACTATGATTTAGAGCTTCTAGTCCAAGATCAACTCATTTAAACTAAAGTCTAACTTTCTAACATGGAGTTTTAAAACAATTCTATGAATATTGCAAAACAGGTATACAAAATGTAATATATCTTTTCTAACAAAGAAACATCAAAACCAATTTGAGAGATGTTTCAGAAACTTCCTTCCCAATTCTTGAAAGTGGGCACAGCAGGATAAACCACTAATACCCTCATCAGGTGATTGGCACCTCCCTAAAGGGCCACAGGAATGAAAACCAGGGAATTTGCCTTGTCTCATTCAGTACAATGTTGGTCTAACCCACTGACAAAAGTGACAAGCTAACCTTGCTGGTTCTAACACAACAGGAGATTCTACTCCGTTAAAACATGTATATAACATCTTCAAAATGTATCAGAATGAATCCTGCCAGCAGCCAGCTCTGGCATTCACTTTGTCAGTGCAAAGTAGGTGTTCAACGATAAGTTTACAGTTGAAGAACTGCTGGTTTTATCCTTGCTTTTGTAGATCTTTAAACACAAACCACCAGCTCATCTGCTGGATTTGGCACAAGATTTAGCTGTATTCACTTATTTTTTCTTCTTACCACTGCACAGGTCTGGTTCATGTACAGGCAACTGTCCATCTCATGTTTTGAGTAAGGTCCTGTGGGAAAATAGTATGTGGTTACCCAATTTAAGACTGTTTAATAACACGTGTTCTCTGTTTTCTCTATAGGAAAATTCAGTCCATGCTACCTTCTAAATTAAGGTGCATATAATATTTCTACACACTTTTTCAGCCTATGAAGTGTCCTCCTGCTGAGGTAGGCACTGACACTAACCTCACTAAGCCTTAAGTCTATAGCACACGTAGGCTGACTTAACAAAACTTAGGAAAACTTAGTCTTGCCATTACTTGATTTCTGAATTTTTCAGTCAGAATATTCTTCCATGTTCCTTTTTTTAATAGTAATTTCCTTTTAATCTATAGCAGTGATTGTGTCTGTCAGTTGCCCTTGATAAGAGTGCCTGGTATCCTGCTGTGCAGTTGTGTTGAGAATGACAGGATGCTTCTTTACACCAGCTACAGTTCTCCTTCTGCCAACTGGGAATGGACTCATGTGTTTATCCTGGTCTGCCCTATTTGCTTAATAGTATCCCTGGTTCAAAATAACAATGTACCATATCAAAACCTGAAGCAAAGCAAAGCTGAAGCAAAAAAATTTAATCATAACCACTTTGGCTCACCACAATTGTGCATCTGTAGCCTTCTCCATGGAGTGTTCAATGCAAGGCCTATAGCACATGAGTAAAATTTTTTCAACTTTTCTTTGTAGACAATAATCACATATTATCTTTGCTTAGACCCTTTGCTTCTCTTAGGCCATGATCATTAAAAAAAGGTGGTAAAATAGTAAAGGATGAAGAAAATAATAAGAATGGAAAACAAAAGAAAAGGTAAATAAAAAGAAGAGGACCTAGAAAAGCTTGGTCACATCAAGAGCAAGGTGAAAAAAAAAGGCAAAAAGAGGAGAGGAATGAAAAAACAAATCAATTCATTGTGCTATTTTGTTTCTTGCATGAAGGAACAATATATAAACCTCAAGAGTGAATATGTTTTAAATATGAAATTAATGTCAGAATATAGATTTATGCATTTAGTAAAATGGTCTCCTACCCTGGGAGTTGGAAATGTAGAGCGATTATTAGCTAGGTTTCTGTTTTTCTTGAGTAGGTGTCTTTTCTATTATTGCTCTGTTCCACTATATGATCACATTTTTTGCATAATTTAGATCTGATATATGCAAGTGCCTCCATTTTGAACAGACCATATGGAGAGCTCCATGAGTGCCCAGGGAACCAGAAGTGTGCAATGATTAACCGTGGTTTCTGCTATTTGTTAAGCAGATGAAAAGAGCTGTGAAATAAAAGGCATTTCGTGATGGTTTCTATGTCCTTGTACTGTCCTTTGTTTGGTTGTGCTGCACGAGGGGGGAAAAAGAGGCAAGTTTTAATATAGCAAAGGAAATTGCATAGCCATTCACAAGATCCAAAGCCAGAAACAAAGGAAAAGAGGGCACTGGGAGAAAAGGTAAGGATCTATATAATAGGTCAGAGATGATGAAGAAAAGGAGAAAAATCTAGATTGCACACGTATATATTTTCTGGATCTGGATTTCACTGGATCTAAATTATGAACAGACAGATAAAGGAAGAAAAAAGATTCAAAAAACATGAAACATAATTTCAGATTTTAAAGAGGAAAAGCAATGAAGCTATTTCTAAGACTACCTCTGAGACCTCTGAAATTTGCTAACCTCTACTTAGTTAAGACTTTATATAAGGTAAATTTGTAGATTTTGTCTTTCAAAGGAGAGAAATGCAGCATAATAAGGCTTTTACTTCACATAATACAATTTAGTTTAATATAAATTAATATGTCTATATTTTGGCATGTGTAGCAGGTATTTTAAGTTGGAATATTAATGTGGCAACAGAAAGTTTAGCATTAGATAATTTCCAGATAATCCACGGGTCATATTTGTCTTTACATAATGCATCACAAAGGATGAACAGAATTGAATATATTTGATGCAGAAGAGGTGAATTATCACTTTTGGATGTAGTTAGGGCACCATGTTATGTTACTTGCATGTTAACTATGAAATCTGTTGCTGCTAATCTGATACAGAGACTTTGGCTGATGCTTTCAAAATGGGAGATATTAATTGCTTGTAAAGAGGAGGAGATATAGAAAGCAGTAGCAAATGAAACAAAGAAAATGAGAGAGTAGGGTAAATTAAATTATTCAGGTTAATTTACAAATTGGAGAGAAAAGAGAAAATAGAACTGAAGACATGTAGACATTCATTGTGTTTGATGATATGAGATAAAAGGAGAAATTGTTCTGATTTTTTGGCAGACAGGAAAGAAGAATAAGTCTCAATGATAATTTTTTAGCAAAATGAGAGAGTAAGTATCTGTTGTCCTAGAGTTAGCCCTTGGTCTGACATTTGATTTTTTAATAATATTCATTGAAGAGTCAAAATTCCTTAAAAATACTGCAATAGATGAGACAATAGTAGTTAGCTTCATTGAGAATTCAAAATCTTGATGGAATGATTTGGGCATGATGCAGTTCATGAGGGTTAACTTGAAATAAAGTTGTCCATTAATAGAAAACTGTGCATTTATTTTTACTCTCTTTTTGTAAGTATTTTAACCAAAAGTGTTACTACTATTATATTTTGGCATAGGTGTCACCTCCCATGTGGTGTGTTTCCCTTGAATATTTCCAGAGGCTTGAAACCTCTAAGTATTTTGCTGCACTTCTGTGAAGCTTCCAGCTTTACCTTTTTGAAAGGATCTAGATGCCCACACTAGAATAATTTAATGCAAGTGCAAAAGCAGAATCCCACTGTCCAGAGAACTTTCTAATCTAACCAGTTGCTTAGTGAGATTTGCAGATTATGTGAGATGTAAGGGTCTTGAACAAAGGTTTTAGAAACACAGTTTTGGCACATGGTGCAAGAAGTGCATGTTATGGCTATTTTTGGTGTCAAAGTCTTCTTTTTAGATCACTTGTTTCAGTAATTATAAACAAATTCATCCAGTGTCTCTTGTTACATTGTATCTGATAGACTTGATTGTCCAGCTTTGGATATTTAAGCATGATTGAACAGAATTATAGGATCATTTAGTTTGGAAAAGATCTCTAATAATTTACTGAGCACTGACACATCCACCACTAAATCATGTCTCTAAGGGCTACAGCTACACTTTAAAAAAAATCCTAGAAGGACAGTGATTTAACCATTTCTCCGGGCATCTTGTTCCAGTGGCTAACAAGCCTTTCTTTGAAGAAATTTTTCTTCATGATAAGGAAATGAAGAATGAGACAGCAAAAGGAAATAGATTTTATGTTTGACATCTAAACAAGACTTGTTTGTTATAATTTTTATGGAAATTTTTAAGATTGCTATTTCTTTTTGTATGTGTGATCACTGTGCATCATGTTCTAGTTGACCTAAATACCTAACTACACAGCATATAGCAAAAAGAATGGAAAATGCTCCTCTCAGGAACTGGTTATAGATCTTGAGAATTTTAACAGTAACAGAGACAAAAGAAGAAAGAACAGATCCATGAATGCTGACAGAGAAAGGAAGAATGCCACAATTCATCTTGTATGACATAAATGCTAACTTTGCCAGAACTGGGAGAGAAATCTTTATTTCCTTCCAAAGCCCAACACTCACATTCTTTAAAGACAATACTCTATGTAGGATGTATGATACTTTGACAAGTGTTCAACAGCTTGTTCTAAAAACTTGTTGTTTGAGAGATTTTATTAAAAGAATTGTACGTATCAAGTGTCATAATACTGCTTATAATTTTGTGGGTTTAAATTAGTATTAGTTTGTGGATTTTTTGACTGAAACCATATTTTGTTTAGCCATTGAGAGTAATTGAAGGAAATAAAATTTATTTTCCAGTCAAAATTAAAGAATCATAAATGGTTTTAATTGGGAGGGACCTTAAAGATCACCCAGTTCCAAGCCCCTTGCCATAGGCAGGGAACCTTCCACTGAACCACGTTGCTCAGATCTCCATCCAGCCTAATCTTGAGCACTTCCAGGTGTGGAGCCTCCACTACTCCCCTGGGCAACCTGTTTTGGTGCCTCACCACCCTCACAGCAAATCTTTGTAACTGCTTTAAATCAAAATGATGGAAGCATACCATATCTATGGCACCTATGCAGAAAAGAATTTTCTGAGACCATTTTTATTCCTTTTATCCAACTCTCCAAACTTCAGACTTAGTTATGGACTACGATGGTCATGACTGATTCTTCAGTATTTATTTTGGATAGCTACTTTAGGATTCTTATGTAGAAAGTATGTCTAGTCATGTCTGGTATGTAAAATGTAGAAAAATCTACATTTGGTACATTGAACCCTGCCTACAGTGAGTGCAAACATACTTTATAAAACAAGAGGCTAAGAGACAATAAAATACATGGTTATTTCTAAGAACATATAATTTTCTCTAGCTGAATGACCAGCCTAGTATCCAAATCCTGAGAAATGTATCATAAGAACATTTGCTTTTCCCTATGGTCACCTTTCAGAAAGGAAGAGGTAAGAATTATTTAAAAGAGTAGATAAGTAATCTCTATTTGAAATGTTCTTTATACTATGAAATACAATAGCACCTAAAGTATATATTAAAGTTACAGATAGTTATACCAAGAGTCTACTTTCCCCTCTCCTCCTTGAGAAAAACTCACCTTTGTAAACCTTAATAAAGCATTTGAAAACGTTCTTTAAAAATATTTGACAAAGAATTTCAGGCCTTCATTCTTCCATGGTCTGATGAACACACATATTACTCCTGCTTTCAGGAGAGATGAAACACACAAATCTGACCTCATACTCCAAAAGGGGTGCACCACAAAGTATCAAGTTCCATTAAGGCATATTTGGGGTCATATTCATAACATGTTGTTTCTAACTGAAAGTCTGATGATAATTTTAAAAAATTAAAATCTTAGCTTTGAATGGATTGTGAGACTAAAATGTAATAATAGTACTGCTGTATATGCAGAAACTGATCACTGATTCAAGCACCAAATTGCTGGTTCTCAGACTATCCCATAAGACCATTGAGATGCTAAAAGGTGATATTTGTTAGCAAATTAATCCTCTCTAGACCCTAAATGAATTTTGTTTCTTCAGTTCTTTTCTCAATAATACTACAAAGAGAGACTTCTGTTTTCTCTGAACTGAAATTCAACTTTTATTATTCCTATTATTGCTGTATTCTCCCTCTCACTCTCATCCACCATCTCTTTTGTACATTTTACTCATTTCAGCTCTACAGGAAACAGAAAAACAATACCTGCAACAAGACAATGAAGAAGAGAGGAAAAAAAGAACCCAACACACAATTTCAGGATGCAGAAAAATGTCTACCATGACATGACAGAGCAAATATTGCATTTTTTTTCAAAAGAGCACTAAGATCCTTTTTTCTACAGCAATTTTAAGAACAAGTTGAAGTCCTACTATCATTGCAAGTGCTACCAGCTTTGATCTGTTTTAAGTGAGGATTTGTGGAGATATGTTAGCTGACTACAGTAAGGAGAGCAAAAATGTGAAAAACTGGAATCTGCTCACTCCATGGAGCATCCCATAGGTACGGGAGTATAAGGTCACACTTGCATACGTTCTTCCTCAAAGTCCTTAAAGAAAGAAGCATGCATCTCCTTTAAAACTTCATTTTCTGTTCTTATGTATGCAGCATTTGATGTTGTTCCTTTGTGCAAATGATATGATAATGTTTCTGCCTTTGGGAGGCAAGTTTCTAATAGCTGAAGGGAAATACAGTCTCTCAAAGGAACTGATGCAAAATCAGTTTGGGTGCAAACAAATTCAACCATTTGTTCAATGGAGTTGTATGAATTTTGAGCTAAATGAAACCCATGATTGGTCCAATACTATAATCATCAGGAAAAATTCCCATTATTATAATCTAAGTTTGTAGGATGTAACTATAAAAAAAAGATGACTCAGAAAACCGCATGTCCCATTTGTCTTTCAAAGGCAAATTGTGAGCATTTTTCCCTTTGATCACGAGGTCAAAAAGTATTTTTGCCACTTGACACAACATGAAAACACAAATAATGAGCCAAATCTGTAACTAGTGAAGGTAAGTACAAATTCAATTATGCCATATCTTGGTTTGGCCTCCTCATCTTTTGACCTGAATCAGTAGTGATGTCATAATTAATTGTTTTCCCCCCATCATTAATGTGCAAAGAAAGCAGATATAAAACAAAACAGCTAGTCCTCTTATCTACAGTCTCGGGGTTTGTACATATCACACTTCATCCATGTTACTTAACTACTGGATGCAGCAATATATGTGATCTTTTTGCCTATGGAAGCAGTTGCATTATTCTGGGCTAATAGACTGCACCATCTTTTCAAGTTAAGAACCTTCCTGTAGTAGTGTTATTAGTACTCATGATTTTATTCCAGCTCTCGTGGTTTTCCTTATCTCTTTTTTTGGAAGCTCCAGCTTCCAAAGATGAGAGGCTATGTAGAAATCACATTTTTTTTTAGCTTTCGAACTAAAATTCTTGTCCTCTGGGTTATAATAAAGTGTGTGAAAATAGGACCTCAGTGAACTTCAAAATAAATAAGAGATAAAATATTTTAAAAAATCTATTTTAAAATACTTTTATTTTTAAAAGCCAATTTCACTTCTTATTAAAACCACACTTGAGATTTTTTGAAGACTTGAAATTGGTGGACTTCTATCTCCGCACAGCTGCCAGGTTGAAATTTTTTTCCTTACCCATGACTGGCAGATACTGAGAGAGCAGAAAATGAGTATGCAGTCTCCCAGTTGGCTTTCTGTGAATTATTTATAGATGACAGAAACCTTAGAGAAGTCCAGACAGCTGGACTGCGTGTAAGACTTTTGGTGAATGATTAGTTTAGAATGTTGTTTCAGGGAGATAATGTAATTAATGTAGTTGGGAGATGAGAGATCTCACACACTGCATCTGGAAGTTTCTCCTCAGGAAATCCTTGTAGCTCGCTGTTTCTGTCAAGCAGGGTAACGTGCCTGTAAAACGCTTTTGACAGAAAACATATTACTGCATCAGCAGAACCAGAAAACGACAAAACACACAATGTGGAATAGGCAATGTCAATGTCTTTCCACCAAGAAAATACACTCATGTAGGCAAAAGAAACCTAAATCAGCTGGAATCTTGTGAAGAGAATGGAAGAAACAACCTTAGCTGAGATGTTTCACTGGTTCTCTTACTAGGTAAAAAACCATTTAGAGCAAGTGAGGAATATCATTATTAGCACCGTAAGCACCCTTTTTGCACAGAAAATGACAGAAAGCCACTGCAGCAGGTAGTAGGTTTGGGAGGTTTTTTTGGGTGTTTGTTTTTGTGTTTTTTTTGTTTTTGTTTTTGTTTTTGTTTTCCCTTGTAGCCATGAGGAAGCAAATAAATCCGAGGACAAGTATACTCATTTTCAGATCATTAAAATGGCAAATTTATAAATCTGAGTATTCAAAAGGCTCCAGAGAAAATATTCTGGTTTTAATTCTAATTTGGCTATTGACTTTCCTGCCTTTAAAAACACATTTTCAAACCATTAGCCATAAATCCAGAAATTTAACATGTAAGGAAACATTGCAAGTTTGAAAGAAAAATCAATATTAGAATACTGTGCTCAAGGGCCAGTGACTCTCTTCCTTAAAAACAAAAATCCCAACCCCTCATCAAATTCTAGGCTCTTCTAAAACTTAACAAATGCTTTATGCATACAGTTTTTTAAACTATGAAGATGATATAAAAGAAAAAGAGCAATATAATAGTCACTTATGCTGACATGAAGGTGGAATTTGAGCATATCATTAGTTTGAATTATGCACAGAAAGGAAAAGAATCATCCTTATATGGAAAGAAAAAGGTGAAACTGAACTGATGGAAATCTCCTTCAAAAACATGCGTGCTTTTTTGTTAAGTAATATTTTTTATATTCTTGATATGTTATATGCTTTGACTTCTGCATCAAGAGAAGAAGGAATATTTAATTTCTCTGCTTACCCAGATCTCTAAAAGAGCAAAAAGTTCAAGCAGTAGTGTAAATGAAAGGACACATTTTTTAAGTAGCAACCTCACATTTCAGACTGAGTCTATAGTAAAAAAAAAGTTGGCTTCTTAGTAACAATGGTAATTTTATTTAATAATTATTATTAAATAATTATGTAATTATTTAATTATTTAATAATTGGTTTATATGTTATGCTTTCAGACTATATTAATCTTCATTAGACATATACAGAGCTCTCTTGAAATAATCCTAATTTGTTATAACCAAAAGATGGCAGCACTCCATGCAACATACACTGCTTTCCACTTGTATTTATATTCATTGATCTCTTTTCAAATTCCATTTTATTGTGCTGTAGTTCAAGTCATCCTAGGCACAGAACTGCTTAGAAAGCTTTCAAAAGAGAACACATGCTTATTAATTTGGGAAGGTTAATGTCATTTTGGAAAGAGTAAAAATCAGTTCCTTTAAGTTTATTTTCTTCAGTATAGTTCCAGACTAGTGAGCCATCAGTATCAAACAAAGGGGTCTGAGAAGCTCCAAGCTGGTCTCTGTTTTAGGAAAATCTATTCTCATTTTCTGGGTACTTGAGCTGCAGGTAGTCTGCCTCATCTAGGTCTCCTGACTATTTTCAGAATATTTTTTCCTTCTTTTTTTATTCCATATCTTCTTTTTGCTCTTCTCCTTCTCATCCTTGTCCTGTCTCATTCTTTACTGCTCCTGTTGGGCAGATCTCAGCATTTGTGCCCCATGCCAGCTCCGTGGTGTAAACACCTCCTTTACTGTGTATGACTGCTCATCCTGTGGCTCTGTGTTATCTGATGTCTGCACACTGTTGCACCCACAATTGTCCAAATTAATTTTCCTCTGTGAGGCCCAACATAAAGCAAGGCACCTCTTTCCCAGTGATACCAGAGTTTGATGGGGGTAGATGATTAGTGGCTGTGTGGCCTTGACCATGTAATGCAAAGTCATTAATGAAGAGGTTGGTGACTTCAGAGCACGCTCCTTGCTTTTTGGAATGAAACTAAAGAGGGCAAGGGGGCATATACAATGGTCACTAAGAAAGTTGGATTTTTAGTTGGGTTTTAAAGACGAAATTAACAACTGAACTAGTTTACTGAACAAATGAAGGGGTAAAAAAGAATGTAGAAAAAGAAACCAAGACTTTACTGTATAAAAGGAGAAAAAATTGGAATTGCTAATAAGCAAACAGCACAAATTCTGCACAGTCACTCTAGAAAGTGCCAAAGACTTAATCAGTAATGTGATCCTAAATAAGAGGATAAAACAATGAAATATGTTCTTATATGAAGCCTTTGACAGCATGGAACCATTAGGCAGATGGAGGTGAGATTGCACGTGCAAAATATACAAAAAAGTTAATAATAAATGGTTATGGTCTACTTTATTCCCACACAGGTATGTCCAAATAAAGGACAGTCCTCCCAAATGGCACAGGCTGCTAAGCTGTAAAAGGAACAGGTAAAAGCAACTGAGAAGCTGAAGCATGGTGCAGAATAAGGCCATTCAAGACAATCCCAGAGGCAACACAAAGATAGGCCACTCCAATACATAGTTCATTGTAGATATGGATAACTCCATGGAGTAATAAAACATGTATGGAAAATGCTCTTCCATGTGAAGACTATGAAAAACTGAGTTTTCAGTTCCATAACATATGAAAAAGAATCATACAAAACAATGTTAATGTGAGAGACTCCAGAATGCGTATGGAGCCACATTGTTTGGTTTGGTTTTTTTTTTTTTTGCTTCTTGTTTTGTCATTTACATTTTCCACTGACTCTAATTAAACTCAACACTAATTTTTTTTTTTTCTGATACTTATGCTTACTATCAATATTTGTGGATATTGTTGATTTTCAGAACTGTTACTACACTCATTAAGTGAAGATTCTCCTCCACTCTGCTATAAAGTTCTGACTTTTAACAGAGGCTATGCTGAAAAAGTGGGATTTACATGCCTTCTCATGCTGAAGTTGGCTTCATTCTTCATTTAATGAGCCAACAATTTTTCTGACCTTAAACATTGTTGCATGGCTGACCTGAAATCCCAGGCTTTGATAAAAGGGAAGTAGAAAGAGGGCTAACCATGGATATTCTGTGACCTTAGTGCACGTTAATGCCATATGTTTAAAGTACTTTCTTTGCTACCTGGAAATTGTGTTTCATTACATGTTTTCTAGTAATAAAGAATCTCACAGGAAAACAATAAAAGCACCTAACAGTATCTTTCCTTTTTATATTCTATAGAAATAAACAACAGCTAATCAATATCAATTAATGGCTTCATTTTCCATACGATTATAAAACTCAAAAGACTACCAACAAAATAGAGTAGAAGAAAAATCAAAATGGTGAGATTTTAATTACGTTTACTAAGAAGATTCTGAAGGTATAAAGTAGATTCACATTATAAAAAATAGTGATGATCAAAATATCCAAGCCACATGAAATTTTTCACTGGCAGGAGTCTGCTTTATGTCACAAGATGCTACAGGCAGTAGATTTGATAATAATATCTACAGGCAGTAGATTTGATAATAATATTCAAGAATAGGTCTTGTCCAGTTCAGAATACTTTGTGAAGCTGTGATTCTGTGAAACCAGGTGCTGCTGACCTACTCCCCACTCCCTCCCTGCCCTCCCCTGCGGAGAGCTGGAGAGGAGAACTGGAGACACAAAAGGCAAAGATCACGGATGGAGATACGAACAATTTACTGGAAACAGCAATGAGGTTAGAAAATGAATAGTAAAAACAACAATATTAACAAAAAAATGCACAAGAAAGGCAAGTGCTCACTACTGTACCTGACAGTACCCAAGTGCTGCCACATTACCCAGACCTGGAAGGGAACCCTTATCCTGCTCCTGGAAAATGATGTGGTATAGAATTCCTATTCCTATTCTGGCTACTGCCAAAACTAACCCTGTCCTGGCTGGAACTTGGACATCAAGGTAATGCAACCATAGTATGTAAGAGAACAAGACACCTTGAGAGATACATATTTGCATGTGTCCTGGGTGAAAATACCAGTTAAGTGCTTTACTTACCTAACCTAGAATGAACAGGATTATCAAAGCACCTGAATGTAAGTATAGGACTCAAAACTTACCTGGACTTTTGAGAAATTTGCATCTGAGAAATTATTCTGATTACATAATCCTGTGATAAAATGGTCTTAATAGTCATTAATAGTCTATGACTTGCTCTACCTTGTTTAACTGTGGTTACACTATGAAATGTCTAGAATTAATCTGAGGACAAAAAAAATGGAGTCTTCTTTAATAAGAAATAAAGTTATTACTATCATTAAGTATGAAGTCCTGTGAAATCCAGCTCTGGAAATTTTCATGTGCTAGGACCCAACATTTTTCTATGCAATACAAATATATATATATATCTATCTATGATAGATTTCTATAAAATCTATGGTATAAGAAATAATTTCATTTTATTTCTTTACTATAAGAGAACAGCAGATGACCTCCTGAAGGGAAGGAATATCAGTGAACCAAATGAAGCAGCAGAATGTTCCAGTCATGCTCCATGTAATAGTGGCCATTAGCCCAGGGAGCAATTATCTCTTTTAATCCTTAACATTTAAATTTGCAGGAAATATCTGGCATTTAAGAATATCAGCATGTGAAAAGAAACCAGAGAGCAAGCTATGAAGAGAGAAATGGAAAAGTCCATTCCATTTACACAGCATCACTTTACTATTATATTGAATAAAGTGCATTTTAATTTTTAATCAACTTTGAGTCTGCTCACTATTGTAACTCAGCACAAGATAAATGAAACAATTATTGTATTGCAAAGTGGCCCTCTCTTGAAGAGACAATTGTGCTATAAATCCTGAGTACATGCTATGTAAACCTACTCTTGTTCCTGAACTCAGCCCTTTCCATACTCTCTGTCTGTAATAGACCTTTCACCAATTTACCCACAGTAGTAACTGTGGTAGCAGTAATCAGAAAAGACAATTCCTTGTGAAGATATTCAGATAGCAGATATTAAAAAGAAGGCTTAGCAATAATTCATTAACATAGGGATTTTGAGTACCTTTACATAATGTCTGTAACACTTTATTCTAGTGTTTTTTAGGTAATATTACAAAATACATTTGCACACCATGTTATGTACACTGATTTTCCCCTAACTGCCCTCATGTGTTTCAAATGTAGATGTTAGCAGTGCAAAGCTCACTGAAATTAAAAAAAAAAAAATCAAGCTTTCTGTTAATATGATCTCTTTTCTATCTGCCTTCTGAATAGAGAAGCTTAAAAAAAATGGAAAGCACTTTGTTTTAGTTGGGGGTGAATGAAGATAAATACTTCAGCTTTTAGAACTAAATTACATATTTGGAAATGCTACTGAGGTTTCCTCTGCAGGCTTTTCTAAATTTCCCTTGCTAAGGCTGGGGATTAACAGGTTATTATTGATCCTTTGTTTTACTTCATATATAACTGTATATAACAGTATATAACTGTATATAACTGTATATAACATATATAACACATATAACTGTATACAACTTCATATATTTTTTATGGAAAATAAATATTCCCAGAAACTTAAGTTTCAACACACAGTGTTTTTCATTGGTTTTCTTTTTATGTAAGCAGTGCCTACATTGTAAAGATAGTCTTATGGATAAGTGATTGGTGTATGGTCTGGGGGATTGAGATTTAGAGTCAGACCACAGCTTTCTGTGAAAATCTGAGCAAGTCCATTGAACTGTCTGGGCTTCTTTTCTCTGTTTGTACCTTTTGAATAGTAATTGCACGTTTTTGTGTATTGACACATTAACAGTATAGCCAAAACCCAAGTTAAAAACAAAAAAGTTTAGGCAAAAATAAGGATAAAAATCCACACTTTTTTTTTTCCTCCTCAGCCATTGTGCTCTGTTTTTTGAATCTTTCTATTTGAAGTTCTTCTCTGTAGCCAAAAGGCATGGAAACTAATTTTTAGGTTATTTATTTCTCAAAGAAACTAAAATCTTGAACCTTCACATAATTTCAGACACCAGGGCTGTAAAAAAACCACTAACTGTGATTATATTTATAATGAAATTTTGTTGTTGATGTCAGTGTTACCTGTTCATGTTTTCTCACATATATTCTGACCATATCATCCTCAGCTCCTGTGATTACAGCTATCACAGAAAAAAAAGTGTTGAAAGTACTCTGCATCAAACAAACTGGCTGTGGCCATAGAGCCACTGAGCAAGTCCTGAAATTTGTAATTTCTTCCTTTTAATTTAGTTATCAGAGCCAGTTTGGTTTTTTGGTTTTTTTTTTGTGGTGTTTTTTT